>VXAZ01009915.1:722214-1212270 GCA_013399875.1 Gymnorhina tibicen
ATAGGTTAAAAAAGGGGGGAGAGTTTTTTTTTTTTTTTTTTTTTTTAATGAAGTATTCTTGTGAAAGCTTAAGAAATGGAAAGAACTGGATTGGGACTTCTGTGTCCTTAATGCAATTCCCATTGTGTCTCCCCCACCTCATAAGAGACAAAGCCTATCTCCACATCTGCTGAAACTGTGCTTTAAGCAAAACAAGATGTACTGCTCATGTCATAAATGGAGAAAAAAAATAGGTGTCATAGCTCAGGGTCCTGCTGATGATATTTGAGCCTGTGTTCTGCTCCATAGATGCCTTGTGCTTTTTTTTTTTTAATTAATTTTTTAAATTGTTTCTGCTGAGTGCCATTGGGGTCAATTTGTATTGTCTTCAGCAGAGCAAG
The DNA here is from genome assembly GCA_013399875.1 of Gymnorhina tibicen. Taxonomy (NCBI): domain Eukaryota; kingdom Metazoa; phylum Chordata; class Aves; order Passeriformes; family Artamidae; genus Gymnorhina; species Gymnorhina tibicen. The sequence continues at coordinate 722,595 of VXAZ01009915.1, forward strand.
GACTCAACACAAAGTTCCTACAGGTCAAATTTTGCCCTTAAAAAAATAATGATTATTAGAAAGTCCCTTTTCTTAGCTGAATACTTCTTAAAAGCTAAAGGCATTTTAAAAAAATCAAATATTACTTGATGTTTTCATCATGTTTACTGTTGGTTGCCTTTCTTATATAACTATCAAATTAAGTTTATTGAGTCAGTTTTGTTGAATTAGTTTAATTTTACTTGTTCAGCAGCATTGCCAGAGTTGTACTTTTCAGATTCACAGCTCTGAATGAAAATACTCTCAGTGACTGGCAAGACAAAACAAAAAACAAAAGTGGAAATGAAATTACTAAAATATTTGTATTTGCGTGGGTAAAATGCTTCCAGAACTGAAATTTGGAGCAGAAAATTTGTAAGGATCCTGATAACTTGGCTAACTAACTTAAATCCCTTCTTGCTGAGGTCTCAGAACTTCTATTCACTTTATTGTGAGTCAGGTCTACCACACAAAGCCTGTTAAATGTCAGTCTTTCCATAGAAACAGTACTAGGAATATATCAATTGATCAAAAAATTCCTTTTATTGCTAGAGAGAAATCGATGGCTTAAAAGCAGAACTTTAAAATGAAGCCTGAATGTCCAAAGTTTATGCTTAGAAGAGATGGATAATATCACTGTAATAATTTCGGAGCTTTTTACGGTGCTCCCTTACGTCCTTCTCTCCTAGACACATCCCATTTAGCTTTCCCTTTAGTATGCAAATGCACAATTAAAAGCACTCAACAGGTAGAGATGAATATGCTAATATAGTGTGCTGCTAGTAATTTATTTTCATTAATGGGGAGTATGTGGAAGTACCTCAAAGAGCAAAGAGATGCTGGAAAGTTACAATAGATAAGAATCTGCTCACTGCCTTTATGTAAGACAATAGATTTTGTGAATATTCTGCTTCCTCTCCAGGCAGTGAGCTAGTACGGTTAACCAAAATTGTTGAGTAATTGTTCTGTGGTTGAGAACAAAATGCTGAATTAAACTGTTCCCAGCACAATAATTGTGTGATTACAGCATTTATGTTGCTGGCCAAAAGAACAGTCATTAGGTTTGGAAGACTTACCAAAACCACAGGCAGAGGAAAAAAAATGCAAATCACATGTAAATTGTCCTCTAATACCTATAGTGGCTTAAAAATTGGTCTAGGAGTATGGTATGTATATATTTAAAGGCAGTCAAGCCAGGAAAAAAAAAAAAATATGTACAGTCAAGAACTACTTCAGACTAGGAAGAAAATACCCAAAGATTATTCATTTTCATTATGCTGTACTTTTCCCCCTCTAGTGAGATCCTGCTTTTCATACATTATGCATGTGTTGTGCTCTGTGAATGCTGTTCTGTCTTCCCCTTCTGCACACCCATCAGGAATTGTCTGGGATTGTAAGGCAGGTAGGGCTGCCACACCCAGCCACATCTTGGGCCAAACCCATTCAAGCAGCAATATCAAGGGGAGGCAGGCAGCAAATGTTTATCTGATTGCTGTAATCCACCAAGAAAATTAAAAACTGATTTATGATGATAGGTGCCCTTGTGAGGTGGACAATTTTCTTCTCTGTTGCATGGTCTATATCTACAAGTGCCAAGAAAACAATTGCATATAGTTTTCTTTTTTTTCTTCTTTTTCCTTTTTGTGGTTCTCCTCATATTTTTAACAATAAAAGAGGTGGAGGAAGACAAGGAAGAACTGAAGGTGACAGCAAAGGAAAAAAAGATAAAATGTTTTGGGCAATCAAAATATTTGTACTTGCAATTCAGTGGAGTAAAAAGCTGCAGAATTTGTCTAGGTGCTTACCTGGCTGTACACAGAAATCAGATGATGAGATGTCTAAACTTTATCACTCTATCTACAGTTAATTGTGCTTTAACTGTATTGCTGTCACTAAATTGTAGGCACAAAATTAGAGACTGTCTTCAGTCCCATTCAAAAAATGTTCCCAAACAAAACTTGTGAAGAACATTTTTTTATGAGGATTTTGGTAACAAGGGTACAAAAAGCATCAGGACGTGAATGGAAGAGTGGTGATGTATCTGTTTAAATAGTATTTCTTCTGCAACTTGAATCCACTTTGCTTTTGAAATAAAACTTTTAATGGTAAACCTGAACTCTGCTGAGGAACAATTCCACCGGCAGAAGGGACAGTCAGAAAAAAGTCTGAACAGCTGAGAGATTGAAAAGAGGTCTTTATTATGCATTTCCCTGAGCAGTAATTAGAGGCTATCCAATACTAAAGCTGTGTTTGCTGCAAGGATTTCTAATAACATGTGGTCAGAGTTTTCCTGGCCATTTGTTCATCATGCAAGGGTTTTTAAGATCTTACAGAAAGCAATAAAACTCAATATACAATAGTAATAGTGATGATGATAATAATAATAATGATAATATATTGTCTTCAGAAAAGAATGATGAGTTGTTGTAACTACTTGTGCTCTGAAACTGATGTCACTGAAACATGTCACACTTATACCGAAACATTTATCTGATTTAATAATAAAGTTGGGGAAAAAGGAGGGGTCATTCAAAGGGTTTAGTCAGTGGATTTTAGTCTAAGATTTTATGAGCAGACAGTTCTGCAAGAGCCTACACTGATCAAACCATGAAGGATTTTTTTTTCCTTCAGTGCATTAGATTGTATACAGTTTTATGAGCTATGTCTCAACCTTTCAATTTAAAGAAAGCAAGAGGAGGTAATGACTTTTAGTGCAGACACTTTTTTTTTTAGTCCTTTAAGTCTATTTTTTCTCTCTTTTTCTGGATAGTATGATTTTAAGTGGATGACTTTGATAAGACTTTCTTGTTTGTTTATAGCATTGCACTATTCAGCAGCTGAATGGGTTTTGAATTTCTGCCCACTACACGATATTGAATAACCCCTATTTCTTCCCCGTCGCCTACACACTGAAATTGCTGTATTTTTTTTAATTAATGATATTCTATTTGTCAAAGAGATACTGAGTGAAAAATACATCTTGAAACCTTAGGGGTTTGTTTGAAAGAATATCCTTAGCATTGTGTCAAAAATGAGATCATTTTTGATCTCATGAGATGAGAATGAGAACTGGCCATCATCTCTACAGCATCTTAAGTGCAATGGTTTCCTGATTCGAACTGTTCTCCCTGTTTCAGTTTAAGAATTTGGGGTTTTGGAACAGGAAAAATACTATTGCAATTTATACATCAAAATAATTAGTTACTGATAATTGAATATGTTATGGAAAAATCAGCAAGGGGTAAAGGGAACGTTTTGCAGCTGGCCTTAGGACAGATGCCTCTGAATAACTTCAAATGACAAAAAATACCACTTTTTTAAGTGTAATGGCATCAGCCTTGCTCTTGCCACCCATTTCTTGATCTTTTCAGGAAAAAGCACTAAAGGAATCGTTTGTGAATAGGCTTACTCCCCAAAAGCTGCATTACTTCAGTCTACACAGGAGTAAGAGTCATGGTTAGAATAAATTTAGAAAACATTTAGAAACAATTTAGAAATTATTTTAGAAATTACTTAGAATAAGTTACCTAAGCTGCATTCTCAACCTGAAAAACATTTTGGGCAGTTTTATAGCTGAACATTTTAGGGTCCTGTTTGCATCCTTTGCACGAAAACATTCACAAGAATACTTTGGTGTCAGGATGAGCCCAAAAGTGCCTCAGAAGCACTGACAAGATAGCAAGGTGGGGCATTTCTCCTAGGTCACAAAACATATCTGTCAGAAAATGGCCAGGCTTCCTGCCTGTGATGGCATGTAACACTAGAGTTTATTTCCTATTCATTTACTTATTAATTTTCTTATTCGCAACTGAATCTCTTGACTTCCAACATTCATGGAAGTTCTTGAAAAGTCATTTTTGGATGATTCCTCTTCCTCTTCTCCCCCCCTCTAAATCCCATGCCAGTTCTGAGCCATTCCTACTTGTTTTTATAGTCTAGCCATTGATTTATCGTTTTAAGATTTGCAGAGTCAACCTTGAAAAAACCCTGTGCTTCTACAGGAAAAGTCTTCTTGATTCTGCACACCTCTCTTGACCACTAAGACGTCCTCGAATAGAAACATCCCCTGTTAGCAAAACTGCCCTGTTTGCTTCACCCTGCTTCCTCTGCAGCAGTGCTTCCTACCAGACCTACTTTCTGGAGCTCTTTCGATAGCAAGCCATGATGCTGTTGCACAAAAACTTTGGATCTAGTAAAATGAGAGCGGTGGGTCACCAAAGTGACTCTGAAAAGAAAGAGAGCTGGGTTAACACACACATGGCAAAACTCAGCCACTTCAGTCCTTTTGAAGAGAGTGTAGAAAATCAGAAGGAAAAAGTATACACATGACTTCTGAAAGGCTGCTATGAACAGTGACAAGGGAAGTATATTGCTTTTTATCCCTGATTCTTTCTGGCATGTACAAATAAACCCATAGTTCATTATATTTTGAATAACTGAACCGATCTATCATAGATCAGCTAACTGTAGAAAAGAGTACACGTGCTGCTCAAGGAATTATCCTACATGCTGTCTTTTAAATCACATCAGGAAACCTCACACCTGTTTTCTTTTCCCTGACAAATGTTTCACTGGATAGCTTACTGCTGGAGCGATCAGCACTAGTCCAGACCTCATTGGGAAAAGCATTAGCCAGGCATATGGAAACTCTGTGCTCCATCATACGCTGCAAGGTAGCATCAGGCATTAATGGAAGTTCAGAGTTTTTCCACCTTGAAGGAAGTGACTTTGCAGATTAACTCTTGCTACATGACTGTTGCACTTATGAGCAAGTTGCTGGTAGCCAACAAAAACACTATAAATAGAGGACAATACAGCGTATAAATCAGCAGTTTTGACAGCCAAAAGTTTGTGGCAGATTTCCCTTACAGTCCTGGTTTATTCTTGTAGGAAGGGTACTAACATTTGAACAAGGTGCTCAGGTGCTTGGAAGGTATGCCATGAGAAACACAGTGTTTGTGTGAATATTAAGTAAGGTGAAATAAGTCAATTTGGCTGAAACTGTGGTCATCATACCTCAAAAGCCCATTCGCTAACTTCAACCTCTTCATGAAACAAGTAGCTCAATCAACCAACCAATGAATCTTTTTCTCCTATAAAAATGAAAGAGCAAATTATTTTTAGTGTTGCTCTTGAGCTTCGATTAGAAAGGGTTCTTTTGAGAGTGCACTTCAGTCTTCCAGTGTAGCTGTTACCTGAATTACAGTTGCTTGCTCCTGATTTTGCCAGAGAGCCCCACTCACTGGGGTGTTGTATGGTCTGGAGCAGCCCTTCCTGTGTGAACTCTTAGGCTTTTGTCTTAAAACAGCTGTCTATTGGAATGAATTCCAGTTTATGTTCTTTTTATTTCAGGTAGTCTCTTCAGTTAGGGTGTTTGTTCCAATACCTTTGTGGCAGAATTGCCCTGTAGGTAACTTACATGCTAAGTTGCACAAGCACGAATACTTGTTAAACCTCATCCCAAATGCAAAAAAGTCATTTTACTGCTATTCCTCCTCACTGTGTTTTTTCTATACTAAATCAAATATTTAAAAAAAAACGTTTTGAAGTTCTTTATTTTAGTTACAGAAATTAACAAGTAACACTGCCTTTTTCCTTTGGAAGTGTCCAAGGGTTATTCCTTAATGTGAAAGCTCCTTTTGGCTTCTGTCCTGCAAAGTGCTGCTGGAGGTTTGTCTCTCAACATTGCATTTCGTTCTGTGGCATGAACTGGAGGAGGAAAGCCTTGGAAGGAAGTTACCAACGTGGAAACAGCTACTGTCTGTATTATTTGGCAGTGTAAGACACTTTGTTGCACTTTAGTTAAAAAGGCTAAGTGTGTGTTCATTTACAGACTTTATGATGAGATGAATTTGAGATGAATGCTGGTAGTGACACCTGGGTTCTCTTGCAGGACTGAGCAAAGGTGGGAAGTTTCCAGCCTGAAAAGCCTTGCTTTTTTAAAATGAAAAATGCTTATGTATTTCCCTGAGATGCATTTCAGTTTTCCTGAAAGTTTGTTCCTTGTGTTTTCAATGAGCTAAGTTGCATACATACTATTACCTGTTAGGGATTTTCTCCATATTCCATCAAACTAATCGTTTTTTCCACACCATCACTACAAAACTCTCCTATGCTAGTAGAGTTGTAATGGGGAGGATGTGTTAGGTGTGTGTGGTGGGTGATGGAGGTATCTCCCTAAATACCCTTGTTTATTCTCCTTAAAGGATCACGACTATGAAAGCGTGTTTTCATAGTACCACTGTTTGCAAACAATTTTGAGAACAGTGAGAACTGCTGAGTGAACTGAGATGTTTGGACAGGGTAAATTTTAGTAAGTACTGGTATGAATTCTGTAAGCCTCATACACAGCAAAGGGAAGAATAATGTTCAGGGCCCAAATCGTCCACTGCATAAGAGTTTACAGGTGGTGGTTAGGAAGAAAAAATGCATCTCTACTTCGTGCCATCCACCTTCTGCTTTGCATCCTGAACATTCAGTAAGCACCCCATAAAAAGGCACCTCAAACTCAGTAGGAAGAGGGATCATTCCATAACCTGGATAGGCAGGGCTTCCTGGTATAGGTTCAGGACACACCTATGTCAATTTAGGGAACTGATACAGAGAAGAGAAAGAGAAAAACATTTTCTTTTCTTATTTTAAACATCACTGAAAGGGAAAATAGCAGATTGTAGTTATATGAGGACATATATTTTTATTTCCCTTAAGATAGACATGGGGAGGGGGGTGAGGTAGAGAGAAAGAGGGCCAACACATGTGCTAATTAAAGAATCCAGTCCTTCAGCAGAGTGTGTGTCACTGAGAGCCAAGTGTTTCTGGAGGAAGGGGGACCAATGCAATTAAACATGTCATTTTTGAAGGACAGATTTATGTTGCAGCATGTGAAATGTGCATTGCATTCTTTCCTATACAGTAGAGAGATGCTTACAAGTCACAAGCAAGAAGATATTCATACAACAATTTGAAGTTAATCAAATCATTCATGTGCATCCACTGTTCTAGGAATGTAAAATCTGAACTTATTTGAGGCAGCTGAGAATAACTCAAATGAAAATAAAAATTAGCCACACTTCTACATGAAGAAGCCACGTAAGAGTCCATTTCAGCAAAGATGCTCGTGCAGTTCCTGAAGGGCATCTTCTGGAAAGTTCAAGGGTAAAGTACTGTTCAGAATTTTGTCAGGTTGTAGAGAAGAGAGTGTTGTTTTTAGCAGCTATTCTTACCCACACTGAGTAATTCGTTATCCGTCACCAGTCTCACCAAAATGAATAGAATTGCTTCTGAAGAGCTAGAAGTGGGTGCGTGAGCAGTGTTTCCCCCACAGTGGAAAATATTATATATATGGATGCTGGGAAATGCATTGAGATATTTACCTTGGAGAGAGGAAAACTTATATAAAAGTTGATGCTAATAAACATGTAATGAGCAGCTGCAGAAGTGAAATTGGTGGAAGTGTAAGAAGAGAAAATAGATAAAACTAATAGCAGCTGCTATTTTAGGGGCTTAGATTTGCTGAAAGTATGGATTTATGTTACTTCAGAAATGGTATAAGCCTTCTAGATTAAGCAAGAGTCATGTGCAAGGGGAAACTCTGAACTTTAAAGATTCTTTCTGGATGCAGGGGTGTAAAGGACCAACATAAGATCATGCATGCTTCTCTCATTCTGGCATTTCCTAAGCCACAAATGTCTAGCTTTGCAATCTTGATGTTTCTTTAAATTATTTTCCCTGTTTAGCTATTTGCATAGTGACCCAAAGCACACGTGACTTTTTACAGAAAATAGAACTGTAGTTGTCAAGTGTTTGCAATCTAAATTTGTGTAAGTCACAGCAGGAGCTAGTAACAAACAGTAGGGGTAACTGTTAAAAACATACTGCTTGGTGCTTAGGTAGCTGTAGTAACCATAGTATGTTCCTAAAAGTAGGTAGGAGAGCACAATTTATGTGGAAATACTACAATTATAATGAAGCTGAGAATCCTGGAAATATTAACTGTGACTATGTTGAATGCAATATCTTTGTGTGGTTGGATTTGTTATGGTCAAGTCATAAAGGACATGCACAAATCTGTGAAGATGCTGGCCCAGGCTTCAACAGCTTGAATTGGTTCCAAGTTTGCCAACAAATTTCCTTTGATATGGTAAGCCATTTAGGGGCAGATTTTTCAAAGGCACTGAAGCAAATAAAGATACATTGAGGCACTTTTCAAAATCAAAAATCTCTGCAGGCAGCTGTGGATGCCTCAGTTTCCCACTTGGACAGTAGATTTACTATTACTTGCTTGTCATGTGCTCATACTGGTTTTTGCATTGTTAAGTTCTTTAGGGGTGGTCTCTTTTTTGGATTTTCAGTGGCAACTATGAAGGTTTCCTGGTGTCATGGTTTGACACTGGCCAAACACCAGGCACCCACGATAACCACTCACTCGCCCTTCCCTGCTGCAGCTGGGCAGAGGAGAGAAAAAAAGATAAATGAAGAGTTCATGAGTTGAGATAAGGACTAGGAGAAAAGATTTCAAGGGCAAAACAGGCTCAACTTAGAAGTACAAAGTGAATTTATTACTAACCTGCAGAGGAATCTTGGCTCTGGCGCCTGGAGCACCTCCTTCCCCTCCTTCTCCACTGACCTTGGTGTCTGCAGAGTTGTTTCCCTCACACATTCTCACCTCCTCCCCTTCTCTGGCTAGAAAAAAACTGTGCCCCCTTTGTTTTGATTTTCTTCTTAAATATCTTATCACAGAGGCGTTACCACCATCTCTAATTGGCCTAGCCTTGGCCAGCAGCATGTCCATCTTCAGAGCCATCAGGGGTTGGCTCTGCTGGGCATGGTGGAAGCTTCCAGCAGCTTCTCACAGAAGCCACCTCTGTGGTCCCCCACTACCAAAAACCAGAATGAGCAAAACCAACACACCTGGGTTTGGTTTTGGCTCTAGGTTACATTTGGTTGGAGTTTCTCATGCTCCTAAAATACATTGCCATTACAGAAGATGATTTACTGTCCTCATTATGAATGAAAGAACCTTGACTTTATTTGGCTGTTTGAACTCTTGCACATCTGCTTCCTTAAGGGGTGTTATTTCTCATAAACTAAATGGCAAGTGGTGCTTCTTTCATTGTAACATGGGCTTGCCTCTTGTTCCAAATAACTTGTCAGAGATATGAAAGTGTGAATTCCTTGACTAGAGAATTGATTGTCTAGAATATTTTGGCTCTCATGACATTTGGTCCTTTTCTTTGTTATGTGCTTTACGTGCCTTTTCTGTGCATACCATACCCCTGCAGTTTTTCATGCACTGCAAGAATATTCTAGTTAATGCAGCATTCAAATTAAAAGGAAAATCAGGGAACTGTGTGATCAGTTGACACAGTCAACAGTATGGAAAAACAGGGCCTTGGAATATTGTGTCTGTATCATCCAGACTAACATCATAAAGTATATAAGAAGTTATAAGGTGAAATTGTAGTTCATTAAATCCACTGGGAATTTTGTGAGGATTTAAAATACAGTTTTCTCTTTTAGGATATTACAAGTGAGAAGAAGTAATCACATAGAGAAGCTGGCCAGTGGAGAATCTTGACAGCTGTATGAATTATTAGGTTGTGGAAGAGGTATTTCTTTTTATGGACATATGTCCATTAGCAGAACAAATTGAAGGGCCTGGAAAACAGCTCTGATTGTCAGTCCGTTATATTCAAATTAGAAATGCAGTATCAAGAAGTTACAATCCAGAAAACACTGGAAGGTATGTAAGCTCTATAATAAAAAACATTTGAGAGATTTAACTGATGTAGTAATACCTTGAAAAGAAAAAAAAGAAAAAGGAAAACACCTTTGATGTAAAACTCAGAAGGAGGGCCTGTATTCAATGCCACTTGAAACAGCTGTATTCTAGCAATTCCAGTTAATAATAATAATAAACATAAAAAGAGTTAAGATGTAGTAGTTAAATGAGCCATAAAAATGAAGAGTCCATAATTTGTATGATATTGTGTCAGGTAATCGGATTAAAATAAACTAATGTTTACATTTATTTGTGTTTAGGAGAAAATGAAGTGTAGCTGAATGCTGCTACATACATTCCATCCTGGAACGAAAATCACATTGTTTTGACTGTGTTATTTCTATATCCATGCAAACCATCCTCATCACTCTATAGTTTTTACCTCCTTAATGCAACCAGGGTTGTGTCATTTGAAATTAGGGGCTATAAGGCCCCTTGGAGAGTTAAAGAGGAGCAGCAATTTGAAAAACAATGAAATGCAGTGGTCAGGTTTAGGAAGAAAGGGCATTTTCCTGGTAAATGTTTTCTAAATGGGAACTTTTCAGTGTGGTGTTTTGCTCATGTGTTTGGCAGTCACTTGGAATCAAGTGCAGACTTGTGCTACATTGTGGGCTTGGCAATGACAATTTGTGTGTGTGTGGTGCTTTAGTTATATTAGCCCTGGAGGCAGAGTTAACACTTGCAGTGGGACAAGAGTATTTGCAGTCATCAGAGAACTTTGCAGTCAGCTTCAATAACATCACTCCATTTTTTTCACTTTTTTTTAACATTTTTTTTGGCAGCAAAGCACTTAGTAGAACCATCTGTCTTTCTATTAGTGTTTTTGAGTCCTGTTTTGAAGCTTCTTCGCTTGGCAAAGTCACTTTCATCCTTGGAAACCATTTAAAAAAAAAAGTTCTGTGGCTTTTTGCCGAAGAAGAGTACTATGCAAAAATTCCACATGGCTGTTCATTTTGTTCTAAAAGAATTCAGTTACTTTGTCTTTGTCTTTAAAAAAAAAAAAGCAAACCACAAAACCTCAAACAAAACAAACAAAAACACATGAGGAAAAGGCAGGTATTGGACAGCTCTAGGATAACTGAGTGGGGATAGAGAACAAACCACATTTTATGTATTTTTTTTCTCCAGTAATTCGGTTGAAAGTATGTATGCCTTCTAATTAACAGGATCAGAATGGAAAGGAAAATATTGAAGTAACAAAAAATGGATCAAGCTAGTTCAGTGAGTGGAGCTACATCTACTCTATCTTCAGTCCCAATCTTAGTCTCCCACTGCAAGAATTTCTGTCAACAGTGCTCTTGAACTACATCCTTGAAAATTGTTTCAGACTATAAAGACGCAGTCAGCACACGCAGGGGTGTTGACAGGTCCCGGCATAAATTAAAAGGGATGGTAATCCCAAATTTTGTATCACTACTATGCCTGGTAATGGTGTTGGGTGAACCAAGACATGTCCTGGATTTTCAGGAGATTAAATGAAAATAAAATTAAGTGCAAATGGTGCAGTCTGAACAGTGGCCGCCAAGGACTGGTGCTGGTTCTGTTTTGCCAGTTCTACTGTCCAGGCAGTAATGAAGGGAGTAACACCTTCTTGCACCCCTTGTCATAGAAAGTTCTCTATTGACACCCTAATTTTCTGAGTTACCTAAGGCTACAGACCACAAACTACATTGCAGTTTTCAAAAACATATCTGCATCTGATGCCTCAGCTTTACAGTGCCATTAAAAATCTAGATGAGCGCTCTTAAAAACTGAGCCAGTCTTTCTTTACTCACTGGTCTGGTCAGTGAGGGGTTTTAAATTAAAACTAGTCATTTAGCATTTTAATCCAGCAAACTTTGTGTTTCTCATCTGTGTGAAATACAGAGACAACTTCCATTTCTAGCGATTAAAAACTATTAATGGAACTGAGTAAAAGCAAATAGCAGTAGACATTGTGCCACAGCCCACTTCCAGCTTTGATGACTAATTTCTGCATGTCTTAAGTCCCCTGCAGTATCCACTTACAATATAATATTTTCCACTTCCTGACTTGCATGGTTATGTACAGTTGCTGTGCAAAGTTGAACGCCTAATACTTCAGATATAGCTATGTTTTATTTGTCAATAAAGTGTCTTAGCCTTTTTTCTGACCATCCCAGAGATTTTATCTTTTCACATGTACAATTAAGTGCATGTGTCCAAGCAGAAAAATAGTACTGGCTGTGCTGTGTGCTACTTAGGCACTTATTTTTCCTTCTGAGGGGGTGTCTTTGTGTTTGGTCTCAGTCAGGGTGAAAGCTACTGTCTGAGACAGATACTGCTACACAGTTCAGTAGAAGAGAAGAAAGTACCACCCTACAGTCAGAGATAAGTGAGTCATCATGAACTATGGGGGGAATAATTAAGTGGGATATAGATATGCCTTAGTGGAATATTTCATTTTATTTTGGATTAATGTAGTTCATATGAAGTGTTTGGTAATGAATATGAACAGTTGATGCTGCTGGAACACCCCAATATGAAGAGGTGTGTTCAAACCAGACCTCTCAGATCAGAAGTGAAAAAAGCATGTTGCCAGACATTGTCCCCCCAAAAAAATTCTGTGTTTGATTTTCCCTCTCCTGTTCAGCAGGTCCAGGGTCAGCTGCCTCCATTAATGATTCCTGTATTCCCTCCAGACCAACGAACCCTAGCAGCAGCTGCACAGCAAGGATTCCTTCTTCCTCCTGGTTTCAGCTACAAGGCGGGATGCAGTAAGTCCTGTAGATTTTTTTAGCTGGAAGTGGGTATAGGGCACAATTTCATGCCAATCTGTATAAAAATAACACCTCACCAATGGACAAAGCCATTAACTTGCAGAGATGAATGTAAATCAGAGGATTAGTTGTTACAGTATGAGAAAAAGTTGTCAGAGATGAAGAATGTGTTTCAACATAACAGCCAAACATCTCACACAAGAGGTAGAAGGTGTGCCTTCTCTCCGACAAGTCTTTCTGACAAGTGAACATGCTCATGACCACAAACTTGTATCTGAAGAGAAGCTATTTGAAACTTCCCATAAATTTCAACACTGTTGTAAGAAAACATGTTTTTTCCTGAAGCAGACTGCTTGCTATTTGTGAACTGAGGGCCTATTCTAGTCTCTTTCTTCACACAGAACTCACATTAATCTCAACGGAGGTTCTGCACAGAGATCAAAGATAGCATATGCCTTTCAGTTTGATGGACTAACACAAACTCTGAGGATATTTGTGAGAGCCTAACACTAAAAAATATAGCATCTACTTTTTTAATCTTTGAAAGATTTGTATTGTTCTCTACATTCCCCAGATTTTCTAAAAATTTTGTTTAAGCCTTCTATAGGATTTCATGTTCCTGTCAACAGGATTAGAATAAATACAAGTTAAGAAATAATGAAGGAACTTTATTTCTATGAATAAACTCAGCTAGGGCATGAATTTCATAACTTGTTTTCATGCACTTCTGCTTGTATAACTTCTGCCATCAGTTTTCTACTGAGTTATCCAGGACTTGCTTGTTCTACCCTTCTCTGTCTCTAGTATGGGTGTTTATTATGTCCATGTCTCTGTATCCATCTGTATCATTGACTAACTCATTAATTCATCAGTTGGTTTGCGTTACTCAGCACTTGCCACTGCTGCATTTTTGTAAATTTAGAACGTAAAAAGATTTCTTTAGTTAAGCTGGCTTAGCCCACAATTTCAGATTTCTTTCAGCTTCTGAACATCATAGACACAGTACTTGAGCACTAACTTGATTTTCTTTGGCCCCTAACACCTTTTCCTGGTATTTTACAGACTGGGACCACTATTGAAAAGTACTGTTCCAAACACTTCACATCCCTCAGCAGCTACAATGCCAAAACATAGTCTCATTCAGTTCTTCCAGTGATTTCACACTTGGTCTCTCTTGACTGGGAGAAGTAGTGATTTACATAACAGAATATGTAACTATAAGCCACACTGAATATGAATGCTACCATAACTGTAGGTCTGGAAAAGGTCAGGAAAGCACACTGTTAGACATATCTGGCAGATTATATTAGTTCCATGTTAATGAAGTCCGGTTTGGAAAGAAGGAGTTGAGGTGGTTTTTTCCCTTCTTTGTACTACATGCACATTAAGTCCATGAGAGTTCTCTAGTTCCTCACATCTATGAAGTAGATGTAACATTATGTGTTTGTGTAACCTTGAAAATTAAAAGGCAAAAAGAGCAAAGTTTCTGCTGCTCCTGTCAGTAAGACTTGGAATTAACAGTATGCCAAGATCTAGGACTGAGCAGAAGCCAGTGGAAAAAGACAGCTCTGTGCTTGGTGATTGCCCAGCATGTTTGGCTCAATTTGACTGAGAAGCTGAGGAGAAGTGATAAGTAGTCCAAAGGGTTTCTTCCTTCCACTCACCATCTAGTGTAAATAAAAACTGGCATACACATTTAGCGACACCTAGAAAGCTTCACCTAGCTGCTTTACACCTAGCTACCTTCAAACCATAACATGTTCACATCAAGTAATGTTTTTGACAGATCATTAAAACATGTTCCTCCCACTTTTTTGCTTGCCCTACTGTGTATCAGTCCACTCAGTAAAGACTGTAAGCGGGAGGGCTTTGGATAAAATTCTGTTAAGCGCCTGAGTGATTTAGGAGACTAAACCTTCATCTGAAGAGCGATAAAGGCACTAGGATCTAAGTCTTAGGGGTATTTAGCAAATTCTTGTACTGTAAACTTTAGTGCAGTCACCTGTGCTGTCTTGAACTGAGCTGAAGTGGGTACCAGCAACGTACTGCAACAGAGAATATACAGCGGATTAATTTGCTCAGCTTCTGAATGTGTTAAATGCCTAATTTTCACTGAGTTTGCTTATGGGAGCAAAACCTTCCTAGGAACTTCCGAAGACTCATCTGTACATGACTAGCATTCTATGTTTTAAAATTAGTTAATGTGCCTGACAAAAATGGAATCTCACTTCTACATCTTCCCAGTCCTTTTGGAAAACCTACCCTTCTTTCTGGACTGGTTAAATTTTTCAGAATTTTTTTCTGTGGCTGATTGATAGAAATTCTCTAGTGATGATTCTATTATTTATTAGCATAAACAACCTGCACATAGGAATGATAAAAAACTCTATGCGACAGTTCAGTTTCAGTCACAAATAACAAAAAACTGTAAAAGTTTTCACATACTGTTCCTCAAAAAAAGGGAGATTTGAAGATTTGGGGGAGAAGGAAGAGAGAATTATTGCAACAACCAATAGCTAGTGATGCAGAGTTCCTTGATTATGAATATCTGCTGGAGACATATTTAAAGGGACATTTATGCTATTCTGTACCCTGCCCCTGTGAGAAGTCAGTTCTCCAAAAGGAGACGTATAGGCCAAGCTTCTTGGTTAAGCATTCTCAAACTTGCTTCTGTCCAGGCTGGGACAGCAGGGACTTCCTGTTAAAATTGCTTAAACTGAGATGGTCCTTTTCATGGAAACATGTTGGGAAGGGATTAAAGAAGCAGCCTGGTCACAGTGGTAACCTTTGGCAGGGGGCTGTAGTTGGAGGTGGTGGCCTCTTCAGCCCGCACAGCTATAGCTGTAAGAGAATGTGTGATCAAGCCTCAGGGTCAGAAAAAGAGAAGAAATTATGAATAGTTATACTGCTGTTTTATTTTCATTCAGCGTAAATAATAAAACCTAATTAACTTATTCAGTGCTTTCTGATTCACCTGTACCTCCCAACAGAGGGTCAAATGTAAGTTTCCCAGTGGTTTCAGAGTATGTATGTGGCAGGGTTCCTCAGGCAGTGCTTCCCAAAGGACTCATGACTTACCACACAGAGGCTGAAAAGGAAGATCAGTGTTTTCTCTACACATACTTTGTTTTCTGAGCATTTAGACTGAAGATAACACAAAAATAATCACAACAGTTAATTGCAGTGATCCATTTAGACTCCTTTAATGGCAGATACCTAAGGAGTGCTATGAGAACAGGGCAGAAGTGTACTGATACTTTATCCCCCATCCTTTGCCAGGTTCCAGTGACTGAGGACTCAGGGACCTTCTATCCCAGTGGTGGCATCATTGTGATATGTTATTGAAAACAAAGAGTTTTCCTCTGCTTTGTTCCAACCTGATTGAAAACATTCTAGAGAGATGAAATGCTCAAAAAAAATACAGCAGTATCAGTCTCTATTATGTGCAGAGCAAATTATTCAATTATGCTTTTCCAAATCTTTTTCAAAATTGGGTAAATAAAGGGAGGAGAGGGGTAAATATTTTCTCCATGGTTACATGGCGGGTCATGGTCTTTGGCTTCCAATTTGATGTACTACATTTCCTTTTCTTTCTTTTTCTCCAGAGCAGATCATGCTTGGGAGTGGCTTGGTTTTTCATTTTGTTTTGTTTTTTTAAACAGATGGTTTGCATTACATAAGGAACAATTTACACGAGTTGACACTTCCCCTTTTTTCTCTATGGCATATTGTGTGGTGGTAAAGTTGGCAGAGATGAAGGGAGGAACTTCTATTAGGATTACATTTCTATTTGAGAAAAAGATTCATAGTCTGTGGTTCCAGTTAATTTTTAACCTCCATACCTAGATATAATTGCATGTATAAAATATTTATTATTATTTTTTACAACCAAAGTATTTTTTCTTATGAAAAAATAAGGTGGCAATATGTGATGGGCTATATTGTCCCCAGTTAGCAAGGAAAATACTGATTACCTACTTATTTGCCCTATACTTAGTTATTCATGCAATGTGTGCTATTTGAAATTGAAATGTTTTGATTTTTCATGCGAACTTCTTTATATGTATTTTATTATACACATAATATGTAATTTTTAAGTAGATATATAATGCAAATCGTTTTATGAAGGGCTGATGTTTCACAGTGAGTTGTTAACTAAGTTAGTGACTGGCAGCGTGAGCAAATTTCAGGAGTTGACCCCCATATCTCAACTATTTAAACTGGTTTTAGCAGCAGGCAAGCACCTTCCATTTCAGCTGATGCTGAAATCAAACAGAGTCCGGTTACTGCTTTTCCCAAAAGCTTCTCCCACATTTGGACTCCACAGATTGGCTCAGGTCATTTAACCCTTCGTTTCTTCTCATTCCATAACCTTATCACTTGTTACTCCTGCTGTTGCTAGTTCAGCTCTACTCTTGGTACTTCCCAGATAATAGACACTACTCCCAGGATTTTAGCAATGGCAAGGGAAATGTCAGCTCTGCTGAGGTCTGAGGAGCTGTTGCTGTTGACTTCACTGAAGTCAGATTTCACACCAGATGATACAGATCTGCTAGGGCCACTCTTAGAAATAATTAGAATTTATTTAGAGCTAATTAATATTTGAGAAGTGCTTTGAAAGCATAAAAATGGTGCAAGTGATAGAAGAGAAGAAGTTTTGTCTTGTGCCCTTTAAAAACTGCATGGTTCCGCCTCTGAGCAGGCTGCTCGTCAGTCGTAGGTAGTGTGATCCTTTTATTAATGCACATATGTATGGATTTGTATTTGGAATATTAAGGCATGGCTGTATCTCCTATATAAGAAATACTAAAGGGAATGAAATAAAGATTTGGGAAAGCACAAGGGACTGCTTCTGGGGACTGGGATACAAAAAAGGCAGAAGGAGTTAGGATGAGAACAGTGTTCTCAGGGTCTTCTTCAATAAATCTAAGTATCAGAATGGACCAGGTCAGAACATTTCTGTTCTTCTACATTTGCAGCACTATTGGCCAGTAGTTTTCCATTCAAATACACAGAGTAGCCCAAACTTTGATGGGTCTTCCCTAATTAGTGATGCTAAGTAAGATTAATTTAGGAAACTGCACTCCAACACTTCTTAAAACATTTGATCATCGTGTTGAAAGGGAAGGGAAATGTTGACTTGAACCTAAAGCATTGTGGTGTGTTCTGTAAGTCCTGAGGCTTTTCAGGATGACTGAAGCTGTTGAATTCCATGCAGTTTCTTCTGTAGAAGACAAAGAACAACACACCTTGTTTTCTAAACTGAGGTGTGCAAGAAATTGGATTATTTGGAGATTTTTAGGATTTCTTTTCTTTTCTCAGAAAACAATAGCTGCCAAGTCTGTATTTCCAGAAATGGGATTTACCCCAAGTACATTTTCCAGGCCACTGAAAAATTCTCAGGAAAGCTTCTAGATAGGCTTCTATTTGCTGATACCTGTGTTATTTTTATGATAACATGACAGTTTTTGGAAACAAGAGTTGTTTTTCTTTGCCCATTCCTCCTGTCCCCTGTGGATAATTTGTTGTAACAAATCATATTGTGTTTGCGGTCAGATGTCATCAACACGAGGTTTTTTGAAAGCACTTTAATCACTATTTCAGCCATATCCAATTAGGGGGGGAAAATCTGAATATACAATAGGTACATTGTATATGTCTTACATATCAGCTTGTTGCTGCTGGAAATGTTTTAAATAAAATAATGCACAGAAAGTTATTGATTAAATATCTAATTGCCTCTTAAAATTGGCAAAATACGAGAGATGAACAAGTCAAACCTAATAAAATTGAAATATGCTGAATTTACCATTCATCTATGTTCTGAACAATAATTCTGATGTCTGATAAAAATGAAGCTCTCAGTTAATTGGTTCCTCACATAATACAATAAAATTAATGTTTAGGAGTTAAATACCATAAACTTCCTCAGGGAAATTTGCTGATGTGTCTCTGTTTTTCAGTCAGTCACATGTTTCATTGTTTAATGGAGTATCATGTGGATTGTCTTATCATTTTACTTGTATTCAGTGTCCATGTTTCTGTCTTCTAAAGAGACTTGAGTGCCTATTTCTGATTTAACTGTGTCAGCTGTGTCAGCTGACATGCAGGTCATTGACAATCACCAAATCACAAGAAGAAACTATTGACATTGCTATGCTTTTATCAGAATGACAAAAATAGAAACCATGTGTTGTGAGGACCACATACTGTAGCTTCTTTATAAAGATGCTAGTCATCTTCCAGGGCTACTGTTTATGCCTTGGAAAAGAATGAGCATATGACTAAACCCTCATGTTCCCCCCAGGATAAGGGAAGAGTAATAGCATTGTGGATAGAAACAGCAAGACTGAGGAATTTTTGGTAACAACTTTGCCTCTCCGCATCCGTGAGAATGTGTTGGTTCTGTAAGGTTGCAAATGCAATGGAAGGAAACAAGGCTGCAGAATATAACAACACAACTAAAGACTGTTTCTAAATGAAAGAATTCCATAGCCCCTATCTCTGTGTGGCTTTTTCTAATAATTCGAAGAAAAACAAAGCAGACAAGCAAAACAATGGGGTCCTGTAAAAACAGGCTGGTAGTTTCAGCTCAGTTTCTAGGCCATGAAAGATGTCTGGTGTTACTGCACTATTATCCATAGTCGGGCAACAAAATAAAGTCCTGATTTTTTAAATTCATGAGCGTGTACAAACCTTCGTGGAAATACATTGGCTTTCCTTGGAAGCTGGAGTTTTTGAATAACTGTAATTTACTCAACAAGTATAGAAAAAACATTAAAAAATGTGTATCCTGAAATCGTAGGATTATTCTGGTTGGAAGGCATCTCAGAAGGCTTGCAGTCTAACCTCTTCCTTCAACCAGGTTCATCAAGGAGATAGGATCAGATTACTCAGGCGTTATTCAGTTGGGGCTTGCAAAGTTCCAAGGACAGAGTGCATAACCCTGTTTGGACAGCTTGTTTCAACATCTGGCTGCCCTTGTGGGGAAAATCTGATCCTCTCTTGATTCACGTTATGTCCACTGGCTCTTGTCCTCCAAGCAAACCCTGCCAGAAGGAGCCTGGCCTGTTTTGTTGATCACCTTGTAGGGATTGGAAGGCTGCTTTTAGGTCCCTCCAAACCCATCCCTTCTGTAGACTGAATTGTTTCTCTAAAACGCAAAACAGACTAATCTCTCAGCCAGTACTGTCCAGAACTATCCTAAAAGAAGATCAGGGAACCAGTTTGGATTTCTTTCTGGAAGCCACTGGTAGTATCTTCTTCATACTCTTTTTCTTATTAATTTAAATCCATAATCCCTGGAGGCAGAAGTCAGGGAACACTGCTCATGTCTTTCACAGTCTCCCATTACTTTTACTGCATGTCCACCATCACATCAAGAAAATGAAAGGAAAATGAGGTTGAGAATAAATGAGTGGGGAGAAGAGATGCAGTGCCTTACCTGTCAGTTGGCCATCAGCCATTATAAATATACTTAAGTGATAAATTGAGTGTAAAATTATTGTGGCTTTTTCTAGAATTTGTCGAAAATGGGGGAAGAGAATATAGAATTCTTTTTCATGCAACAGAATCTACTGAAAGAAAATGGTTATTTCAGTATTTTTCATGGAATTTAGTTTAGCATACTGGTCTTAGAAATTATAATTTAAGAGTTAGGTTTTGTTTCATGCTCTTCATATTCTTCACGCTGTTCTTTTATCTTCTTCTTCTGTGACCTCCAACTTTTTTTCATTCGTTGTCCCTGAAAGATAGGTAGGAGGAAAACAATGAGTTTTTTAAAAATAGTGGGAAATAAATGCCCTACTTCTCCTCTTCTGGTATCCTTTTTTTTTAAGAGAAGAAAATTTCAGGGGAAAAAAAATCAGTGTTCTGTTGTTTCATATAATCAGGTTCAACTTAAAAATCCTGTCAAAACATTATAATTTAACATTAGCATGTAACTTGATTTATATAGCGAGTAAGACAATTGTGCCGGCTCTGAAGAGCTTGCAGCCTGTCAGGAGACAAGACAAGACACTAGGGGGGATTACACCATGAAGGAGAATAAATGAGATGAGTGACAGAAAAAAGAATACAGAAAACATCTTAAGAGTTTTGGTGAATGGTGCTCTTATGCTTTATTTTCACTTTTTAAAAAAAAAGTCTTAATGTTTTTTAACTTAAAAACCTCCTTTGATAAAACTTTGCAAAATGTATAAATGGTTTAAGAGCCATTGTTGTATTTCCACAGTACAGAATCATTTCATATCCATGAGTTTGGTAGCCAGTCAGTTGAAAATCAAATTCCTAAACACAGGGCTGTTATTTTGTCTGTTGGGACAGGATGTCCACTTGGCTCTGTACCACAACTTAACTTTTGCAGAAGAGTGTTTTCAGTGGAGGATCTTAGGAGAGTTCATAGAAAGAGTGGTTTGAAAATGAATGTACTTCATGAAAAATCCTCTTGTAAGCAAGATCTTGGAAGATTATTTTGGGCAAGGATGAAGGTGTGATTCGAAATTGAAAGAAGTTGCAGTGCATAAATTATCAGGAAAGAGGTTCTGGGTGTGTTTGTGGAAGATGGACCAGAAGAAGGATAGAGAAATAAAGTATTGGCACAGAATTGAGGATTCAGCCCTGATCCACTGGCATTGCCCACAGTGGACAACAACACCTCTAATATTCCCCATCAGCTCCCCCAGGCTGACATTTCCTCTTCCCTTCTTTAGTTGCTGCATCACCAGTGCATAAATTCTGTGTTCTCTTTATGTAGCCAGTCTTGAATAATTCTGTTCTTCAAAGTCATGTCACCAACTAGCTGGGAAATAATTAAATATTAGGCAACAATACATCAGCTAATGAAATCATTTTTACCTTGTTGTCACCATAAAAATCCCAGCCTTTGATCTGCTCCAGATTTTACCATATGGCCTACTAAAGAAAAACAACAACAATAAAACTTCTCCTTGATGCTTTGTTTATACGAAAAGTCCACACATAACAAGACAGATAGTTTGGAACATGAAACGACTGCACAAAATGTTTCTTTTGGTAGCTGAAAGATGCTTCTGCCTGCATGTATTAGATTAATAATGAATTTTGTAAATGGAAATGTAATATGGTTGTTTGAGATTTTATTGGTGTTTTCAGTGGTTTTTGTGAATGCCTTGGGACCTACCTATTTCTAAGAACTATATGTCTTGTCTCACGTTCCTGAAATGTTCCTAGAGCTTGGGGAAAAAAAATGTAGCTACTTCTTACATCTAAAAATAAGATATTTACTGAAGATGTAACGAAATAGTTAAGACATGCATTTCCTAGATTTCAGAATCAGCTAAAACTGCTTAGTCAATAACTTCACTGTGATATGGGAATATATGTAAGAATAGTAAACAGATGTAGTATGTTCTAGAGTAACAGCAAAAAATGTGTATTTATCAGATAAGACCTGAGATCTTTGTTAGTATTTTGAGGGCTGGCAGTTGCTCCTGCACTGTGTGATGTCAATATGCGAGTGCTTGGCACCCTCATGGATAGGGTCCCAAAACCTTCCCTGGGTCGGAAGTGTCTGAAGAGTTGTGTGTGGGTTTTAATCTTGGCTCTTCCACTGGGCTATTGTTGGGAATAGTGGGATTTATGAATTAGCGTGCTGGACTGAGGTTTATACATGTGTGTGGAGAGAAATGTGGGAGAGTGCATGGAAGCTAATGTTTTAATATATATGTTTTAATACAAATCATTCAAAACTAGAGATTTTAGTGGGCTGTAAGAATCAGCATCCTAGTGAGAAACTTCTCCCTCATTCTTGGTTGGTTTTTTGGGGGCTTTTTGTTTGGTTTTTGATTGGTTGGTTGGTTTTTGTTTTTTGTTGGTGGGTTTTTGGGGTTTTTTTCAGCTGAGAAATTAAAAATTTTATCTTCTTTTATGGCTGTTTTTTGATCAGAATGTCTTCTTTTAGAGAGACTTTTGGAATGATGCTGAGATCAGCCCTTGGGCTACTGGTGGTGTGGAAGCAGCTAAACACCATTGACCCTGACTCTCACCGTTTCTTGTTTCTCTGTGTCGTCACATGTTTAAGGCCCACTGCTTAGGTCACAAGATAGCTCTCCAGAAAATCTCAAGTCAGAAAAATTTTTGATTCAGTCCATGATATGAAAAGGAAGGTGGGTGCCTCAGAAAGCAAAATACAATTGGAAACTGTGAAACAATGGCATTCTCTGGGGAAGAAAAAGAAAACCAAGCAAGTCAGGAAATCTGTTGCCTATTGACAAATAAATAAATAGAATTGTTGTGGCCTAGGGCTGGTGCAAAGACACTTGGGAATGGGGATGCCTGGGTGGACATTTTGGTTTGCGTTGCTTGGCTGGTCAGCCTTGAAAGACTGTGAGGCTTCAGTCAGCAAAGCATTACGTAAGATATTCTTAAACATAAACATGCACAGTTGAGATATTTAAGTTAAATATCTGTTAAGATGCTTTGCCAGCCCAGTTTCTGCTGGTCCTCCATTACTAGAAGTTGTGGTATTTAATTGTTCACAGGAGGAGATCAAAATCCTTGAATGAAAAGTCTAAAAGAAGGTTACATTATAAAAGGGGAAAATAAACATTAGCCACTTTCCTGAATGTGTGTACACCAACACAGCTTATTTCTAACATTTAAAAAAATTAGATAAATTTCTTTCCCTTTGTTTTCTGTTTCCTGTAACTAAGGCTTGATAACATTTTAAATTTTAATTCAATAATAATTATTAATGATTGTACAGAACACCCTGCATTACCTCCTTAATTGTCTTTTTTATTTTTTCACCCGGTTCATTCAAAAAAGCACAATAAAGGGGAAAAGTTTTAATCTATCTTTTAAATGAAATGTGCAGGAACATTTAGGTAGATTTTCCTGATAGAGTGTTCTCCTTTTTCCATAATCTTATTTCCAGTGACTGTCTTTGTGCTACAGAAATCAGGCTTGCCACACATAGGGACATACAGAAATGCTCTGGTGAGCCTTATTTTGGTGGAAAGTGTTAAAACATTTTATCACTTGGAGAAGCAATATAATGTGTGTAACATTTCTTACTATTTTTGCTAGTTTTCTTAATAGCTTTGTGGATGGGGTAGTATGAAGTTTCTTTTAACAAATCGCATATGTTAGAAGGGACCAAAAGTGAGCACTCCATATCATTAAAACGTGCCAGTCTCCATCTCAATTTTTGCCATTTCAGGTAATTTTCCTTTATAAATGCCTGCAATTTTTCTTAAAACCTTTACTGGGTCCCTTTATCTCATTAAGCATAATGCAGTTCTTACTAAAACTGAAGTAGTTTTCCCTCAAAAGCAAAACTGAATCTCAAGTCATGAAGTGGAGTTGGTGCAGGGATTTCAAAGGCTTGTATCTGATTTCCTTAGATTCACGTGCTTTTTCCTGTTGTAGGATCAAACCCTGCCACTAAAGTTGAGATTTTTTTTTTCTCACCTAGAAGAAAACAGAGTAGTGAATTGAGTACCATTTCTACTCTGTCTGAGGCTCAGTTTACTAACAGTGAGTGGAGTTTAGTTAACTTCATATTTTGGACAAGCTTGTAAATTTGTTCCCTTCTAATGCCGTGATGTTATCAAGGTTGTACTGTTTTCCTTTTCTTCTCCTCCACCCCCATCTTCTTTCTTTCCTTTTTTTGAAGTGCAGCCTTCTGATCAATGTGCACTTTTTTTTTCCATTTCCCTAAATACATCATGAAAAAGGATGAGGTTTCCGCCTTAATTGCTTGTGCCTTTTATTCACATTCCTCTCTCAGCCAGAATTGTGAAAAGAGTGTTAGTAAAAGGCTGCACAATAGAGCTTTTCATTAGGCCTCAACAAGGCACACAAAAGAAGGCTTTTGGAAAGAGTGAATGCAGGACTTTAATTTGCAGGTGGAGAGTAGATAAAAGGTGCTGACGCCTCTATTATTCTCTTACTTAGGTGACCCCTACCCCGTTCAGCTGATCCCAACTACCATGGCAGCTGCTGCCGCAGCAACACCGGGCTTAGGCCCACTCCAACTGCAGGTAAGTCCCAGCACAATGCAGAGGAGGCAAAGGTTAAGTAAATATGAAAACCAGTTTTCTCTTCCTTTGGAACACAGTGCAATTAAAAGGGGTTTTGGGGCTGTTCTCTTCACATAAAATTTGCATCTGAAGCAAAAGAGTCATCAAATGATAACACATTTTCCTTTTACCTTGCTGGAAGTTTTTGTTACATTTTTGTGTCTCTGTTGTCACTTTAACTACTTCTAGGTTTGCACTTTGAATTTCCTCATAGCAGTACGTTTGCTTTTCTTATTGACGTGGTTTAACCACAGACAAAACTCAGTACTACACAGCCACTCGCTAACTTCCCAAAAGTGGGATGGCAAAGAGAATCAGGAAATCCAAGGTAAAAACCCATGGGTTGAGATAAAACAGTTTCATAATTGATATAAAGTAAAATACAATAATAGTAATAGCCACAATTGTAATGAAAAAGAGAGAAGAATAAAACCCAAGAAAACAAGGTGCTCTCCACCTGCTGACCAATGCCCAGCCTGTTCCCAAGCAGTGGTTGACCCCTCCTGAACAACTCTCCCTAGTTTATAAACTGAGCATGATGTTCTCTGGAATGGAATATTCCTTTGGCTAGCTCAGGTTAGCTGTCCCAGCCTTGCTGCCTCCCAGTGTTTTGTGCAGCTTCTCACAGACAGAGCATGGGAAACTTGAGAAATCCTTGATTTAAAGTAAGGACTGCTTAACAACAGCCAAAACATCAATGTGTTATCAAATGTTATTCTCATCCTAAATCCAAAACACAGCACTGTACCAGCTACTAGGAAAGCCAATGCTATCCCAGCGAAACCAGGACACTTTTCCATTAGATCGTTCTCATGCAGGCTGTAAAATACTGAAAGGAAATGGATTGTCAGGCAGAAAAGCTCTGTCCTGACAAGCACTTTTAAACTGCTTAAAAGTCGTTAACATGATTATGTCCTTTTAGGCCATAAGCTCTTCAGAGCAATAACTGGCCCCTCCTACTGTGTTTTATGGTACCCAGAGCATTTTAGGCACTGCTGTATTGCAGATAATTAGTGATTATTCTAATTTAACGTAGACAATTAAAAACAGGTGGAAGGATACAAAAGGGTTTGGGTTTTTTTCAGCTGCATTGAAGAGTTGACCTGGTAGCCAGATGTATCTGATTCAGACTGTCAGTATTCTGAATTTTGGAGGCATTAGTGTCTGTGAGTCTTAATGATAGCAAGTCTTTGGATATTCCTGATCAGCTACACAACCCTTGTCAAGTCATTGGAATTAAACAAATGTGATGTCCATTGCCATAGTGTGAATTTTGCTACCTGCCGTGTATTCTTGGCTGGTAGGATGAAGCCAAGTAATACTTGGGACTGAGAAGAAATCAAGATCCAAATCATCTCTAATTCTGCAAAGTCTGGATTGCCACTCTTTTCTAGAAACAAAAAACCCCAAGCTCTCCATTGCAAATGCATCTCCCTGCTCAATATTATTTGCCAAATCCCATGGAACAGCAGAGCTTTATACCTGCTTGGAAAGGCTCAGCATTTATAACTGGGATGTGTGAAATGCATTCTCCAGCTTGGTTTGGCCCACATCAGTATGAAGCAGACATCAGATATTTCAGTTGTTTGGCCAGCGTACTAGAGCGTGGGATATAGTTCTGGGGAAGATTTTTTTTTTTTTTTTTACTTTTATTTTAACACAGCTAGCGGAAGTTAGCTGAGTTTCACAGAAATAGCTGCCAGTGTGTAAGCTGACACATTCCATGCACCACAGAGGTTAATACATTCATTCCTATTGTGCCTTTGTATGAAAAGCAACATTGTCTGTGTGTTAGTTTCTGATTCTCTGAGTTACAAATACTGTAGGCGGCTTAAGAATCATGGGAGCCATAAAAGTCATCCCTCTGAAATGAATTTTGAGGCATAACGTCAGTATTGATAAAGTGCTTATAATAGTCAAACACATGAACAGACATATGGAAGAATGAGGGAGGGAAGAAGGAAAAACAAACATGGAGCTAGCTAGCAATGAGAAAAAAAAACGCTCTGATTCTAGTTCTTATTTTTGCAGTCATTCAGGCTAGTCCTAAAATAATGCGTCAGTGCTCCGGTAAGATGGTTGGATGGTTTACTTTCATTTCAGGACCAGCTTTGAGCTGTATCTATGCATGCTGTGGGCTGAAGTATCCTGATTCAAATAGGCTTTATCACAATGACAATTTTCTTGTTAAAAGGTGGGCTTTGTGCAAAAGTGACTGCAGTCATAAATATCTTAGGATGAGTTTAGGTTATGGAAAATTTGAGAACCTCAAAGGCCTCTTGTTTCAGTGCAAACGAGAACATTAAAATGAAAATACTGACCAAATTCACCTGTGTTGTTTTGCTACATGTCTGGAATTAGAGGGAGAGTTTGGCAGCCAGTCAGTGGGAGAGGCTCAAATTACTAACTCAGTAGGCTCTCTTAAATTTTTCAGATCTGATCTCTAAAGCCGTGTATATGCTAGAAATAAATTGAAGCTGATTTTTCTTCACATCTTAACAGTGATTTTTAGCTATCAGTGGAATCTATCTGATAGAAACTGGACATGCTTCATAACTTCTAGTGCCATTTGGAAGAGTCAGGCTAGATTTGCTTCTGGAAAGGTTTTATCATACATAACTCAGAATGGATGCTCACCTATGCTAACATAAATGGAGCTGAACTTAGTTGCTAGACTAGAAAGACTGTGCCTTCCAAACTCTGTTCAAATCCAGTTTAGCTCAGTGATGACTTTGTTGAGTCGTAAAGAAAGATTCATGATAGTTTTGGTCCAAACTCACCTTTAAATGGCTTCGCAGTCTCTTTCAAGGAGGAACTCTTCTTACTTCAGACATTCCACTGCACTACCTATAATTCTTATGTTCCCTGTACACCCTCTGTCCTCTGGTCATCAGACACTAAAAGGTCAGAAAAGTGGAATGTTCCTTCTTTTCTTCTTTCTCTATCCTCCCTATCACTCATATCTTTCAGACTTTGTGTACTTAAAGCAGGGGAGATCAAAGGACCTGACACAATACTCAATTTGTTGCTCCCAGAAAAATTCGATACACAACATTATCTCAGTGAAGACAAAGTCAAGGAATTTTTCTTGTTTGTTTGTGTAACAATAAACACATCTTCGTTATTTCATTAGAGA
Source organism: Gymnorhina tibicen (assembly GCA_013399875.1). Classification (NCBI taxonomy): domain Eukaryota; kingdom Metazoa; phylum Chordata; class Aves; order Passeriformes; family Artamidae; genus Gymnorhina; species Gymnorhina tibicen. The sequence continues at coordinate 750,330 of VXAZ01009915.1, forward strand.
ATTTTAGGTCAGGTCATGGCATTTGTAGTGTACTCTTGAGATCAACAGGAAGTACTTTTTTTATCCCTGGTTGTCAAAATTGAATTTTTGTTTTTGTAAATGAAATACACACTGTATTTATAGAAGAAGAACTAACACCTGATTGTTTTTCTGTGGAAAAGAAACTCTTTGTCAGTGAAAATGTAAACTCTAATTTTGAAATCCCCTGTTGGTTCGCAGTGACAGCTTTGTAATCCGAAGCCCTCCATTTCTCTCCCTGCCTTTGAGTCCCCAGTGAGGGGTACAGATTCTGTAATCTGATATCTGCCACAATTAGCCATGTGGGATTGCCTTGATTTCCAGTATCCGCAGAGAGACTAATGACTCAGCAAGAAGGGAAGCTAAAACTTACATTGTTAGATGTTGCAAAGGGAGTAGATGGATGGGGCCATGTTGGAAAAGCTGGAACTAACAGTGCAAGCTTGAACCTGTCCTCTGATAAAGTTCTGTCTATCAGCCCTGTGTCTTGACTCATTCCCACATTTAAGGACAAAAATGCCATTTGGGGAAAAAAAGTGGGTTTAGCTTTCCTCTGTTAATGAGAAAACTCAGTCCTGAACATTACTGCAGTAAAATCCCTCTGGGTAAGCACGTGAGTGTCTTACGTCAGTTTTTTCCCCTCATAAACATCATCTGGTCTTGTTCTTCAAGAGTGGTGCGGATGGTGATTATGTTTCAAATAAATGAGAAAAAACCTGAACATAAATTGTCACTGTGTTTTACTGAATAAGACTAATGACTCAAAAGTACTGCTGTAAGCCTTATATGAACATGATATTTTCCTATATGGTTCAGCAGATGAGGGAGTTAAGTTCCTCCATCTTGAAGATCAGCATTCAAAGCTGTAAACATAGATAATGGTGTAACAAGTATTGCACAAACTAAACTGAAGTGTTTATTCTGGTACCAGTCATCTTGGGCGTAGCTAAGTATAAAATAGATGTTTTCATAAGTCTGAGAAAATTCTTTATAAAATTGTATCTAAAAGTTTCTTTTCTGATAAAAAATACTTCATGAGTAGTTTCTGAGTGTTAGGAAACAAAGGAATTGATCACATGGTGTGAAAACTGAGAGGAATCCACACCATTGGGAGTGGGAATAGTTCCGATTTCCCAGATTGCTTGTTTGATAACCAGATAGTGACAATAACTGATTAATTGGCAGTTACACAAATGCTGTATATACCCATAACTCCATTGAAAGATAATGCTGGATGAATAATGACAGCTGCCTGTGTAGTCTTACTGTATGGACATTTTGTGTCCTGTCAAAACAGTATAGCAGTCTGATGTAATACAGACTTCCTGCAAACATCTGCTCTTGGAAAAAAAACACCCCAAAAAGTTTGGAGTGCCAGCATTCAAACTTTCTTCCCTCTTCATCTTAGCATGAAACAGGACTTCATAATTATTGGTGGCTGTGTTCAACATCATGTCCAAATCTGTCACTGTATGAGTCAAGAGAACCTCCCATCAGTGTCTTCAGTGCGAAAACATTTTAGCTGGGTCTCAGTTCTGAACACCAGTCATTAGGAGAGTCCTGTATTCTCTGACTATTTGTATAAAGATGATGAGCATATTTAGACCTTAAACAGTCTGGCCGAGTTTTTGAGTTTCCACTTCCTATATTAAGTACGTGGGTCAGTTAATTTTTTCTTAACTACAGACCTGTTCTCTTAGTTGTGTGGTAATATGCATACCAAGGACTGAATTTAAATGGAATTTAAAAAATTGGACCACAGTTTTGGAAATATTTGGGCCACAAGCAGGCACTGATGTAAGAGATTCAGTTTTGAGAAAAATTAAGCCCATGTCGAGTTTGAGGGCTTTGCAAAGTTGTTCATACTGCTGGTATTTAGGTGTCTGACTCAGTACAAATTTTCCTTTGGAAAACCTTGCTTCTAGGTATCTTAAGGATCCATAATCATCTGTAGTCTCCATGTTTGTTTTACATGAAGGAAATGGAAAGGATAGAGCACTTTAACAAGTATGGAGTGACTGATCAGGAGACAGAGTGTTCCAATGGTCATACAAGTATTCCATAAAACATCTGTTGCCTATGAAACAAAAGTAAAGCACAAAGTAAAAGTAAAGCCTTCTCAGTCAAATACCTTTTTTTTCTTTTTCTTACATACCAGCTTCCTTTTTGCTTCTGCACCATTGCAGGGTTGAGCTACGTATCTCCACTTGTCAGTTCAGGCTATTTCTCTGAAGTGTCTCGTTAAGTTTCATTTCAAATGTTGCTGAGGACAGAACTTCCCCTTGCTCTTAAAGAGATGTTACCATATTGTAATTCATTAATTGTCAAGCACATGTAATAACTGGGGGGGTTTTGCATACCTCTTTCTTATTTCTTGCTATAATCTGTAGATATAACTAGTTTTGCCAGATTAAGTGGTTGACCTTCCAGTGTTACAGCACCTCGAATCTGTGAAAGAAGACTGAAAAAGCTGTACAAACACTGTAGTGATGCATCTGAATATTGAAAACTTTATTCTTTCCTTGTTTTGGGAAAGAAAGTCAAATTGCCAGAGCTGCAAAGACATATGAATTACTTCTGATGAAGGAGAGTCTGGTGCCCCATTATTGTGTCTATGGAATGTAGCCAAGAGATGGCAATACTTAATCCATTATTCATTTACTCTGCAGTCTGCATTCATGACCGCTTTGGGATATTACTATAACCAGTTCTTTGCTTACAAGAAAGTAAGCTGTTTTCTTAGCAGTGCAAGGTTATTTCTTCTTTTTGCTGGGCAGTGTCTTCCTTTAAATACCATCTAAGCTGGCTTTTCAACAGCGAGAGTCAGTATCCTTTCCCTGTTTGTTTTTTTACTCTACCTGATCTCATTAATTGGACTCTGACTTCATTTGTAGGGAATGAATCATTAGTTCACAGTTTAATTACAGTATTATAATACTCATGCAATCCACTTAAGCATAAAAAAAGTAGAATTAGTTTTTCACTGTGAGCACACACATCTGGGGAAAAAAAAACAACTAAGTACATGAAAAGTGACATTTCTCATTAGCATAACCAAAAGATGGCAGTTATCCATCTTCCATTAGCTCAGTGTATGGTTGTGCTGTTTCTGATGGCCATCACAAATAACAAGAATAAGAGGAGTAATAAAGCAACATTTTTTGTTGGATGGGCTTTTAAATAGTTTTTAAATTGTTGCGGTATGCAGATTCTATATTCCCTACTTCTGTCCACCACTTCTTTCTGGCTTTGTAAGTGAATGTGTTGACCACTAGATATTTGCCACCTGTACTGCAAATGGGTAGCCAAGATGGCTCTTTCAAAAGAGATCAGTGAAGACCAAGGTCCTTCAGCTAGAAAAATGTGGGGCCCAGAACTCTTACATAAAAGAAGCTACAACCATCTAACCAGGGTGAAGATCTCTATGTTGTTGTGGGGTAAGCTGTCTTCAAAAAATTTTATCTTTCCAAGGTTTCTTTTTTTTTTTATGAAGTCTTAGTGATGATTTTAAGATATTCATTAAACTATATAAGTAAGGTGTGGGTTAAGAGGCTATTGATTGCCAAGAGCATCTTTGAAAAACCCCTACATTTTTTAATGGAAAAAGTTCCTCTCAATTAACTCAAAAGCAAGCCTTGCAACACCAGGATACAACTAGTCCTCACTTTCTGGATACCTGCTGAGAACTAGAGATTGTGGTAGATTGTGTAAAAGCATGAACCACAGAACACAGCTCAAATAAATCTTGTTCATGGTGGGTAAATGTGCTTTGTAGTTGGCATTGAAATAGCCCATTCTTACCTTTGATAGAATCTTACACAATTTTATGGGTAAACTCAATATATTCTATTAAAATAGATTTGAGTGAAAAGCTTGATCACATCGTTTTATCAGAATTCAATCAATTTAGGAAAGACAGTGATTACAGCAGACTACATAGAAATGCTCTGTGTTTTATTGAGCACTGTGAATATCTGAGCACATGCACATTGGACATTTACAGGCAGTAAATACACATGGTAAAACAATATCATGGCTACTTGGTGGGTTGTCAAGTTAAAACTCCCTCCCCCCTCCAGGGGAAAGAATTAGCAGTGGTAGGACATTCATTTTATCTAGATTAACAGTCCCTTCTGCATAACTTTCAGATTCCATCCATATCTATGAAAAATGAAAAAAGACTGAAAAACGGCCATCCTGTCTGCCTTTCAGTTGTAACTCAGGCCTGCTGTTTGCTAGCAGACCTCTGTCTGCATGAGTGAGTTTTCTTGTAGGTTAAAGAGACTGAATTCCCTCTTCCCCCTCCCTCCGACCCTGAGCCTGCAGGGCAGACAGACAGAAGCACACATATGATTAATACAGCACAGCTGCAGGAGTGACTCATTTGCATATGTATTAATAGAGGCAAAAACAACAATTCAATTACATACAGAGACATTCTGCATACTAAGGAACATATGCGTATAGCCTGGAAAATGTGCAGCCAGCATTCTCTCTGACTTTCCTGAGCTCACATGGGCCAGAGTCAGAGTGCAGCAGTTTTCAAGAAATCCCTTTTAAGAAGAACCTGTTACGAGATGCTTATGCAGCTATTACTCCTCCTCCCCCCACCCCCTGGGTTCCTAGAAGACATTTGACATTTGGGCAATGAAAATAGCACGTCTTTTCCGTGTTATTTACTATTTACTAGCTTTCAGCTTCATATTGTTGTCTCTTTACATATAAGCCCCAGCATGAGGATAGAAAATCCTTTGCCTCGTCTTCCATACGCACACATTTATTCTATTTTTCTTTCACCTCATCTCTTGTGTTGTTTCCATTTCACTTTGTCCTTCTCTGCCACAAGATTTCTCTTCTCTTCTTGTGAATTAGCACAAGATGACCATTTCTGTGTTTTTTTCTTGTAGTGACCATGTATATCTGATCATAATATAATTCAGTGGTTTCCTGCTAGGGGACCATTAATCTTCTTAACAGATCGAAAAGGTATCTCAGAGAAGTTAACCTGTTTTAGGTAGACTGTTCTATCATGGCACATTGGTCTTTGCTAAGAAAGTTATGGAGTTCTCAAATGGAAAAGATGAAAACCCGCAGGTGTTCAATGGTTCATACTACAGCTGATGGTGATCTTGATAACTGGTACAGAATCTGATTCTGGTAGTAGAAACAGTTGTTCTCTTAATCTCATAGGAATTCATTATGGAGTAGTTTAGAGCAGCTTTCAAAAGCAGGTTGGAAGTATTGCAGCATTGGAACTTACGCTATAGGAACACTTAAGCTATAAACAGGTTTTTTTAGCTGTAAGTTATTCCCTGTGTTACTTTGTGTTTTAACTAAAACACCATGTATGTACTCAGGATGCTTTTAATACAGGCCGTTCACACACTGTAATATGCAACAAAATGTTAGGCTATGATCCATACCCAGTATCCTAATTTCTGGAAAAGCGAGACATTTAACATTGACCTTCATGGACTAGTTAAATAGAGCTTTATTTCAACTTGAGAAGAGATAACAAGTCACTAAAAACTTTTGGAAACCTGACAAAGCCATTAAGATGCCCAACTGTCTTGTTTGGGTGGCAACCCTGTGTGTTTCAAGCAGCCTAAATTACCGGCCATTTGTTTGAAACATCTCTGTGGTGTGAGCAGGGAAAAATAGGTCATGCAGGGAAGAGCGTGTAACTGTCTGGCAAGCGTGCTTGTGAGGTCAGGTCATCCTTAATTTCTTTTCTCTTGCAAAAATGTTACACTTCTTTCTTTTTGGGGTTAGCCTGACAGACGGAAGCAGGTTACTCCTTGATTATTTATAAGGCATTAATTTTAGATGAATATTGCTGAAGTAACTGACATCATAAGTAGTTTTAACAGCCAGCAGAAGAGCCTATTTGCAGACTGGAATATGACAGTCTTCACTTACACGTCCTAAGACAAAGTCTGAAGTGTTTGAAAGAAAAGACAAGGAGCGGAGGCATCTGTATCAGCTTGGACTTTGTTTATACTTCTGTGCGATAGAACCAAGACTTCGGATCATTGGAATTGCGGTGTCGAAGCTGTGAGTTCAACCAGCTGCAAGACAAAACCACTGTCAAAATAAAAGCAGTGGCAGCACCTGCCTGCCAGTGTTCTAAGCCAGGGTGGGGAAAAACCATCTGAGAATTCTTACACTGCCACAAAGTAACTTCTGTTGAAAAAGAAGTAAATAACAGCCCTTGTACATACCTTGAGATGCTTCCCTCCCTATACTGGCAACAGTGCAGACCTGTGAGATGTTTGTGTTTCACATTGTTTCATGGCTTACATTCATTGAGAATTAATGCTCTTGGGAAAGGTCTGTATGAAAAATCTGGTAACAGAACCAAAACAACTTTCCCGCCCCCCTCCTACTTTGTGTCCTTTGCACATTCCAGACACTGGGTTTTGAAAGAGTTGGCTTATGCTACTGGTTTTCCTATTATGTTGTTTGCTCTTTTCAGAGGGATGTTGCTGAAAAGAAGATTATATAATCATGCAAATCAGATTGTATAATCCTGAGCAAACTGTTCGGCAGGGGGAGAGGAGGGGAAACCACACTGAGTGGAGCTTGGCTGGCTGTGGGGGAACTCGCTCTGAAACTACAAACTGGGGAGGTTATGAGCCTCCCGTAAAACATGAAAGCTGCAGTCAAACTAGGAAATTTTTCTGAATATTTCTGGAGTTCATTGTCTTCATGCTGAACTCTGCCAATAGTGTGTATTTACAGTCCCCCAGCAGAACATCACGACAGACAAACACACAGGAAAACTGCAAATCAGTGACATGCACACGCTCCAGTGCTTGTGGAACAATGCTACAAATAACAATAGGGAGAAACACTGACAAACCTACACAAACTAAGTATTTACTGATACATACTTACTTCTTTAGGTACACTAATCAAATTACTACATTTTATTCATCCTAAAACATAGCACAAGAAATTCTCTCTTGAAGTCTTGCTCTCTCTGTTGTACTTAGATCAGATGACATGGTTTGCTGTTAGATGCAGATTGGTATAATATACGAATGTGTAAGAATTTTGATTTATGTCTTATTTCTTACTACAGTCTGTTTTATGACCATTCTTTTTTATCCAAAGTTCAGGTCAGTTTGAATTGACAAGGCAGAATAGGATAGAAGTAAACAAACAGAATAGTAAATGTGTGCATGAGGAGTGCATCACTGGCCTGTGATATAAATTGCATATGGCAAGAACAGTGCAAGCCTTTAGAAGTTTCTGAACTCTTACCCTCTCTTTTATTAAGTCTGATTCCTTTCCAGGCTTGACAGTTACCAGCCAGGATATTTGATCACCCTTTTATGAATGGGGGCTAATATTAGGCACACTTTGAAACTATGAAATACCTAATTACTGTAGACTGTAGATCAAAGCGTTAGACAACAAACCACTGAGGTCAGGATGCTTGTTCTGTTTTTCTTTCCAAAGTCATCAATTGAACTTTTCTCAATAGAAGATACCATAGTATCTGGAGATGTAGCTTTCATAGTGTTAAACTTAATTATTCTGTTGTGCCTGGATAGCGTAAGCTTGTTCCTGAAGTTAAGTCAGAATGCAGTTTCTTCCCCAATATGTAGGCTCAGTTTCCTCAAATCCTTTTACTCTTTTCAGAGTTTCTTAATGCGTTCAGCTCTAATGAATTTTGTAAGATCAATCTGAACAAGAAAATTTGGAGGCAACAGTACCTGTTGCTCCTAGTAGTCCTCAAGACTAGCTTTTAAATTTTGCAGTCTGCATGAGCTCTGCTCAATGGAGTCTAATTCCTAGACTAGGTTCTGAGTACCCCTTTCATTTTGCATAACTGCCTTATTTGTTTGCCATATTTACCAGTGGTCTGTTTCTACTTCATTCATTGGATAACTAAGGAGAAAAGTACTGCAGACTACTGGATTTACATTTCTTAACCTTTAGCCCCAGAGACTGGTCACATCACAGATGAGTTACCTGACTGGAAATATGCTGCAAATTTGTTAAGTCATCTATCTTGGAGGCTGACAGACTCTGGAATTACAGAGAGCAGGGCTGTCAGAAAGCTACTGTGTGAATTGTCTTTCCTTAGTGGGCAAACATACAAATGGAACTAAAAAGCAAAAGAAAAGGCATGTATGCAAGAAAGAAAAATGGTTTTTAAAAAGTGTGTGTTTTTAAGCTGAGGAAGGCTTAGTTCTATCAGTATCCTACGATTATCAATACAACAGGAAAGCAGTAAGAAAGTTTCAAATACTGTCATGGTAGTAGAAAGTGAGATTTTCAAAAGCATTTTCCACCTAGATCTGCACCTCTATGTCTTGCTGTTTAGAGTGATTTCTCTCTCTATTTAAAATCTGCATTGCAGCAGAGGCTTCTCGCTGTATTGCAAGCTGTACTTTGCTTTAGGAACCACAGCTGTGCCACATCCTGCACCAGCAGCCACTGACAGGGGCAATCTGTTTGTGGCATATTGAGGCACTCAAATTGTCTTTGGGGACTGCTGTGGAGTGGCTTTTTCCAGCTCCTTCCTATAGGTACAGTATCTGTTTCTCTCAAAGGGGCCTGGGGTTGCCAGTTTGTGCTCAAGGGGATGAGCTTAATGCCTCAGAGACATGGGGTGCCATGAGGCTTGCTACCTGTGCCCCTGCCTGATATGCTCAGGGGTCCAAAAGAGCATCATTCCTGTATGTCTCCCTGTGGATGCAGGGCTGGGGAAGGATGCCTGTCCCTCAGCGCACCTGGGCAGCAACACCAGTGGCGCTCTGCCCTTCTGAAGGTGAAGTGTCAACTCTGCAAGTTACTCCTCTCTCCATTCTAGAGTGTGAAAATTGCACCTGGCAACAAATCCTTTTCTCTTTCTTTCCCTTTCTGTGGCTCAAAAGAGTCTTTATAAATCATAACAGTATGTTCTCCGTTAATACACCAAAACAGTGCAGCTTGTGATAGTGTTATTAAAGTGTTTTAGGCCATTACCATAGAATACAGCAGCATATTTTTTTCATTAAGGGAACCAAATGGATCTAGCTGAATTTGGCACAAGAACATGGCTGAAGTCCTGGTTTCTCTCTCATGTAGATTTTTCCATTAAAGTCTGAACTTCTGAAAATTAGAAAATTCACATTAGAAACACTGATAGGTGTGCTACATTTTATAGCAGTTTAAACTGTCCTTAAAAATCTCTTGCTTTCTCCACAGTAGTTCTGCATTAGTATTTGTTCAATATTCCAATTTTTTTTACAAACTAGGGCTTATTGGTGTTGAGGGTAAGCAATACATAAGAATCATAGAATCACAGAATGGCCTGTGAGAGACCTTACACATCACCTATTTCCAACCCCCCTACTGTGGGCAGGGACACCTTCCATTAGACCAGGTTGCTCAGAGCCCCATCCAACCTGGCTTAGAACACTTTCAGGGATGGGGCAGCCACAGCTTCTCTGTGCCCTGGCAGGGCAACCTCTGCCAGGGCCTCAACACTGGAAAATTTCTTTCTAATACCTAATCTCCACCTACTCTTTGTCAGTTTGAAGCCATTCTCCCCTTGTCTTGTAACTACATGCTCTTCCACCTTTCCTGTAGGCTCCCTTCACGTACTGGAAGGCCACATTTAGGTTACCTCAAAGCCTTCTCTTTTCCAGAATGAACAATCCCATTTCTCTTAGCCTTTCCTTGTAGGAGAGATGCTGCATTCCCACAGTGAACTTTGTGTCCTCCTGTGGACTCACTCCATCAGTTCATGTCCTTCCTGTGCTGGGACCTCAGGGCTGGAGGCAGCACTGCAGGTGGGGTCTCACCTGAGCGGGGCAGAGGGGCAAAATCCCCTTGCTCAGGCATTTGATTTAACTCACTCTCCTGCTATGCCAATAGCTGCCTCAGGGCTACCATCCCTACTTATCCCATTATCATGGCAGCTTTGCTTCTTGCTGTACACTGATCTGATATAGTGATGGTGAGAGTAATTTGGACAGTGTGTATCAGTGTGTGTTTGGGAAAGATTTTTAAAGAGCCCTGAAGGGATTTGGGAGCCCAGCAATAATTAATTTCTTACGGTGGCTTTGAAAATGGGATATGCAACATTCGCACTTAATCGTTCCTCCTTTCCGCAGCTGTTTTATTTTTTCCATGTTTTGTTCTGTGAAAAGGAAGCAGTCGTCAAAATTCTATCAGATTGTTTGATGGTGAGGTGGTGTTCATTTGGTAACACAGTTTTCATTGGATACAGTGAAAGTCACAAGTGCTTAACACTTCCTACATCTAGTCCAAGCTGGCCAAACTCACATTTGTGTGGTAGCTTGTGTTTCAGTGCTTGCTTTCACTTTAAGTGGGGAAAAAGAGAGAGTGAGCATCATTTCCCAGCATTTTGTGTTGTGTACTAGGACATCATATCCTGCATATTTGCTCTTTAGAATTTTGTTATTACACAGGTGTAGGACTCCAACCAAACTGAACACAGCCCCATAAACAGTGTTGAGGACCCTGATTCTCATCCTGCTGTGTGGGCATGGGGAGATGGACTTGTGTACATAACCTGAGCTCAGACAGAAGAAGTTAGAAGGTATTCTAGAAGGAGCCGTGGCCTACGCAGTTAAAACTCAAAATATTCTGGTTAGATTTAAGCATTTCTGAAGTCTGATTGCTTTTATTTTTTTGCAACAGTTCGCTCATATTACTTTATTTAACTTCCCTTAACTGCTCCTCTGAAGCAAGTCCTTAAGGGATGTAGGACAGGTGGATGCTTGCACAGCAAATGTTTCTTTCCTATCACACTGGGTGGCATTACAGGTTTGATTTCACTAAAAGGTGTTGTTCCCGTCAAGTGTGGAAAGAAATTACTACTAAAAACTGAGGAAATGTTAGATTTTTTTAAAAAAGCTGATTTGTCACTTTCCTCATTGACTATGAACTGGATAGACTTCTAACCCTTAAAATACTTTCTCCCCCCTTTTCTTTTTTATTGCCTGGAATCTTAAGAGCTTTATCTTTTGCAGTCATAAAATGAAAATATACACCAAACCCTCAAAGGGCAAGTATGAAATTAAATTATATTTGGGCAGCTGTAACCTTTTAAAACGATCAGATTCCAGTTAATGTATTTCTTCCTGTTCTGAATGCTGCCATGGTGTTTGATGGTGGGAAGCAGTCCAAAGGGCATTGGGAGATAATAAATTCACTGGAAATTTCACCCTGAGGCGAGCCTTGATACACCAAGGCTTCCATTTAGCAGGACTGACCTAAAAATCTTGTCACATCCAAAGGTCACTTAGGTTGGGGTTGGTGTGTCCCATCTATCTTTCCCTGGTGCAGAGAATGACAGCTGAGCTCATAAACAGCCATCAGAATATGGAAGACAAGCAGCGGGGAGAGGGATAATACTGCTGACAACTTCTTAGATTTCCTAGGCCAATTTCCTAGGCCAATGAGACCAGATACCATCTGTGGGGCTGCTTGTTTCAGCTACTACAGAAATGGCAACTCAGTTTAAAGAGGTTACAGTTGACTGTGGAGGTCTGAAACAAGGGAGTCCCCCCATATCTGCAAATGCCATGTAATCCTTCTAGGACACATTGTACTGTCTGAACATATCCTACTTGCTACCAGTCTTCTTAATCAAAACAATTTAAAGTTCCTAAAATGCCTTACTTTCAAGAAGGGTCAAAAGTCTAAAAAGCTGTCAGTAATGACCCTGATAGGTCTCATCTGTCAGAACAATGATGCTTAGGGAGCAATTTGGTACTAATTATAAACAATACTGAAAGGTAAGATATTTTCAATCTCATGAGAAAATCTGTGATGTACATGCTCTAGGACTTTGCTTATCCTAAGCTTATTAAAATCAGTATAATCCCTTCACAGAGTAAATTAAAGCAAAAGGCCCTTCAGGATGACTATTGTCTTTCAGTCAAAGTTTCTACTTCTGCAATTGAAAGCTCCAGTGGACTCTTCCTATGCTTGCAGTATATTAAATATTAAGGACATGGGCTTGGAGTTGCATAATAGAAGTGTATTTGAAGGACAAGGATCTAACTAACCATGATTGATCTTCCTTAATTGGGGATGAGCCCTGCAGCATATGTCCATTGTATCCTAGTGGTGTGAAGCTCCTTCTCAAAATTCCCTAAGAGACTGCCAGTCACTGCTGGGATGCAGGAGGCAAAGATTCCCTCTTCTGCAGCCTGTCTTGATGGGAAAACAAAATTGTTGTTCAGTGTCCTTCTGGAACATGGTAATATCCCACTGTTGGAAGAAGGATACTGTGTATGGTATAAGCATTGGTCTGATTCTTTGGGAAACATTAGGTTGAAGATAAAAATTTTTTTTAAATTATTAAATAAAATCTCTGTAACCTTGGACATGCGAGAATGAAATACACAAGTTCCAAAATTCACAGGATATTGACTAAGTTAGGTTTTTAACTCCTCCTGGGAATTTGCTGATGTCTCTCCATGAATTTTAGTAAATCAGATCCTTCTGAGGAGGATTGTAAATTGTATGTTCCTTTGCTTGTTAAAACTAAACAGAGTATAACTGTTATTTCAGAAGTATTTCACACATTCTTACAAACATACTATATTTGAGGCAAACACAGTAAAGAAGGGCAAGATTGGCCAGCTGTCAGTGTTTGTCTTCATTTTCCTTGGGTTCACACTCTACTTTATCTTAACATATATGTTCTCCACACAAAGCCAAAGTAATTTGCAAGCAACCTTGGGGGAGTTACATGCCCTTCCCCACATGTTCTGTCCTGAAAATGCAGCTCTATGCCTTATCAGTTGGATGACTTTGAGGAAGACAAAGTCACTCTCCATCTGACTTGTACAACAAGAAAAAAGGAAAGGTGTGTTTTTCATGATACAGAGAGGACAGATGTATTTCATCTCTTTAAATTCAGCTGCTGACACAAAATTTTTAAAAATTACATAGACGTGCTGGGCACAGACTAGCTACTTTTTTCCTGTTTTTCATTCAGGATGGTGGGGTGAAAATAACCTTTAGCCATGGATGCCTAACATGTATAATTCATCTGGCATAATATTGCAAGTACCATTCTAGTTTTTGTAAAGGGAGATGAGGGTAATTAGCTCAGACTATTCCCACTTTGTGTCAGTCTTCTACTGTGGTTCAATTTTTTTCTTCATTTTCCTAGGCAATTCCAGTTAGTAAGCAAATAATGGTGGACCATAAAATCAGAGTATTTCTGTGATGCCTGGTGGGGCATGGAGCAGCAAGACCAAGTGACTCTGTATTTCTGTAGCAGTTGGAATTTGGGAAAGTCACTGAGTTGGAGTCAGCGCAGACTTCTAACTCCCTGTGCCAGTAGAGTTTTCCATCCTTGGGAAGTGGAGATATCCCATTGTGCTGGTCTCAGTGCATTGATTCCCTATGTTTTCATAGCCATATTCTTTCCATTTCATGCCAGATAACTTTGCACAATTGTCAATGATCCTGATGTTAATGTTGTTAAATACATGATAGAAATATAGATGGAGAGAATAAGGATTGCATTTTAATGGCTGTGATATTGGCAAGTGCTTTTTTGCTACTTCAGACATGGCTTTTATTGTGGTGAATATGATCACTTTGAGCAAAGGCCTGTCCTGTGCCATGGTGTTAACTGGAGAAGTTGAGAGATATTTTGCAGTTGCTGACTTTGGCAAAAACAAGGACTATCCCTGCGTAATGGAGGACTGAACTGTTCCTTGCCTTATTCATCCTTCCCACGCTGGAGTCACTGGGTAATGTTAATATTTGTCACGGAAAAATTTAATTGGCAGAAATGTTTCATATATAAACAATAGAAGGGAGGGCCCAGAGACCTTCCCTATTCTGGATTGTTCTGGATTCCTTATCCCTGATAATGATAAAGGAAGGGACTGTATGGAGGGTATTACTGCTCTACGGAGGGAAAAAAGGAGAATCCCTGCTTGACATTCACATTCTGGAATGGAGTTAAATTTACCAGTGGCTAACTGAAGAAGCAATGAGTGCTGTTCACCCTCCCACTGTAGGGAGCAGCCAGTCCTGGAGCAGCACAAAAAGGGTCAATCAAATAGGTCGTACATCATCTGAGGAGGCAGATGTTAGAACATATTGTAATGGGTTGCTGTGAGGATGGCTTGTTGAGTACAGGGGTGGGGGAGAGCAGCTATCAGCAATGTTTTCTGTTATGGTCGCTGAAAATATCCAAGTTTTGAGGAAAGTCTCTGAACACAGGAAATGAAAGCATTAGCATTCCATCTATGTTAGACTTGTGGGCAGAATGACGGAGGTAGAAAAGGAATAGAAGCATGAGTACCTCTGTAATACTCCATGTAATATGAGTAAGTCTAGGTATTATCTGTGCTTTGCCAAAGTCACTCTTAGCTTTGGAATGTGTGAGTATTTTACCTGAAAAAAAAATTACTGAGCTCCAGACTATATTAAACACAGAACTGTTAAAATAGCTTCTATTTTAGCAGCGCCCCTAATTCACACCCACTCAAACACCTCCTCGCTCGTTAACCCCATCATCAGACCCAAGTAACTCAAGTGAAATGAGATGGCATTGGGAATGAGGTAATGAACAAAGATTTCTGGATAATGTTATTACTTCATGATAGCAGCTCTTATTAGTGACTGCAGTAAAAGCTTCTTGGTGTTTCCATTGCAAACTCTTTGGTGCTGCCACCCCTTCTGCTTTGTAGACAACTACTCAGCCAGAAGCAATTTAAAATCTGCTTTTACATCAATTTTGGCTCTTGTTTTGGATTGAAAAGAGTTTGGTGTTTTGATACTTCATTATAAAACATGAAAATTGCTGGGGTTTTTCCTCCTAAAGATACAGATTAGCTCCTTTTATAACCCAGCCATAATATTAACAATGGGAAAATGTCTCCTAAGATAATTTCAGTATTTCATGTTTTCATACAAGCAGATCCATCTTTCTGTCAAAAAAAAAAGTCCATACTAAAAATTGGTGTGAACGGGACAGTTTTCAAAAAGCACTGTTTTCACTCAGGAGACAATTTTTTTTTCCCCCAGTTTACTCAGTGCCTCAAAAAAAGTTGTGGAAACCAAATTTAATAAATAGTCAGGGATGGATCAGATGTACTAATGGATTATAGAGCTTGTTACTAGTTAATCAGTGTTAATATAGTCAGTGTTAATAGAGGTTGTGGAATATGTGGCTATGTGGAATTCTTTAAGATGTATATTAGAGGTTGCAGCCCTGTTGCCAGTGAAGGACATCAATACCTTTTGCCTCAATAACTAGAATTCTGAGGGATGTATTTCTGCATTTACACTTGTCTAGTCTTACGAGCAAAGTGCTGAAGAGTTAAAGTAGAGAGTGGGCACTTCCATAGGGTAACCCAGGTAAACTGGAATAATCTGGGACTTAACATCTTGCATCAGGATGGCAGTGGAGAAATGAGGAGAAGGTTGCATTTCTCTTAGTTGGATTGATGCTAAAGACAAAGCTCCCACTTGCTATGGAAGCATGAGGCTCCAGCAGTTCCTGGTTATCCACATGGATTGGTGAAACCAGAAGCAGCCATGTAAAGTTCCAAAGTTCATCTCATAGCTCTTCTTGTGCTTGGGTGATGCATAGCATGAGAGGGACATGAAAGTTAAAGATATAATTCCCTTTGACTTTCAATCATGTTATTGTGCCTACAGCTCCTTAAACCTCAAGTACAGTATGTGCCAAACGAGGAATATCAGTGTGAGTTCCAGGCTTTTTGTGCATGGGTTGCAGTCTGGCCATGCAGTGTCACTGGACCTTAGTGTCTGCGGTTTCTTGTAGTGGGAGTCAGAAACTGAATCCTGAGGGATTTCAGATGTTTTCAGAGACCACTTCGGGGGAACAAATTCTCTAAGAATTAAAGACTAAACTTCTGTATGTGTCCTAATGGAATATGCAAAGTGTCACTTTTCCCATTACATCAGTATAAGCATGGAAATAGTGAGATGAACCAGAAAACAGCTTCTTATGTTATTTCCTGAGAAGTTTGCCAAAGCTTCACAGAGGTTTCAGGCTCTCTGGAGTTTTATGGGTTCCATTGGAGAGGGAGTTTTACAGACCACACCCATTTTATCATAAAATCAAAGAATAAAAAGATTGAACAGCTATTGCGTTGTTTCTGTTATTTCATTTTGTTAAAAGGGGACTTTCCTATAATAAAGCAAACTCCAAAATAATGACATTAATTTGAGTGCTTTCTGCTCTCTCAGCAATCTTGTTATCAAATAATGATACTCCCCTCTATATACGCTAACATCTCCTCTTTGTGTCCTGTCCCATCCCAAGCTCAAGCATCCCAATTAAACAAACATGCATTTGTGTTTTTAAGCATCCAAGTTATCCAGCTTCTAGCAATGGGGCTAATTTGAAGTTAGGCACTCCCATGAGTTTTAAGTTGATAGGACTCCCTGTTGGGAACATTAGGAGAGGTCTGACCAGAGCGAAACTCAGCTGGTTTCTGGTTTGGAACATAAATTTGCTCTGATACAGTGAGGCTCAAAATATTCTAGTTCAGAATTGGGGCAATTTCTTTGCCAGTGATTGGAATTACAGTTTCCCACAGGTCAAATAAGTTTGATGGACTTTTTCTGCAAGCCTTGTCTTTAATAATACCTAGAACAAAACCGCTCTGTTTTAGAAGAGGGGATTCCATGTAGGTTAAGGCCAAAGGAAAGGTACATGTGAGCTGGAGCTTTCCTTAGTTCTTGTAAAATACTCTGCTTTTATGGAAAGGGATCACAGTGTGCTGCTGGGGAGGACAACTGGTGCCCTGTACTGATATTACAACTTCACAACAGGATCTCATAGGATGAGTAGGACTTGTTAGCTTTCTTGAGGACTTGTGGAAGGAGACTGTAAAGCAATGAACATGAAAAAAAATTACATGAGAAGTAAATTTAGTTGAACCTGTTTGAAAATTTTCTGTGGCGCAGAAACACATAACCTGGAAAGGTAACACTGTAGGACTGACATTCTTCTCCCCCAAAATAATAACCTTGCTCTACTTTCTCCACCTCCAAAAATAAAATAAAATAAAATAACTTACACAGCTGGATAAAGATGCCATGTCACATTCTATCAGAGTTTCTTGCTAAGGAAAAAGGGAAATGGAAAAAAAACTCTTCAGAACTATTCTGGAAATCAATTTGTTTTAGTTTAGCTCTCGGAGTAAGTCTATCTTCTTCTGCAGCTCAGATGATCTATTTGTCACTGGCCTCTGCCTTTCAATATTCTTCTCCTACCTGCACTTCCTGCTTTATGTGTTGTTTCCAGGGAGGCTTGGCACAAGGGAAGCAGCTCAAACACAGTCGTTAGCTCCCCTTTAAGGCACAAATGTCACATTCTTTCCTCTCTACCCAAGCTGGAAGAGAGCAGCCTGGTTTATGATGGACTGAGAGGTTGTCTCTCCCTATCTCCTGCACCTTTATCCAGACCCTTTGACCACGTAATACAACTCAGTTCAAAGAGCAAATTAAGTTTCTGAGTGAGCTGAGTAGATGTCACTGAGCTCCTGTGTGTGTCAGATAAATGAGGAACAATGTTAATTTATCCCTTCAAGGACAACAGACACAATTGTAGGATACTTCAGGTTCAAAAATACTCTTAATGTTAAGAGGGAAACAGACTGGAAAGAAAAGGTTTCTCATTTGACTGTTTGATATCATAGTTAACAAATGAAGCTACAACTATAAGGGGGCAAAAAATATCCAAGTGTAAGTTTTTACATCTGTTTCTTTTCCCCTGCCACAAACTCTAATTTGGCAATGTGGCATTGTTGCTTCTGGTAGGTGATTATCATCTCTTTACTACTTTAAAGAGAGACTTTAGTATTCTAAGACTCACTTCTTATCACGGCTTATCAAAAAAGAGTTTCCAGAGCAGGCTCAGTGCTGTGGTCCACATTAACTGCAGAATACCTATTTCACTACTTTATGCCTGAAGAAGAAGAGGGAAAAGTCACCAAGGAATCTTAGAATCATCAATATATAGGAATCCGATACCATATCAGCATTCAAGTCAGCAAATCCATGTTCTCAAAATAAGAAATGCAGTTGACCTTAATCTTTCTACTACAAGCTCTGCACTTAACTTCAGGAGACACAGACTATTCAGATTTGAAGTAATTAATTCAGTATCAGTCCTAAAGCAGGCACAGATTTTTCCTGACTTAATTCCCTGTTGAATACAACAACTTAAAATGCAAACAGAAAATCTATAAATAAAAACTGGAGAAAGACTTGCTTAAGGAAATGTGTATAAAATAGTGAAATGCCTTAATTATAGCTCGGCAATCTGAAATATATAGAACCTTATTTACAGTAATTCTGCTGGCAGTGCTTGCTTGTTAACTACTCTGGTCACTTAATGGATAACAGTGAATGATTATATACAGT
This sequence comes from Gymnorhina tibicen, assembly GCA_013399875.1. Classification (NCBI taxonomy): domain Eukaryota; kingdom Metazoa; phylum Chordata; class Aves; order Passeriformes; family Artamidae; genus Gymnorhina; species Gymnorhina tibicen. Next base: position 768,747 of record VXAZ01009915.1, read on the forward strand.
ACCAGTCAAGTAAAGCAATGCAATATGAAATAAGTATTTTGTCAAATGGCCACTCAAGAATTTTAGTCTCTCAAATGAGAAATTATACTTACTGAAGTCAGGTGCTCTGAGCTAGTTGCCAAAAATCTGGATATATGTATTAAAAACAAAGCTCTTGGGAGGCATACCTGTGGTAAACAAATAGGCAGTAGTGAGTTTTTTCCTATGGAGTAAAATGTCTGGGCCACTTTACTGACTTCAAGCTTCTAATTTGCCGAAGTTGTACTGGAGCAGCAGTCTCCATGTGGAACCTTCATTCAAACACTTCATTACTGAATAGTCAGCTCTATTCTGCATTACGGAATAGTTGGTGATAAAGGGAATGCAGTTTACAAAACAAATGCCCCTTCTTAAGCTGCACATGCCTGTTGTTTGTTAGTCCTCTACATTACCACTGCCCATTTTACTGTATAATCCATAAGGAATATGCTGCCAAAAGTATGTCCTTATTTTAAAGAAATTCTTTTGCAATTCTTTATAACATAAGAAGTTCCATTGGCATAAAAATAATTAATAATAGTAGCAGCAAGAATACATTATATTCTGGTACTGCACAAAAAACTATAGGAATAAATTGTTGCCGGCTTATTTTTTTTTAATATTTTAAAATACTTACAATATTAATTACTTTCTTTGAAGAGGACACTGTTTATCTACAGCATTTCATCCAACAGGCTTTTTCCATGAGACATTATCAAATTTCCTTTCCAATTGCATTCCATATAGTCACTCTATTTCAATTACTGTCATATGGTGTGAACATGGTATGTATGAATATGTAGGCCACTTGGGCAGTTTTCCAGAGCAGACAATCTTAAATACACTGTTTGCAATGATATTTTATCACAGAGAATAACAGCTCTTACTAGTCTCTGATAGGAAGTGTCTATTGATAAGTTCCCACAGTTACATCCTGTAGAAGGATTGTCTTCTTGTTAAAGGCATGGGACAAAGGAGCCAGGAGGTCTAGGCTCTAATCAGAAGCTTCCTACAGTCTTCCCGTGTCACCAGGAGCAGTCAGTTATGTTTTGGGTGCTGGTTCTCACCTTGCTAATAGTTGAACAGCATTTATCCACTGGCAGAATTAAAGACTGCTTTTCAAGGAAAATTGCATTTCTTCACATTTGAGGGTGTTATAGTTAGTGCCTTTCCCATAGAAGCTGCTATAAATACAAATAGAGTTGTACTTTAGTTAAAATGTGTGTCCTAGCCATCAAAATTACATCAGTTTCTAAGAAAACTCAGAACTACCATAAATTGTATGTACACGTTTTACTTTATTCACTGTTACTGTTCTACAATGAAAGCAAGCATTATTTTGAATGTACTGCAGTGGAAGTCTTACTTAAGAAGTAAACCTAAAGCTCATTCAGTTTTTCAGTGACCTGGATTCCAGCCTTGCTTCTGGATGCCAAGGACCCCCAGTTGGTCATACCTTGGAAGTTCCAAATGAGAAAAGAACTAGTGCATTCATCCTGGCACAGGCAAAGCAGGCCTGTTGACTATAGTGGGATTATTCTCAGGAATAAGGGCTGAAGGCCTGGAACCCTAGAGATCAGCTACCAGTATCATATTTTATGGAGACTTGTGGTTACTGATTCTAAAAGTGATGTTTTTCTAATATGAGAGAGATGGTGGTTACAAGGCTATGCCTGTAACTTGCTTGCAAGTGTATAAATGAAGTCTTGTTCTGTTTGTGAATGCTTCACAGTTTTTCTAATAAGAACTTGTTTTTCTCAATTTTTCCTTCTAAGTCTCAGGTTTTCTTAGGGCTAGAGAGATTATTATATTGTCTAGTCTGACAAAACAAGATGTAAAATACTACTGAGCACAAAAAATTTTGTTTGAAGTTCACCTTCATAAAATACATCTGATCTTGACTGAGACATCATGAGTCAAAATTTGTCTAGGCACTTCCTCTAAGTGTCACCAATGCTCTCTGATTAAAAGCAGTGTATTAATTATCTATTAACTAGCCCATTCTTAACTTTCTAATATTAATTATTGTTCCTTGATATATGATTTACTTACCTGTCTTCTTCTCTTAGGCTAAATGCAGAGCATCACCAGGATGGGAGTTTTCAAAGAAAGTTAGCTGGGTTTTGCGGCCATGGGAAGGAGCAGAGCAGATTTTCAACATTTAGTGTATTTTCTCTAGCCTCTGTATGGGCCACAATTTTGGGGTGAATTCATCCAGCTTGCTATTTTTTGCTTGGTGAATAAAGAAAACATTAGTCCAGACAAGGTCCTCTGCCACAGAGAGTCTCTGCATACCTCAGCCCTGGGAGCAGGGCACTTTCTTGTAGGAATTGGCTGGGATAAAGGCAGATGTTAGGTAGAACAGTAATAATTCTCAGCTCTGTTCAGAATTCTGTGGAACAAAACAAAAAAAAATAAATCCCAAAATACACCAAAATACTTCCAAGTGCATCTCAGGATCTCAAGCTCTGTTGTTATTATCGGAAATTATCCCAAAGTGAAAGCTAGCAAATTCACCTTGCAACGGGTTCTTTGGCCAAGTTTTTAAAGGCGCTTACTGTCTTTGTGTTCAAATATTATCTTTGTTTTCTGCAAATCTCCCAGTTGATGCAAACAGGGGGCACTTAAAAGCCTTTGCTGAAGTTTGAATGTACAAATTAGCTTGTCCCTTTGAAATGTTTGACTAACTATCTTTGAAGGAAATTCAGACAAAAATAAAAGCTGGCATTTCTACCTTTCAAATATGTAAATGAAGAACTTTTTTTGTAGAATATCTAGCAAGCATTGCTACCAATCACTAATGGTGCAGCTTTAATTCTAAATTCTGTAGCTTTTATCTGTGTTGCCAATACTTTTAAAAACCTGTCTTACAGTAGGATGTATGTCAAATTTAGGTGAATTCCCTTCTCTATTCAACAGAAAAGCCACCTGAACAGATTCAAAATTAATTAACAGATGCAAAATTCTGTTTGCCTTAATCAAAGCCTTATATAAGCATAAATTTTGAGGTAAAGAAAAATGAAATTCATGTATTCTGAGTGAGTCTCATTTTATACTATTTCCCTCCCCCCCACCCCTGGTTATGCAAAACAAGCAAAGAGGAAGGCCATTCATGTGTATATTTTTAATGATGGGTCTCAGAATGATAAAGAAATTGAAGTGGTGGATCAGTCAACAGTTCAAACACTCAGGCACAGTGGTTTGTAAATTCATCACTGTGGTATTTTTACTGAAAAAACACTTTATCAGAAACAAATTTATTGCAGTAACTGATTCAGTTCCAAGTACCACCTGTCTCTCTCTGTATTTTTTTAATAACAGCTCTTAATCTCCACTGTTCACTAATAAAAATATTTTAACAAGAGATAATACTGTAATCCAAACGCGTATAGGTGCTTGAATCAACTATTTCTGCCTGTGTAATTGCTAGCACTTTGTTCAACCCTTTTTAAAATTGCTATTAAATCTCATTCTCATTTTCTGTATTAATAGAACAAGAATTCATTTTTAGTGTACCCTCCAAGCAGTAACGAGCATTGTTAACGTGTAACAACAATGCCCAAGGGGAAAGTTTTCAAAGCTGGCCTAACCTTAAGGCTTTGCTGTTGATGTACTACAGAGTCATCAAGCCAAGAGGTCTTAGAATTAGTCCATTTAGAGAGTTCAGCTGAATATTTCTACTTAATATATTGGAAGAATTATAAATGGTTTAGGTGGTGACCTAGGGAGAAAGGGCATTTTTTGTTTAATACCTTAAGAATAGAGGGGCAGCATTAAAAAATTAACGATACCTCCTGCTTATTTTAAAGTGTATCAAATTGTGCTTTTGTTCTGATGATTTTGCTTCCATACAAATTTTCTTAAGAGGTTAATGAGAAAACATTAACAAAACATGCAATATTGCACATGGGCAGGGGAGCCTAAACATAGTCATTTAGTTATAAACAAACAATAGATGTTACTTTTTAATTGCTTTTTCAGAAGCCCAATTCTGTCTTCTTGAAGAAGTATTATCTATCTTTTTAAATTCAGAATATTATCCTTACTTATTATGTATGGCAAAAATAAACTTGCCTAAAGCAGTAGTGCTTCACTGATTGCAGCTGAATGCCTTGGTCACAATAAACCAGTCAAGACGCTATAGATAAAATGTCCCTTATGAGGTGCAGCAAAATGACCTCCTGGAGTGCTAGAATTTGACATTGAATCTTTAGGTTAGCTGATGGTGGTGGAAATGCCTTAGCCAGTCTCTGTTCAGGGTAAAAATTAAGAGGCTCAAACCCAGTGTATTACAGGAGTGATACAGAATAACATTTTGCTTGCACTTTTTGAGGTCTTGGTTTCATTACTGTGTAGGATATAAGGGTACATTTTAGATGATAGTTGAATATTTCTACAGAGATTTATTCATCGTTCCAAAATCTGAAGCCAGTAGGGAAGCAGAGGTAGAAATGTTCTTTTGTTGGAGTTCAGTTTGTCTATGAAATGAATGCTCAAATTATTGTCATTTAATCGTCTTGTTTCACAGCACTTGGTCACACCATTGCCTTTTCCTTGGGTATAAGCTAGAGATCATCATGTCCTGAAACATCTAAATATGAGTAGACAAGTTCAATAATGCAAAAGCCCAAAAATGGTGAAAGTCTAAGAAATGTGCTGCATGTTGTGTATTTCTTTCCATTTTTTGAAATGGGGGGGTGATATACGGGCAATCTTACTGGTTAAATAGGTTTCAAACTCTTGCAATTTCATAAACATATGCTTTTCATTTTAGAGCTGGGCCTGATACTGCTTTTTCTGTAGAATAGTTGGTTTGTGTTGCAGACAGAGACTTTTAAGAGAGGACTCTAACAAGGGACCTCTTACAAAATTCTATTAATGTTTGGTTTTAATTCCCAAAATAAATCAAATTGAGGTGAGATGTTGAATCTGATAACAGGGGGACAGAAGGTTTTACAAAGCATGAATGAAGGCTTTATAGATTTTCTTTCACCCCTCCTTCCAGGTTACTCCACACCATACTGTGTGTTTCATTTCTCTTCAGGTGTGTCCATCCCTGAAGTGAGAATAAGGCATTTGAAATTCCATATATTCCATTTTTCACCTGAAAATAGGGCTTTCTGGGCTGTTCCATAGAAAAATACATTCCCAGTGCTTATTTAGTCTGCATGCATTGTCAGAAAGGTGGCTGATGACAGTACTGTGAGGAGGAACTGGCTTCCAGCCATTGCTCAGAGACCACTGAAGGCGTAAGATGTGCAGATTCTTAGACACTGTGTTGTGCATGTATTTCGTGTAGTTTAGTTCTTGTGTTTCCATCTTTGGATAAAGATTCATTTGGAAAAGGCTTCCCCACACAGAAATTTCTGTAAAGCTCAGTCCTCAGCAGGCCCTGTATAGCCTGTCAGGAATCTCCAGTTGGCTCAGGACTGCCAAGTGTCCAAACTGACTGTGTTATTTTTACCCTATCTTACGTGGACTAGATATGTTCTCTGATATGTAATCTATAGATTAGCAGCAAGCTTGAACCTTTCCTGCCTAATGGCCATTTGACTTTCTTTTGTCTTTTTCCCATAGTTGCCTACATTTGTTTTGTCGTTTTTTCACGAGGGAGCAAAAGAAAAGGAAAAGCTTTCCCTAGATCTGCTCTGTCAGCTCCAGAGTCCCATTATGTTTGAGCTGTTCCCTAATCATGTATCCTGTTTCTTTAACAACCATTGCCCCTCTGATATATTAATTCATACGTAATGCTAGCTTGGTTTTCATTGAACTGCCTGCTGTAGTTCTTCCCTAGTTAACAGAGACCTTGTTCCTTTCTCCCTGCAGAATTTGGGCTTCTTTAGGAAAAATGAATGGATATGAGCTTCAACTGATAAATAAATGCGTTTGAATCTGTGACTTATTTGGGGCTGGATTGTTTTCGATGACTTTATCTATAGTTGATTTGCATCTATTTGGCTCAGACTCGCTGGGGGTAACACGTAGAATAAATGAATAAGTAAATTTGAGGAAAAAGCAAAAAGAGCAGATAAATGAATGGATGATAGGGAAAGAGGGAGACTAAGCACAATGGGATGGATAAATGGTGATTAAGAAGTACAGAAAAGTAAGGATCAAGCAGTGATCCAAGTAGAGAAAAGAAATAAAAAGGATACAAAACTGATAATAACAGTGAGTCTGAAAAGAATAGAGTGAAAAAGAAACAAGTAAAAGCTTGGTGTCAGATTACACTTAAAAGAGAAGTGAGCTACTTTTAACTGTGTGAAAGGGCTAGGACTGTGCACCAGCAAAGGGAGGAGTTTGTACAGGGAACCATGGGACAATGCCCAGGGTTGTCCAAGATTCAGAGCAGTAAGTCTTGCCCATTTGATCAAGTTAAGGGCTTATGTACTGTGAGCTCATATTAGGAATGTCTCTGCACCTTTTAAACAGATCCATGTGGAATAATCATAAAATGAACCCTCATATTCCTCTTTCAGACTTGATGGTTTGGGATGGCATTTCTTTGTGCCCTCCAATCTTCGTTCATCTATCAGCATATAAAATTAACTGAGAAACAACATCAAAACAACTAAGTACTACCAACAAGACTTCTTAGACTTAGTCATATTGAAGCCACCCTGTTTTTTCACATCCAGTTCCATATTTCTTCATGTTATCCCTTGTCATATTGCATCTTAGAAGCTCTGTTAGCACCTGCAGGCAGAGAGTATCTTTGTTCTGTGTTACACGTGTACTGCACAGCACTAATCATTCGCACAGCACTCGTGTGAGTCCTGGAAAAGGATGCTGGGGCTGAGGAGGGAAAATCTTTGTTAGTACAGTCCTGCTCTCTTAGGCTCCTGACTTGGGAATTCCTCCCTGTTCACAAAGCAGCAACAATTGTTGCTTCTCCTGCCCACCATGTTTATTTTCTCCATGTTTTATTAGGAGGTCAGGGGAGCTTCCAAGCACTTCTAATTTGCCTGCTTTCTAACTGCTTTTGACCTCTGTCCCTTAAACTCTTACTGTAGTGTTTAACTTTAAACAGATGACTGTGATTATAAGTATTAACATGTTAATAATAAAATATGTGTTTAAAGTGCCTTACTGGTTTAGTTTTGAAGAGAAAAACATTTCCACTCTGTGTCTGCATTGCATCTATCACAGAAAGGGTTCTTAGAATTAATTGGGGCTTCTAACAGTTAATGGACAATACCATTGGTATGTGTATATTTATATTGACTCTAGTGGTTCCCCACAACTCAACTGAGAGTGGGCTCTCACAGTAATTACTAAATAAAATTTTGACATTCCCTGTTCCAAACACCTTACAGCCTAGGGAAACAGGGAAAAGCAAATAAAATAAAGAAACATAAAATGGTAGCACACAGCATATGTGTTTCACAGGGGTTGATCCATATTACTGGTGGAAATGCTTTTATGCCTATGTCATCTCGGGAAAGGAAAGACTGCTCAGTAGTTCAGGCAAACCATGAGGATTAGCTTCTGTTCTCTGTTTTGAATCCCTGGACACACAGGGAAGCTGGGACACTTCTCATGGTGACGTCTCTCGTTCATCCCTGGAGGAATGAGTCATAAAAGAGAAGATGACAATTCATGTCATGAAACATACATGTGCTAAATAAAAAATACCCATTGGAAGGAAACTATATCATCTGCAGTAGAAGTTTTGGGAAGATTATTTATTTATTGATGATGTCTCTCCTGTCTTCCCCCCCACCCCAATTTTTTCTTTTTTTTTGTTCTGTTTTTCCAGCAGTTGTATGCTGCCCAACTTGCTGCGATGCAAGTGTCTCCAGGAGGCAAGATTCCTGGCATTCCCCAGGGGAACCTTGGTGCTGCCGTGTCCCCTACCAGCATCCACACAGACAAGAGCACAAACAGCCCTCCACCCAAAAGCAAGGTACTGTACCAGGCCTGTGCCTCTCAGTTGCAGCTTTGTTTCCAGGATGTCTCCCTGAAATGGGAGGACGTTGTTGCAAAACAACTAGGAAGAATTTAGCTAAGGAATGCAGGGAGAAAGCAGTCCTATTTAGGTGACAGCAAGAGCTTGATAAAAATGTGTCCTTCCTTTTTTGTTAGTGCCCTCTAGCATGCTGTCCATGTCCTTTATCACATCAGGAGAGATTCTTTGAATTGACAGTAGCGTCTTGTTTTTACCCTAACAGTAAAGCAGCACAGATTAAAAATAACCAGACAAATAAATAATACCATTGTCAGCTCAGTGAGATACATGTTCAAAGAATGAAAGACATGGCTTGAAGTCAGTAGCTGCTGTGTTGATGAATCAAGCTCTAGGTTGTCTCTTCCCTCTCTCCTTACTGTAGACTTTCTGACTTCCTGTGGCTTTTCCTTGGCTTGGCCTCTTCTCTTAGAGCAAGAAATCACAAAGCTGTGCAGTGCTTGATGGTAGATTGTTGGGTTTTGGATTTTTTAAAAAGTGTTTGGTTAGCAAGTTTGTGCACTTTACAAGGGGGGTTTTGTGTGTGGCTGGCAGCTTGTAAGATCTACATTTAAAATCTTGATGTTGATTTTGCATCTCCTGTGCAGCAGGAGAATTTCTGATGAATCTAAGGGGCACAGTGTGTATTTTGTGGCAATTGCAGGATTACAAGGCCTGCCATATCTGCTGGTAACATCGAGCATAACCATTTTTTACTGGCAGCTGTCAAGATCAGCTCTGTTCTCTCCTGTGTTTTATTGCTTTTTCGTATTTTTAGGTGTTCCAGTGCCTTTGGCTTGCAGTTCCATAGGACACAAACAAAACTTATTTTGTAAAGTGGGGGAAAAAAATAAACTAAAAAAGTGGGCCAAAAGGAAAGGAAGGGGGCTCCAAAAGGCTGTAAAATTGTGCAGTGTAAGCCCTGTGCTGCATGCTGTTTTCAATCTGCTGTGTGCCAGTTGGAGGCTCTGAGAGAGCGGGAGAGAAAGAGAAGGGATAATGCTGAGAAATGATAGAGTGGCTGTGACCTCCAAGCTCAGCCTGGAAATCCAAGACATTGATTTCACTTAGCATTCCTGCTGAGAAATCCGGCGGAGTTCAGTTGTAATAAAAGAACAAGATTCTGTTCTAATGGTAATGGCGTATGACAGACATATCACTTTGTCTGTCCTCAGCACCAGAGAGATGGGAATTGGAGAAAGGTCACCTGACCTGCCTGAGTTGTTGTGCAAGTGCGGTTCTGAGCTTTGAACCCCAGCCTGGAAGCACAATTATTTATAATACTAAACAATAAAGAAACCTTTATAGAGCCTACGGTAATTAGAATAAAGCTTACACAATAGTGCAGTGGCTTGGCTCAGAAAACACACTGGCAAATCCATCACAATGGCAGAAACTGAAGCTTATGTGTTGGAAGTAAACACCTTCGTTTGTGTCTGTGTGGACCTCTCTTTGCTTTTTCAAAGCTTGTTTGTGTTCAACAGCTCCAAAAGTTTATTTTGTTTTCTGATTTTTTTTAATATTTAATTTTTCTAACTGTCGTCAGGGAATATGTGTCTTGAGTTTCACAGCCATTTTTAAAACTTTTTTTTTTTAATCCCCATTAGCAATTTGGTTCCTGAAGTTAGTTTGTAGTGATCTTTCTCACTCTCACTGTACATCAGACCTCCACAGATGAATAGTTAATGCCTTAGAAAAGCTTTCAATAGATGCTGTTTACTGAATCTCTATTTTCAGCCCACAGTTTACACTGGCACAGCTTTGGTAATACGCTCAAGTGTTTGGAGACAAGGAGACAGCCTTACCTGAGAGTGTGTCAAGCTACTGGCAAACATCTAGGTCACTTCTGAAAAGCTGTGGCTTTTTCTTCTCTTGTGTAGTGTTAAAGTTAGTGTGCTGCTCTTTGCAAGGATTCTTCAAAGTCAGCCTCAGCAGCAGATGGAACAACTGTTGGCTCTAGAAATGCTGAGAAGCGACAGGGGGAGCTTGCCAAGGATCATCCTTTAAATCTAGTAAGACTTGAAAACATCCCTGAAACTCTTCTAAGACCTTGGCAACTCCTGTTTTGGCAAACCTTTTATCAGTGGCCCTCACCAGTGTTTGAACTGTGCTGGACAGACTACCCTGGCATCTCCTGTCACCTTGCTCGCCTTTCAGCAGATGTGACCTGGAATAGTCAAATTCACTTCCGAGGGTTCTGTACTGTAACTTTTAGGAAGCCATGAAGTAGAGATGCCATTATGCTGTACTGCACACATTCTGTCAAGTTTTGGTTAGGAAACTGAACTGGTGTCGTACATTCTTCCAAGAAGAAATCCATGCCAGAAAAACTGATTTAAGAAACAGAGCTAGTGGAGCCTGTCCAAAAGAAAAATGCGTGTGTCTTGCGGAAATGGATTTTAACACAGCTTCTTCTTGAGCAGTTTTAAAAACAGCCGGTATGCTAATCATACCATTCAAATTTACCAAGGCCTCCTCCACAACCCGTTTGAAAGGCAACTATCTTTGAAGTTTGCCAAATTGTGCTGGATTTCCAAAGTCTGTCTTAAGCACATTTTGCCTTTGATCATGTAAATGCTTGCATTCTGCCCCGTTGGGTGTTCAAGGTGGTTGCAGGCTCCCAAGTAAACAGGAGAGAACAGGCAGAGGTGCAGATAAGGACTACGCAGAATAACTTTCCAGCCCATCTTGTGATTCATTTCAAGCCTCTTGCTTGTACAGGGCCATGCACAAGATAAAGTAAAGCAATGTTTTAGACACTATGTTTATCTGAACAGTGACCTTTACCATGCTACCAGGACTCTCACCTGATAGCTCGTCTTTACTGGATTCAGATGAGGTGCTTTACACCCTTGCATAAGGACAGCAACTTCACCCTCACTTGTAAACGGTCAAGGCCCTGCTCATTCCTGCCTTTGTTTCTTGCTTTTTATGTGTCATGGATAAATATAGCATCTAGTGCCTGCATGCTGCAATATTCTAGCCCTTTCATGTAACCTTTCAAGTGCAGTTATTCTGGAGTGAATTTTCAATGTAGCTTGTAAATGTAGTTAAACTATTCCCCGTATTTAATGGAGCACAGTGCATTGTCTGTAGCATCTTCTGTAAAACAGGAGCAATTCAGTGTGAAATGTGACAGGAGAGAATTCCTGGGCACTTTTCTTTTAACCTTGTTATGACCTCAGCCCTAACCCTACTCACAGTTGTGTCTCCATCAATGAAAAGAGCACACAAATTGTCCAAATCAATTTTTTTTTGTTCTATTCAAATACTTCTGGCAGTGATGTTACATTTGCTCAGCAGTAGCACCTGGGAGTTGTGACAAGGAAAGGAAATGTGTTTCAGACAAGCCAGAAACAGCAGTAAGCAGCTGGATATACACAATCAGATTCTCCTCAGCTACAATATTCAGACAAATATCGATCTGAATCTTTAACTGAAGAGGGTGCTTTAGTTTCAACGTTATCTGATCACCAAAGTGAACACTTCTGATGGAATTTTCTTCATGTCACCTATAGGCAACAGTTAAGTCACCTTTGAAATTTTTAATGCTGAACAGATTGGCCTTAAGATGGCCAGAGTCTCTCCAGAAGAACTTCTTCCATTTTTAAGGAGCGTCTGTTGATGGCGCTAAAGTTGCTGCCACATGCACCATCTGTGTCTTGCAGCCTGGTTATAGTATGTGAAGGATAAAAAGGGAGCAAGGTGTGCTTGCTCCATTCTCATCCAGGGAGGCTTGGGGAACTACAGCCAAGTCACTGTTGACTTTCTTAACAAGTACATGTGAGACCGGGGGAAAAATAAAGAATAAGAGCCTTTGGAATTGGGCATTTTAATTCAGACACGCCACAGGCTATGTTACTAGGAAAAATAAAGTAAACTCTGGGGAGCTGGTTGTGGATTTTCCTGTCCCAGTCAAAACTGATGATGGGACTACCTAGTTTTAATAGGAAAGCTTTCTTAACTCAAGATAAAAATATAGTGGAAAACAAAAAGGAAAACATTTGAAGGAAAGAAGAAAAAGGCCCTTAAATGGTAAAAAGGCCCATAAAACTCATCTATATGATATTTCTGATTCTACTTCAGGCAAGTTGTTGATTTGAACTTCATTTTAGATGACTACCCTAAGCAGCCCTATTAAGTTGGGTGCATTTGGCTCCCTTTCTCTCATCTCTCCCTTTCATATGATGGTGCAGAATGTGGAATTTTATCCTGGGGAGATCTTGGGGAAAACATTAGTCTCTTTTATGTGCACAGCTGCATCAGCTCACTTGCCACCTCACTCTGACTATGGCAGAAGCCTGGCTGAAAAGTGGACATACAGATTCCTTGTACCCTTGTAAGAGCTGCCATTTTTGAACATGTTAAAGGAAAGCATTTAATTTAAATTAAAATATTAAAATGGCGGTGTACAGGTGATCAAAGGGCATGATTGTATTGGATGGAGACAAATTCTTATCCCTGAAGAGTAGAAAAGAGGAACCTCTCTGAAACTAACCCTAACCCTAACTATGGCACGTGTTAGGCCCCATATACTCATGGCAGTCCTTGTCCTCTTTACTGGTTGGAGAGCTCAGCAGCTGCTGAAGGCCTGTCCAAGCAACAGGAAATAAGGCATCCTGATTTTCATTAGAGTACTGAGGTATTTTAGAGTGAAGGGCAGCAGTTCTCATTAAAGTGATGTAAGACACAGCATCCCTGATAAAACACTGAGGCTATATTTACAGAAGTTTTATCTCCAACATTTGCAAGCTCTTCTATTTTTGAGAGTTTCCAGGCTAGACACAATTCTTTATATGCCACTGATTTTAAAAAAATCCTTGCTAAATTAATCTATTAATCTTTTCAGCACTGGAATAACAATTAGCACTAGAACATTCTACATCAGTACATCCAAAACGTTTTTCAGTGATTGCATTTCCCAATCCCCTTGCCAGTGCATCAAACAGGTCAGAAATAGCTATAAGATAATCAGGGAAAAGTTTACAGTACAGATGCAGTGATGAGTAGGGAGCTGTAAACTGAGACCCCATCTGCACTATGCTCTTTCTTCAGTCTCCCTGTCCATTCTTATAGTTAATAATCTCTTTACCTGGGAGCCTTTCTCATTTGCTGCCCGTGCTTTTGATCCTAAATAGTAACATGCAGACTTGGTGACAGAATCTTTGAAGTTGTTTTCTTGCTCCTTGCTCTTCTTCCTATATATGACATGCAGGCATATAAACAATGACTTTTTAAACTATTTGCTGGAGCACAGTGAAATGATGGGTATTAATGGAACTTCATATATGGTGCTTTTCTAAAATAGCGAGTGTGTTCCAAACAATAAAAGCAATGTTAATAGCAGTATCTAAACAGAAGCAGCAGTAGTAGGGACTTGCACAGCATTCTGCCTGCCTAACACCCCTCCTTACTTTCCTAAAAATAAATTAGATATATGGAGGGGCTCCTAGGATGCTTTTTCAGATTAACTGTCCACAGCTCTTCTTTCCTGCTATCATGTCTCTCTGGTACGAGCATGTCTCGCAAGCAGAGTTGCCAGGCAGTTAACCCTTGTCAGGCTCAGCTGGCACTTTTTATGATGAAAACTCAGAAGAAAATATAACAAAAAAGGGGAAAAAACCCCTCTAAAGTCTCTGATCACAAAACAAAAGTGAGATACACAAATCAAGCAAGACTGCTTTATTCCTGAAGGAGAGGTCCTCAGAAATCAGACAGGGAACAACAGAGGTGTAAAGCAAAGTAGTAAAAAACAAGCACTGTGTCCTTACTAGTTCACTGCTGTTCTTTGCTGGTAATGCCTTCTATACCTGATATAAATAAATAAAATTGGTGGAGTGGGCAGCAGGTAGTAGTTCTCATTATTTTTGTTTAAATCTTCCACATCATTGGTGTCATACTGAACACCAAGGTATTCCATCAGACACTCTGACTTTCAGGAGGCTGTTACTAAAGTCAGGTTCAATTCCAGAGTCCCTCAGTGTTTAGGAGTGCTGGGATCTGGCATTTGTTTTCTGCCCAGTGTCTTACCCTGTTACTTAGAAATACCTGAGCATTAACTTCTCAAAAGCTTTTTGACAGAACTGCCCATCTTCTGTCAGTTGGAACAAAGAGCTTGAACGAGAAAGCATGAAGAAACTGGATTAGTCCCAAATAAGAAAACGGTGTCACAAAGTCAAGGGTTTTTTAATGCCACTGAGAGAGCTGTTGAGCTGATGTTGCCAGTTGTCCACAAAGTCCTAAAAATAGCAGTAAAAGGGCTTTAGGAGAACGTGCAATCTGGAGCTGCATAATGAAACAGAGAAAAAATTTGATTTTTCTGGTTGCAGTGGTTTTGCTGATACTCCTTACGTTTGGGTGGCCTTGGTCTGTGGGGAGAGTTGAAAAATATTTAGAGGAAGGTCTTTATGCTGAAGGAGGGGAACCAGCGATGAGGAGAGGAATACATGAAGTTCAGCTTGGGGTGTATCATTTTTCACTGGGGGCTGCTGAGTGCAGCAGCTCTGAAAAGATGAGGGACCAATATTTGCTCTAAGTTAAATATAGATAACAAACCAGGAAGTTATGACAATATCAGATTAATGTATAGTTTCCTTCAGAATATGAAATTCTTGTTAAAGTAAAGGTCATCCTTTATTCCAGAGATTTGTTTTTTAGACTCTGAGCTGTTAAGAGTCTCTAAATCAAGGGATATGTTTATTCCAGGAGCACAGGCTTGTGCAAGTGATAGTAGCATAGCAATGTACCTACTTCATGGATTGGGAGATCTTGAAACAGAGCAGAGAACTCTCACTCTCCCAGATACTTCTAGAAAGGAACCGGGTACTTCACATCAGGAATTAAATCTTCCCTTTTGCAGCTTCGGATTAAGTGTTTGAGTATTTCATTGTGTGTGTTAATAGTCAAAAAAAAAGTGCAGAGGCTGTGTTGGCAGGCCTGTGTAGCGGACAGCAGTGTAGCCACCTTTTACCAAATGTAGAACTCCTTTTCAACACAGAAAGGGAATTTCTGAGGTGATTGAATCAAGTTCTAGTGTGATCAGTCTGACAGCTTCCAGAAACTGCTTGTTTTGTCTACAGAAGGCTGGTTTGTATCCACGCTACATGCTAGATTTTAAATTAGCTCCTCTTGACATGTTCTGACAGAATGCAATTCAAACTAAGCAGCAAAGAAATACGTTTTGCAGTAAGTATTCCTGTACTCACAGCTGAATGATAATCAGGTAACAAGGGAGCTCCAAAAATATTTTAATCTGAAACATTTTAATCTCTAATCCCTGGTAGCTGTGGATAGCTGAAAAGAAGCAAAATTTAGCAGCAGAGTGGAAAAATCTGTTTTATTTTCAAATTCAACAAGATAGTTTCTTTTAGATCAGTATTAACTTTAGATTTATATGAGGTGCTTGGCAACTATTTCACTCAGGTTTCTCGGAACTACACATTTGTTGTACAGAATGCAGTTTGAATTGTTCAGTGTAAAATGAGCTGTTGCTGAAGAGGGATTCAGAGACATTATGTGGAAAGCATCACTTTAGAGTACACATATTTTTCAAAGCAGTGTGGCTACATGTTGTGATTTTATAATGGATAGCTTCCTTAAGGTCCGAGGTCCTGAAGTCTTGTGAGTATGTAAGAATCTCATTTGAACAAAAAGCTTCATGTTGTCATGCCTGAAACTTAGAGATTGGTATAAATATATTTCAAAGGCTTAGAAAGCAGCTAAGAAAATTAATCTATGAGTTACTATTTTATTCAAGTGGGATTAATTTTCAGTCTCAAATCATAGAAGATTTTGTGTTGACAATTCTGCTAAGGCATAAATACTTCACAGCAGAATTAGACTTTTTACTGGTAGAACCTCGCAGTAAAAGTGCTTCAGTAGTATCCAGAGAGAACATTCGGGAGTATCCAAAGAACATCTGAGACAGACAAGCTGATGCAACAAACCACTTTGGATTTTTGTGTAATTTGACAGGATTTAACATATGAAACCAGTTCAAAATTCAGTCTTGATCATGTGCCTTTATCCATTAATGCTGTGAGACTGTAAATTAAAATGTGTACTTTTTGTGCTAATGAATGAGTTTAGTTTCTGTTTGTTTCATTTCAAGTTGCTACATTTTTCCCTGCTGCTTTCAAAGAAAATACAAGCTGAATATTGCCAGAACTGGTAAAAAAAATACTAGGAAAAAAGTGTTTGATAAAAGATTTCTGAGTATCTTGACACACGGAGTGCGTGGAGGGGAAGACCACATCTCTAATGGGAACAGTGCAGAGAAAGTTTTTCAATTTCGAATCATGATGTTACGAAAGTATTGTAACTTTTGAGTTATTTCATAAGTTATTAGTGTTCCTTCAACTTTTTTGAGTGACTGTGCCAGCACCTGCTTGTGGATTCGAAGCAAGGTGCCTGTGTGTGTATGTGGAGATGAAGCACAGGAGTTTGTCACAGTCTCTCAGCTGACGTGACGGGCAGTGACATCTCACGTCATGGATCAGCCACATCGTGTTATGTGACTTTCAGCTAACACAACACAGCAGGAGCTGCACAGTGACAAACACAACCCAACATGACATATCCATGGGAAAATTGGCACAAAAAGCTTTCTAAAGTTGAGATTCAGGGGTGCATTTATTCATCTCCAGAATGCTCCAGAGAAAGCTGTGAAGCAGTGTACCGGAAAAGGGAGTAATACAGTGACAGGATTAGTAAAGCAGCTTTAATTCAGTGTACAATCAGGAAGAAAACATATGTATGTAGCAATTCGGGAGAGTGTTTTTGTTGTGTGGGTTCTTGTGAATTTCTTTCTTTTGAAAGGTAGCTCTCTCAGGGAGAGCAGTCATTCCAGGTCACTGATTATTTTTATCTTTAGCCATGCTAAGAGCTGTATAGGCTTCAGGTTACATCTGTAAGTTAATATATTTTGAATTTAGCTTGTTGGTTGTCTCGGTAAATCTCGAGCTCTGCTAATCTAAACTCTTGGCTTTTTTCTGCTTTGCTTGCAGATCAGAATGACCCCTTTTTGTGCTTATTTCCAATATTCTTAGTCTTCTCTGAAATTATCTTCTTTCCCTTTCTGGGTACTCTCATCCTAGTTTCAAATGTCCACAGAAGATAGAGTCCACAATTAAAACTCTGAGATGAATTAATTTATCTCTATTAGCTTGTTATTTGTCCTAAATGGGTGGATAGCCTGTACTTTCAACATTCTCTGTAAAGGCATAGACCAAATTTGGGGTCAGGAAAATTCAACACATATATACACACAGACCTTGTGCACACGCACACACACAGACTAATGTTGAGGTTAAAAACAATCTCACATTTGGACAACTCTCAGCGGTTTTACCAGCATGACATCTGAAATTTCAAATGGATGCAGTATGTCCTGCTACTGCTTCTCCTGTGCTGTTGTTCCTCACCCCCAAATGATTGTGGTTCAGTGCAGGGTGGAAGGATTCCCATGATGGAATCTTTTGGGACTCACTTTGTAAATTGCTCTGGGCTCAAGCAGAGCAAAATAATGCTGTATAAATACGTGTTATTGCTGGTGAAGTGATAAAATTATCTTATGCTTACCAAGTGTCCCAGTGTCTTGTCTTGATGATAATTAACTGGTGACATACACGTTGAGTCAGTGCTCTAGGATTTGTGCCCAGAATAAGTCACAGAAGCATAGCAGCTTTAGTATAGAAGAAAAGGATGAAGGGGGCTTTTTTTTTCCCCTTTTTTTTTCTTTATAAGATATAAAAACTGCCCAGAGCTGGCCCTGTTCAGAAAAAGCGAATCAGTCTCTTCGAATTCTTTTTATAAGATGTCAACTTCCCTCTCATACACTTCTGTGAAGACAAAGAATGTCTTAACATCTGTATTGAAGTCATCATTAAAATAAAAGGAGATCTATAGACATCAGCTATAAATCATCAAGAAATAGCTCGTGGGTAACCTTTGACACAGTTGAACCTACTTGAAATGAGCTAGAGCTGGATTCACCGCCTTCAGTGAAGCCAGTAGGTGGACTAAAGGTCTCCTCTCCCTCTCTCTCTCTCTCTCTCTGTCTCTCTCTGTCTCTCTCTGTCTCTCTCTGTCTCTCTGTCTCTCTGTCTCTCTGTCTCTCTCTCTCTCTCTCTCTCTCTCTCTCTCCATCTCTTAGTGTTAGCTTCTGGGAGGTGAAAGTGTTCTGGCTGAGTGATGGAAATTCATTTGGATGTGTTCTTAAATAGACATTTGTTATATGTCTGAAAAGAATAGGTTTGTCTTAATAGTGTAGTACTGGGGATTTGAAAGGTATTTTGTGAGGCAGTTGTCTTCTTTCAGCATTACAAAAACCATTTTAACCAATTGTTTAGGCTAGAGGAACAGCATGGAGTAGCTATTGTGTGTGGATGCATGCATGTTCTCCAGAATTAACAGGGAAATGGTAGATAAAAATCTGCCTAATTTTACATAATAGAGTTTTGGCATTACTGTGATCTGATTTCAAATTCCTGCTGAGTTTCTACAGTGTAACAAAAATACTAGTTTGCAGTTGTTAATTTTAATTTCTAAGATGCAAGGTTTTAAAAGGAGCTGAAAGTATTCAGCATCTCATGGGGACAAACTATGAGTCTTACTAATGAATCCAGCAATTAGTGGTTCATTGTGCCTGCCAGCAATTTGGCCCCAATACTAGTCCTGATGGTGATTTCATTTCTGCTGGTGTGAATCAGGAATAGGATCTGAAGTCTGTGCACCAAGGGGGGCTGAATACTTCTTCAGCACTTTGCTGCTTGTATTCTGCATTCAGCAGCAAATAATAATAAAAATAGGTGGGGTCAATATGTATATATATAAATAGATCTATATATAGAGAGAGAAATAGAGATAGATATATAAATATATAACATCAATAGTACTTACTAAACTTAAAGGGTTGCAAATGGTGGTGTCCCCATGCAGTTTCATAAACATGTCTGATGTATGCCCAGTTTGCATAGAACAAACCCTTTTTCATAGGTGAAAGGTTGTATTATCTCCAATTTTGTAAGAGAATTGAGACAGAGAGGTGACCGTTTGCTTTCTATAGCCATGTGCTCTTGTGCAAAAAACTAGAATGTATATTTGGTGATATTTTCTGATAACTTCACAAAGATATTAGTGGCCATGTACAGAATGTTAGATGAGTGACTCATTCAATTCACAGAGAAAGTTTGTTAGAAAGTCAGGAACTGAACCTGAGTCTCTTTGGTATGACCTAAGGAATCAGCAATTAAAAAAGGCATGACTGCAACCATTCCCAACAGGTGTTCTCTCAAGCAGTTGACCCCACGTGTGGGATCATGGATGGGGTATAAATATTGAACAAATGAGTGCAGTATTTACTGAAGGAGCATGTGTTGGCTTTGAACATTCCCTACAGTACCTTAAACTCCCTCCAGTTTCTGCAACTGCTGATTAGATTTCATCTTGCTGCTAAAAGGAGGTGAAACGTAAAGATATCCAGAAAGACTGGGTTGTAAAATCGTTTTGATTTTAGTGATCTAGGATGTTGTTAATAGCATGCAAGCATTAAAGACAGATGAGCTTTGTGTTGATAGTTTTCCTTTGAAAAGCTATTAGTTGGAAAAACAAATTGTCAAGCAGGTCGTATCTACAGTTGCAAAACATATTTTGACATTTTCGTTGCAGTTGTATCTATAAATAAATACAGTGTATATTATCTTTGCACTACATATTCATAGGGCTGTACTTGCTGCCTCTCTTTGTGAATAATCTACCTGGGCTACATACAGATATCCAAAATCAGAGAAAGCACAGGTGTTTTTTGAAAAGGACTTTTTTAGCCCCCTTCCAGTTGTCCAAGCTGTTTGAAATCTCTTTTCTTTCAAGGTCTTTGGACTTGTTTCTTCTAAAGTTTTCAACAGCTGGGTTTTGGGGAGGGTTTTGTTTTGTCTTTTTTCCCCTGAATCTTAGCAACTATGCAGCATCTTTGCCTCTCCTGTCTGACCACAGCAGGAGGAGGGGTCTGTTGCTAATTTGTTTTGATATGGTTCACTTTGGTCTGTATTCTTTTTGAAATTAATTCCTTTTGCAGGTGTGGGGTTAGAGGTGGTGGTGTGCTCCCAGCGAAGGTGTCATCCACCACAGAGAGGAGGTGGGAGGCTTTGATCAGTGTGGCTTCTGTTTTCTTGTTGTTCATTTAAAATGTTCCAGTTTGTAATGCTGTTTGGCTTTGCAGGTCCTTGTTTTATTTCCTTCCAAGTCTTTCCCCGTCCTTTCAGGTTTTGTTGTTTTTATTGCTGTTCATTCTGCGTAACATTTACTGGGGATTATTCACTGGAAGGTGGTGACTCGAGGTTCAGTTTAGGCAGCAACAAAATCCAGTCCAATGTCTATTTCCATTTTTTAAACAGACTTGTTATAGGTGAGAGAGGAATTAATAAGTACACAACTCCGCACATTCAGCCTTCTGAATTCGGGACAGAATTACACAGAAAGGATTAAACAAAAAAAAATTAACTGGGGCACAGACCTCTGCAGTTTCTACCCAGCACAACTTCAGGAATACAAAACCACAGATCAAATTTTCTGACCTCTGTCTAGTTTTTTTGCAACTTCTTATGAAGCAGCTGGACATTTTAGGAAGTTCAGTACAATATCAAAGAAACTCCCAAACACTGCTCTGAGGACAAGTGGCTCTGTTCTTCCTTATGACTCAGCTATTTACTCACTGTGTGAGATTAGGCAAATCATTTAGCTACTTTGTGCCTTATTCTTCCCAGTTGTAAAATAAGGCAAAAGCTTTCAGAGTAATTATGAGCTCTAATTAATTAATAATTCCTATGGTACACTGGAGAAACGAATTTTTTTCCCCTCTTGCACTTTACTGGTTGCCATGTATTTCAGTGGGGGCAGTCTGGGAGAAGCATTCTTCGTAGGAAGAATCCTTTCCCTTCCTTTCCCCCAGAATTTTGTGATCCTCTGTAATGATTTTTACCTCATGTAATGTGATTTTCATGGTTAAAACTGTGAAAAATCAGCTGTCATCTTCCCCTGCAGATTTGCGGTGTCTGCGTCAGTCTCTGCTGACCTGTGCCTAAATCACGCCTCCTGCTTAGCCTCTGATTTGAGCCTCTGACCTAAGCACTTCATTAATAGCATTATATCAAATAAACAGGTGCAGCAGTGATGTGAGAAATTCAGCTGAACAATAATTGGATGCAAAAAGCTAACAGCAGGACCCAAGTTTGGCATGAAGTACAGAAGAGGAGAATCCCAAGTGAATAGTCTTTCTGCACTGGCTCATGTTTTATCTTTACTCAACATGGACCCTTCTCATTTCAGGACCAACCTGGCAAGATTTGCTCAGAGGCAGCTTCACTGAGGCTTTTTTGTATATGAGACTGCTGAGTTAAATTTTCACTCCCTTAGAGATGCGGAATGGGAAGGAGATTTTTCATTATGAGGTGCAAGTAAACACTAAAAGCTCTTTTTTCCTGCCAGTTTTGTTTCATGCTGTACTGAAAATCCTCTTACTGGGTCCTCAGCCACGTGGTGAGCAACTCTCACTTCTGCTGGTTCCAGTCAAACAGAAGAGCAAATGCCCAAGTAGAAGAATAATACTGATAGGACTAAGTAATTTACTTCTGTGTGGATGAAAATGAATGCTTGAAGTTTGGATCTGGATTGGGATAAGCATCCATAAGTCATCAGGTTTCCCTAGAGGTTGTTGTGACTGAAAACTTGTGATCAAGGAAAATTAGCCTAGAAATCTCATACTGGCTGTTTTCCTCAAACACATTATGCTATTTGTCTGTGGAGATTACTAGCAGAGTCCACAAGGATGGTTAGGCATTTTGACAGTCCAAAGCCAGCCAGACACTGTAAGTGTGGTTTGGAGGATGTGTCTCTAAGATTTGTGAAACTAAACAAATGAATTTTGGGTAAACATGTACCAGTCTGTTCATTTTGCTAAGCTGCATGTCCTGGTGTATTCTGTTGGCCAAGCAGCCTGCCTTGTGCTCCACAAGAGCCTAGAGGGCAAGGTCCCAGTGCAGTCTTTCCTGAAGACCTTTAAAGAGCTGCTTCTGTGTGCAGAGGTCTGACCAGATGCTACACAAAAGGAAGGCCTTTGACCCAGATCATCAGTGGATACAGAATTTGAAGAGCAGTTCCGTAGCTCTCTCCCCAGACACTGCTTTTAGGCTGCCCTGCAACTGAAACATCCCACTCTTCCATGTCTGAGATAGCAGGAGGACTAAAATGATCCTAGACTTTTGTATTTTCTCCTCTATTATTTCAGCGTCTGTATTCTGTGGCTTACAGAATAGGTACTATAGAATAAGTGCTGTGCATTGCATACAAAGGTGGTGGCGTGGAGGAGAAGGAATCTTCCAGGGCCTGCCATGTTCATAAACAGGTCATTTTGCATGCTCCTCATTTTTTCTTCCTATATCTATTTGGGAATTCTGCATACAACTTTGGGAAACAACGCTGCTAAATACAAAGTGAAAACCACCCAGCAGCTCTCTCGTTTTTACTGTGACAACATGTAGACCAGACAAAATCAAAGCTTGGGGTTTCCTGGGCAGTAAATTAGTCTTTATGACAGCTGACTTCTTTCCTGGCAACTAGGCTTCCTGTAAAGAAAAAGGGAAGGGGAAGATGTTAGGGATCTCTCTGAGAGTAAAAAGTCCCCGGAAAATATCCTCACTGAGAGTCCCTAGGGTTGCAGAAGAAGACTGGGGGAGAAGTCCTCTCTGTCCCAGGTGCTACAAAACAGATTCAGTCGCTATGTTCCAGCACCACTTTTCTCTGTGAACAAGAATGGAGACTGTGCAATAATCCTCCCAATGTATAAATCAGTCTTGGGGAGTAATTTATTCATTGAGTAGTTCCCTATAAGCAGACCAGAGAACAAAAAGAATATTTGTCACAAGTATACAATTGTGACAGCTCAGTTTCCCCTTTTGTTTTGAGTCCCACGAATAAGAGTATTTGGGCAGTATCAGTGAAGTACTAACTTTGGTTGGATAACAGGCCCTGAGTCCAGAAAGTACCTGCCTTCTGAGAGAAACTCATTCAGGAAAAGATACTCAGCAAAGCAACACCATTAAAAAAAAAAGCTGCTCTGGGTATAGAAAAAATCCAGGCAGAGATCTTTCTGCACCATCACAGAAGTAAAGGTCTGTGCACTTTGCAGAATTAGAAGGAAAGAACACAGTTGTTCCTCATATCTGCCCTCATCCTTGTCTTT
This sequence comes from Gymnorhina tibicen, assembly GCA_013399875.1. Taxonomy (NCBI): domain Eukaryota; kingdom Metazoa; phylum Chordata; class Aves; order Passeriformes; family Artamidae; genus Gymnorhina; species Gymnorhina tibicen. The sequence goes on from VXAZ01009915.1 coordinate 791,945, forward strand.
AGTGCCTTTTCCTTTCTAACCAGAGTCTAGTCATGCCTTCTACTTTTGGTGCTGAAACTTGTGGGCAAGAATACAATAAAGTGGCTTCTCTGAACCTGAAGAATTATTCTGTTGTGTTTATTACTGTATCGTAACCAAGATACCTGTTTTTATGTCTCGTATCTGTTTTTCTACGTAGTTAGAGAAATTTCCACCTTTGCAGGAAGGGACACATTATTCTTAATCAAAACTTGAGAATGTGGCAGGAGGAGGTACAGCTGCAGATGAGCGTTATCTAATTCACCCATCCTGTCATGTGAACATCCCTGTTTAATTTAATACAATTATTTCATCAGTGAGGATAATATCAGCAGCATGATTCATTTATACAACGTTTCACAACTGCCTTTACCTCTTGGCTTCTTATTACCACTACTGATAGTTTCACCACGAATGGCTTCAGAAGAAGGGGAGGGGATGTGAAGGAAGCTGCCAGTGTCTTTGTATGAGTGTGTGGACAATTGTAGTCATGAGGGACACTGATTCCAGAGGATTTTCTTTGCATCTCTGCTGTTGCACCTCAGTTTCTTATGTATTTTGGTTAGACATTTTTGGATAAGCAGGAGACCGGATAAGCCACTGAGTGGCTGCATTGTTCAGTGGGCAACAATAGCATCATTGTCTTCTGCCCCAGACATGCCAGTAAGTGCTCCATATTTTGCATTTCTATTGAAATTAAGATCTCCAGGAAACAGAACCAGAGTGGGGGAATGAAGCTTTGTTTCTGGTGAGGTGGCAGAGGCAATCTTTTAGAAACCCCCTTCCCTGGCTTCTTATTTCTAACTCATTTGGCTGTAATTTGTACTGTCAAGGTCATTTAAATAGGCAGCAAGATGTGGTGAATGTGTTCCCAGAGGTCATGAAAAGCCTCTTTAGTAGAGCAGGCTGGGCTGTGCTTATGCCAGGTCATTTAAGCACATTTGTATTGCCAGTCAGATGATACCCAGAGTAGTTCATGATTTTGTAATAAACCCTGCAACCTGGACTTTCAGCATGTGCCACAGTGGGATCCAGCACTTGGATTTCAATGACAGTACAATAATTCAGTAACTGTATTTTAATAGTGCACTAATCTTAAAATATGTGAAAAGGAGTGAGATTATCAAATCCTAATGAATCGTCTGGGTTCTTCACCACCACTCCCCACCCCCACACCACCCTTTTTTCATTCTCTAAGACTGGTTCATTCATGTGGGCTATCAGTCTTTTATTCAGCTCTTGGTGTTGAAATAGTGGCCATTTTTAATAAATGGTTTAGACAGTTTCTCAAAATCAGATTTTATCCCCTTCTTTTTCCATATCTATTCTCCATAGAGATGAATTAACCTTTTATCCTAGAGGAAGTAAATAGAGACAGCATGATGGAAAGATTAGAAAAGACATCATTTCAGCCAACTATTTCAATATTGGTGACTGCGAGTCAGAATTCCTGGGTCTGTCTGAAGCTCTGCTGCTGTCAGTATGTGACTGTGGCCAAATCCCTTCCTTTTCCCTTGCTTTCATTTTTTCCTCCCATGTTAATAAGCACTTTGGGTTAACCTAGCATTTTACCTTTTCAAAGGACCATACAAACCTTATAAAAACAGTGTGATCCACACTTAACTTGCCAACAGCATTTCTGTTTATGTGTTGCATGTCAGGCACTTAAACCTGGAGATTTTCTGTGTCTAAAGTTTAAAATATGGCAGCTCAAAGTTATACTAATCCAGGTTGAGTGACGCTCCAAAATACAGGTCTTGAATGTTTTACTTACTCCCCAAATTCTGGTGTATGTGAAGGGTTCTTTCTTTCCTCAAATACCTAGATACAACCTGGAAAAAAATCTAGAGGTAATCAAGGATTTAAAGTTCCCTGAATTCAAGTTTTGGTTAATGAATCTTCCAGTCCTGGGAAGCAAATCAGTTCTCCCTAAAACAGCAGCTGTTCTGACACAGCTGTGATGCAGTGGATGGGAATCTCTTTACCAATGCTTTGCTTTCTGTGGGTTCATTTTATTAGCCCTCCTTCATGTGTTTTTGCTTATGCATTATTCTACATTTATTTAGTGTGTGTGCGTGTGTGTGTTTTGTTTTGTTTTGTAAGACAAATGTGCTACTTTAAAAGAGGCATTTCATAACCTTTAATCAAGATCATATTTTACTTTCATCACATCTGTGTTTATATTATTACAAGCCTTTTGGGTCTTAACATCCTCTAGTCTCAGGATTAATTGTTTTGGCTGATATATAAATAAATCTTTGACTTTAACTCTTTAAAAAATACTGGCTTGGGAAAAAGACCCACCTTATCAATGTCATCTTAGAATAGCTACATTTCAAAAAAAGGCAGGGACCAATCAATACTTTCTCTAATAAAAACTGAGTGCAGGGAGTAATTCTAAATTCTGTGATCCACTGCATAAAATCAAATCTCCTGGCTGTTGAAAGATACCATCTACCTGAAGTGAAGATGCTACATCTGTTTTTTATCTTTTATGTCTCTTACTTGCCCGAGCTGTCTTACACACAACCCTGGCATAACTGGGAGAATTCTGCTAATCTGTAATGTGTCAGGATGTTAGCTGGGAGATTTTATAGTTAAAAAATAAAGGTAGACTAACACCTAATTCTTCTTGGGGTTACACAGGCTCAGATCGATAATGAAGACAGTAAAGTTCTTGACTTAACCTGGAAGAGCAGAGGATTTTGAATTTATGGCTACAGAAAGGGAAAAGAGTAAAATGTTTCACTGACTATAGGAGTGAAGATCCTAACAGTCATGTTCACACTTAATACAGTTGTATGTTATTACTTGTCCCCCAGATATTTTTTAGAGTCCTTTGGAATAAATCAGTGTAGTTCCACTATTGTAAAGGAAATGACTGAAGTTATTACCAAGTCGTGATGCAACGTAGGATTTCTAAACTGTCTGACTGAACTTTTAATGCATTTGACTTCCAGCGAGGATTTGAGAATGCTCTTTGAAATAACAGAAGTAAAAATGTAATGAAGACCAAACAGTGAAGTAGTATCATTTTGTAAATACATGTAATAGCTGAAAATTGTTTACTTATCCTCATTTGTGAGAACCAAGCTTCTGTGACCTCCAATTAATTTACCATTAGCCTGAACACACAATGAACGTGAATGAAGGGGCAATTTGGAATGACATTTATCAGCTCTGGAATTGTCAACTTCTATTATTTCCAAAAGGCCTTATATTTCTTGGCTCCAGAGAAGGCTGTGCTGACTTGAATGAAGAAGAGCTGATTCTCACTACCAAGAATAGTTACAACACAGCCTCATTACGTGATGCCTACAATGGGGAAAAAACCACCTCCTCTGTTTCTAACTCACATTAAACAAGATCAGAACCACTGCTGTACAGTGGACTTGGACAGGACCTTGCCTTCATACCAGCTTAAAAAAAAGGGAACAGAAAAGCTGAGAAAAGGGAGAAGGAGCAAGAGGAGGGAAGGAAATAAGCTTTATAGGGACAGGATAGCTGAGGGACTGAGTCAAAAGGATTAGACTGAAAAAACCTTTCATTATGAGGATGCAGGTTGGAATCCAAGCTGCCTTTGCAGTGTGTGAGCCATTCCTGTCAGGGACTAGCTGCTGCTCCTTCTGAACAGGTGCTGCTCTCAGTAAGATTTCCTTTGGGCAGAGAGCACATAGCAGCTTTTGGTACCATATCTGACACTAATCAGCCCCTTTTGTTGAGACTTAGGGCAGAGGTCAAGAATCGAATGTACATGGAAACTAACCCCTCTTGGATTGAACTGAAACAAGTCTGTGGGCAGGTTGGCTTTGCTTCTCGTGCTGTCTTCCAAATACATGACTTTACTATTCAGGGATCCTTGTCTGGCACAAGGTCGCTGTGTTTGATTGGTTTGTTGGCTCATTTGTACTTAAAACTTTTATGCAACTAACCCAGTACTGATTTCACAACATTATAGTTGGACTGTTGTGAGATTCCTTTATTTTTTGATTGGAATCAGGGGAGCAGCAAATCAAGTCCCCTTCCATTTGGCTAGAATTTTATTTTATTCTAATTTTATTTTATCTTTATTTTTATCTATTGTATACAATGGATTTTTATTTCTGTAAAATAACTAATTCCTTCTAAAAATGTCAAATACCAGTTTTACTGGTGACATTTTTAACCCTGCAGCTTAAATCTCCTAGAAGATCAACAGAACTCTGCCATCTAGGTACCTAATTCACTTCTGAGAGTACAGTATGTAGGCTCCTAAGGCAATATTATGCATTGATTTTTTCCCATTTATTTTATGCACAAGTTGCCTCTAGGATGGCTTCAACATCACTTTAAGGATGACAGCTTTGTCCACAATGCCTCTGATAACGTTTATCTGCTATGACTATCACAAAACTGTGTAGAAATATAACCAAATATAGAAACATAATCAAATATAACAAAGGTGCTTTGCTCAGAGGCAACGGAAAAGTTACGTGACAGTGCTTTGCAGAATTGTCTTGTGTTTGGAGACATCTACATCATACTTCCACAAGCAATAGGCAGCTATAAAATTCCTTCTTTACTGCAGCACACCGCCTTGTGTGGAAAAGAATCGGTGTTACATGATAGTTACAGATACTTTGGTGGTAAGAGTAAAACATTATGAGTCTAATCTCACTCAGCTTTGCATCGTTGTAAGTCAGGAATAATTCTGTAAAACTAAACATACTTAAATTTAGGGAGATCAGAATCAGTTTCTTCAGTGCCTAGAGCTGAAACCCAGTTGTCTGATGTAACACTTCTTGTAGCTAAAGGATGACTTTCCTAAGTCACAGTGTCAGACAAGAGCTAAGCTATTATGATGATTTGATCTAATATCACATGCATTAGTTCTGCTTATTTAAAAGTCAGTTAAAATCACTTCTAAAATGCTCCCCTTGTTGAAAATCCTTTTCTCCCTTCTCTGCTGTTTTTTTTTTCCTTATTGTATTTTACTTCGGTTGAACAAAAATACATTACTTGGCATTTTAATGTTTTTTATAGCACTGTCTGTCACTCTGTGTAATCAAGCCAGGTTTAGGAATAATTCCAGTTACCCTTCAAAAAATGTCACCCAATTTTTCTATTTTCACATAATAATAATAATTGCTGAAATCTAGAAATTCAGCTTTTCAAAAGATAAAAATTCTAGGGCTATGTGCAGAATTATCCAGATTACTGTCTCAGATTTTGTTAAGGTGGAAGAGAAGTATTTATTTCCTGTGGTATTTTTGTGCTTGGAATTCTAAGTCTGGGAAGTTCAGGGGAAAGTGCAGGTTAAAACAAAACAAAACCTCAAGAAAAGGCGCAAAAAAAAAAAAAAAAGACCATAAGAAAACCCCAACTGAACCCCCATTCACTTGTTTGCCCAGTTTGGCTAGTGGTGGTTGAGTTTTAAATGAAGATGCTCTTCAGTTTTTACTTCATTAATGAATATAAGATTCAAAATGAAATATAACTCCTCTTTATTTTCATGATAGAAGCAAGTGTCTTGTTGATGGGAATAACTTCTTCAGCGACAACTCTCACACAAAGTGCAAAGGGATGATGTTCTCTGATCATGTCACACGAATTTTCCAGTTTATCAGTCATTTCAGTTCCAAACTAGAGTGACAATATGGTATCACATTTGATCTTCATATATATGATACAACTTCTCAGGTTTAGAAGTTCATATGAGATGAAACCACTGTCTTCGCTTGGGCGGTATTGCACCGACAGCAGTTTGGTGATAACAGTCTTTTCTCCTCTGCTTATCGCAGGATGAAGTGGCCCAGCCGCTGAACCTTTCAGCCAAACCCAAGACATCTGATGGCAAATCTCCCACATCACCCACCTCTCCTCACATGCCAGCTCTGAGAATAAACAGTGGGGCCAGTTCACTGAAGTCCTCCGTGCCAGCAACATTAGCGAGTCCTTCGGCCAGAGCCAACACAATAGGTGAGCTCAGTCGTGTGTATCCCACTCATAACAAGGGATAGGTCCTAATGGAAAGGGGGCTTTTATCAGCCACTGCCAGGCAGTGGGCCAGGAGCTCCCACAGTTTGACCATAATACTCCAGTTGGTTGGTGTCAGTGAAGAAACTCACAGGGACTTTCCTTTCAGGAGAGGTATCTTAACTTTTACAGACTCAGAAGACAAAGACCTGTGTTATTTCAGATGCTGCTTTATCAACAGAAGTTAATAAATGCTGTTTGTTTAATGGCACACATTAAAGACAGTGACCTGTCTAATGGTGGGCACTGAAGACACATGATACTATATTATGTCATCTAAAAGTGATGGATAAACTTTCAAAAATATCCCTTAAAGTTAAAAGTCTGCATCTTTCCAAAATTACAAGTTTAATCCTTAGTCCGTCCAAAGGCTGAATGGAATATTATTTTACCTTGGTGTAATAAACGAAACAATCACCAGGTTCATTCAAAAAAACCCCAAATTTGTTGTTCTGTGTTGCAAAAAGTCTTGACTGGCTGTTTTTAACATTGATGCAGAAAATAGTGATAATTCTTCCTCCTGTCAAAATGTTGTCTTTGCCTAAAGACCATCTAAATAATAACAGTCTTAGTGGTAATTTCATAAATCTGATGTGTTAAAGGGACTGCTCTTTGTGTGTAAAAGGAAAATGTGTACACACCCCATTCTTGATCCTTGTAACTGCAATGTTGTATTCCATGAAGTGATTGAGTATAACCTGAATCAAGATTTCATAATGTAAATGAAGCTCTGTTTTGGGAATTAAGTGAGGCAGATGTACTTTTTCTTCTGTCTGTCATGTTCCTCCTAAAGCATCTCCTGCCTGGCCACTTTGAGGGCTAGCACAAAAAATCCCAAAAGAGGCCATAGGTCAAACCTATGTCTGTGATACAGCAGTGCTGTGCAGTGAAATTTATTTGGTATGACACATTACAATTATATAAATATTTTTTAAATATCACATTACTAATTGTTAATGTCTGTATTGATATTAACCCTACACTCTTTAACTGTGGTACATAATAATGTATTTCATCTTTAATTTGCTTGACCCTGCTGCTCTTCATGCACAATGCATCGAATTTCAGTTTTTTCACATTAGATTTTTTTGTCCTTAAGTAGAGGGAACATCATATTTCAATGAAAAATTAAGCATCTGACTTGCATCTCAGTGGCAAGACATCTCTTGTTCTCCCCTCTTCAATCTTCTTTCCTCACACACCTGATATTTTCCATAGGTTTGAGACCCCTGCAATTTACTTCTTTTAACAAGGCGCAGATTTTGAAATGCTGTACCTCTAATGAGTGATAATGTAATTGGATAAAAGCTGTGAGGATGAACAGAGCTTTAAAGGTCACTCTTGTAAGAAGAATTAATGTGTTATACCATTAATAAACCATGGAAAACTGTGGAGCAAAAGATAACATACTTAAGTTATTGTTAATGACATAGAGTTCACTGCTGTATATCTCTCAGCTAGAAATGTAGTAAGTGACTTTTTGAGGTTGCTGAGCAGTATCACTGCGCATGCTGTATATATAAGATAAGCTGTCTTTAACTGGTGCGGGAGCTGGATGGACACAATGTACTTTTAGCAAAGGTTTATCCTTTACTGGAGGACTACAAGAAAGAAAAGCTCCTGAATACCCTACAGAGTCTACAGCTAACTGCTAGGTCAGATCCAACACAAGTTACAGCAAGTAGGACTCATTGCCATGATGAAACTATTTGGTGATCTTGAAGTGAGCATGAAATTTCAAGTCACCCTCCAGCAGGAGCTACACCATGAAAAATTTTGATAGCTTTTTTAGCAAAGCTGCAAAGGTCCCTAACATGGTGGGGAAACTGGATCACTTTCTCATCCTGAGTGATAAATCCCTCTACAAAAAGCCACTGGGAAACACTCAGTCATTTGTCAGACAGTTTCCTCCACCACTGGAATGATTGGAGCTTTCAGCACAAGGGACAAGTTGTCTCTCCTAGGTGTGCACAGCCCACCTTGCTGGGATGTGGCTGAGCTGTCACTTTTCACCACCAGTAACTTCAAATTAGAACCGTTCTCTGAAAGCAGTTCTTCAGGCTCCTTGGCTCCTATGACATGGAGAAATGCCTTTGTATTGTTCAGTTTTCTTTGGGGGACATGAACTCAGAGCCTCAGAGATTATCAGCATAGCTGCACTCAGGCATACAGCTCCACAGCCCTTTCCAGAGCTATCCCTATAGCATATAAATTGTGCTACAGACTGAGCAGTCACAAATGTCATGGCTTCATGTATGACTTTAAATCCAAGCATTTCTTTTTGGGAACAGGCATATGTCCGTGTACTAAAAACAGAAACAACTTCTCTCTGCTCTTTGCCATTATCTGCAACATCTCTGTGCTAGTTTGGCAATCCTTGGAACTAAGTGCATTTTATGTAATGCAGATCCCCTCTCTGTCAATAATTCACCACCTACCCTAAACAACAATAATTTACATTCAACTCGCTTCTATATTAATCATTTCCCTGCACACCAGCATCTTGGCAGCTACTGAAAAACATAAGGAGTGCTTGCTTTTATTCACTGTCATGTGCCAAACTATCTCAAAGATAGCAGTATTCAGGAAAAGCCAAATAGTCTGGAGAAGGGCATGAATTCCAGTTCCTAGGCAAATTTGGCTTTTTTACAGATTGAAAGTATTATACCTAGACAAGAGCAAAAGCAGCACTAATACTGCTATTTGTTTGTTTATTTCCTTCCTTTTTAATTTATTCTGAGTACATGCAAGGTTGATCAGATGCAAAGGTTAACAGATGCAAACTGGGGAAGAAACCAAGCAAGTTGGTAAAATGGAGATTAAAAAAAAAAAAAAAGAAAAATCAGCTGGTAGCACTGTGCTGATGCAGGCTATATTCTTCCTTATGCTGGGAAAACTGGAATTACTGGAATTCCATTAGCTGGGAATTACCGAACTGGGTCATTTGATAAAAGCAATGTGGATCAAGTTATTTCATATAAAACTCCCAGGGTTCCTGGGGTTTTAGCCAAAGGCTAGCTGTTAGTACAATTAGCAACAGTCAAACCACACATAAACTTTTCTTTCTAGCTTTTGCTCTCCAAGGAAAACGGGAGTACCAGTCCCACTCTCTCTGCAGTCCAAAAAAAAAACAACAATAAAGCCCAAACCAAACTAAAATCCTGACAGCAGCACAACACTGAACTAATCTGACATCAGCTTCTTCCACTGAAATGTTTTAAGCAGCAAGACAATGTCCTGCGTTTTTTGGCAATCAGTGCATCAGATAGAAGAGTCTAGCAATACAACAAGGATGTGTAATCTGACATGATTAGACAAGGCTCTTTAGGAACAGAACATTCATAATTGAGACAAAGAAAGAGTATTAATAACACTTTCCTAACACGGCAGTTAGCCATTTTATATTTCCTTTCTTTAATCTTAGTGTTTTTCAACAAATCATGGGATTTAATAGCGTGTTTTGGCAGATTAGAGGATTTATGGCCCAGATGTTTTTTGTTCTAAAAATGGATTAGGGTGTAAAGTTTGCTGGAATCCATGGAACATGTTGAGGCAAGCCGGTCATTTTGTGTGTGATTAGTGCCTGCCTTCTGTCTCACAGTCCCTCCATCTGTCACAATTCACCAATGGATCTGGTTAGATTTAGCCTCATGTCACAAACAGAAGTCCCTTTTCTGGGCAATTTCATATTACAGATTCATTTTATGCTGTTTTTATGCCCTAGTTAAAAGACAGAAAGAAGTGTGTGTGTGTGCACACGTGTGGGATGTGGAGGGGGAGAGGGAGATTGATAGATACTAGCCTCTCCTTTAATATTTGAAAAATAGACTGGGGCTTGGAGTCTCCCATCAGTATTCTATCCTACAAATCACATGCAGATCATAATAAGTATAATCTACAGTACGCTAAAGGAAAAAAATGACAAAGTGTCACATTTAAAATTAAATAGTATTAGCTGTGCTGGTGATGCTTGTAACATTTTAAAAGGAAATAATTCAGTGACTACTAAGGCTAAGCCCTAGGCTGTGAATTTTTGGCAAAACAGTGGACATTTGACCTACTATTAGCAGCATGAATAGGAGCAGGAATGTAGGTCCGTGTAGCTGTGGTTTCTTGTACATTTGTGAATGACAGGTGGTGGCGGGGAGCATTCAGTGGATGAGGTTTCTCTTCCCAGCCATTATGCATTTCATATGTATAGCAAACCACCGCCACCTGTGGTTTATTTTAATGTATTCACAAGTTTTAAGAAGGGGAAGAATGAAACTGTCTATTTTTAAGAGTTTGGGATTGCTGGCATGATCAAAGCTTCCCCTAACTCTTATCCGGTTACATCCTGCTGCATACAAACCACAGGGCTAACCTCTGCAGTGTCAGGGAAATATTGAAACTAATAGGATCAAATAGCAGGAACGAGGATTTTGGCACCAAGGTTTCTCATGCTTTATGTCCAGGTGGCTCTGTCATAACAACAACAGAATTACTGAGCACTGACAGGTTTGTGGGCATTGCCTTTTAACTCTTTCTCATTAATAATGATAAACTGTGCGTTCCATTGATGAAAGCTAAAGCATTTTCTTGTAACTTTCTTTTTTTAAGACATCCTTTCTTCTATCACGTCGTCAGGTTATTTAAATGACCACGATGCTGTTACCAAGGCAATCCAGGAGGCCCGACAGATGAAGGAGCAGCTTCGGAGGGAGCAGCAGGTGCTGGATGGGAAGGTGGCTGTGGTGAACAGCCTGGGTCTCAATAACTGCAGGACAGAAAAAGTGAGTTTCCCAGACTCCCTCTGCAAAGGGTCAGAGCGTGCATTTGCCTCTCCCCACAGATACCCAGGTTCTTCCTCCCTTCTCTTCCTCCTTTTTCTTATTCTATTTTTCCTTCCCTGTTTTTGAAACAGAATAGTTCAAAAAAAGTGAAAAGGGAAATGAAAACCACAACCAAAAGATGACATGTGAGAGAGGCCTGGAGACCCCTGGGCGAGAGTGGGGAGGAGGTAGAGATAGTTAAAGCCCTCACAAGAACTTTGGAGGCCACTAATTCTCTGTTCCAGCCTGTCAACATGTATTAAGAGAAGGTGATCTTGGAAATCTCTGGGTCTAAGTGGAAATCTTGCTTTATGGAAATGCTTACATGTGTTTGTGAGATGAGCTGGATTTGAAAATACTCAAGCTTCTTTAGGAACATAAGCTTTGCTGATACTCAGGCTCAGCTTCTGGGTATTTAGCCTTGTGAGGTTGTCATATATGATATTTTGTGACCATTGCAATGTAGCACTGTCATGTCAGGTTAGATGACTTAACAAAATTGAAAAAGCGGAGAACTGACAACACAAACTGCACCAAATATTTGCAGTGAAACTTAAAGGCAGCAGAATGTACGGGCCTTACCACCTTCTGCTTTTGGACTGGCCTGTGAAGCTGTGCTATAATAAAATAGCAACAAAGTGGATATTCTCTAGTAAGATTTGTATGTGCTCTAACTGTCAGTGAGGTTGTGATTTGCTGCTTTTCTCTGTAAGTGCCTAATGTCTTTCTGTGCACTACTGTGGCTTATGGAGGATAAATAGACCTGCCAGTGCTTGCTGCCACATTTATACTGAGCTGTCCTTAAAATGCTGCCACCTAAGATACACATCCCAACTCTGGCGTGCGTGTCAGCATCGTGTGCTTAGCAAGACTTTCTCCTCTGTTCCTCCCCTTCCCTGCAATATTTTCTGAGGTGATACAGCCATCTCTGTGCAGTACAAGGATCCCTGTTGTCACATTTGGTGTCAACTGCATTTTATTGAAACCACTTCTACTGTAAGGTCCTGTGCAATTCACTGAGACAGGCAGATAAATAGATTGAATACAAATGATCAGCTATTTAGCAGAAACTTGAAATCCAGTCATCCTAGGAGGCTTGTGAGTCAAACAATATTGTCCAGAATGAGCAGATTGCTAATTTGGATAGCTTTCCATTTTCCCTGGTTTTAGATGGAGTTTGATCAATAAGCTGTGAGAAGCCAGCAGCCTGCGTAATGAACGTTAAATGTACACGTGAGTCTCTCACCGCTGTACTTTTTTCATCAGCCTATCCCGGGTGTCAGTGATGTAGAAATGACTCCAATTTCATGCACTTCCTGGAGAGAAAGGGGAAGGAAAAAAGAGGTCAGTGTAATAGGTATCTGGCAGTACATACACTCTGTCTCAGAAGAATAAGGGTGCTGCTATGGGAAGAGAGAAAGAAAGAGAGGGATAGAGCATGTTTACGGCATTTCACAGAGAAGAGCACCAGAAGGGAAAAGGGAAAAGCAGAGTGTCAGATATAAGAAGAAGTGATCACAAGCACAAAGGAATTTATATTCAAATATTTAAGCATTCTTGAAAGGATGCTTGGAGCAGAAATTCCTTTTCTCTGCTCCCCATGTAGAAATGACTTTAACACTCAGCCAGATGCTAATGCAAAGTGACTCAAGCTATTCCTCGCAAGCATAGCTAAATTGCCGTTATTTGTTAAGCACATTGAATTCAGCTGTGGATACAGCAGTTGGTTGCATTCAGAAAGCATCTGTACCCTTTTTTTTCCTTTTTCCTTTNTTTTTAATCCTCCAAAGCAGAGACAACTCTACCTATCTCCCTCCTCTCCTCCCTTGTGCTGGCTGGGAATTGTCAAGTGACAACCGACCAAATCCTTTTGGACAGGAAGCCTTCATCCTGAGTTCTATATACTTGCAAAGCAGGCCTTGTGGTTGGATCAGGAAGCCCATTAAAAGCACTTTGATGGTATGGAAATTCATCTTCATGAAGCACCCAGGCCCCTAAGCAGCATGCTGTTTAGCTGTGGTTACAGATCAGTCATTCACATCGGAGGGCAGTAATTGTGCTGACGGCTTGTTCAGCAATGGAAGCACATAAAATAATCCCAGGCCCTCCACCATGGCATTGCGAGTTAATCTTCTTTAATACAGATCAGCTGTTGTTCTAACACATGACTTTATGCTGGCTCTAGTGACTCTGCACAGCCTTTTGATTAAGTAACAGGAGTGGAACCATCTGCATTCACTTTATTCTGTTACTTTCCTATTCTTGGGATTCTCCTTATTCCTTCTGTTTTCACTTCACACCCTCAACCTCAGTTGAAGTTTATTTTCCTCTCTAATTCATACCTCCTGGTGGGCTCATGGAGGGCAGACAGAAGTTCTTTTACAAGGTAGCAGGAAAAAAAAATTGTTTGCTCAATTGAAAATTTTTTAAAGCAACTGTAGGCTTTGGGGGTTTTGATACAATTAATGCCAAAACTTTATTGGGGCTCACTGATTTGGACTGCATGATCTCAGAAGTGTTTTCCAACCTAATTGATTCTGTGAATGTGTGATTTATTTTAATATGTGAAGTTCACATCCAGACGAACAATCCAACTTCTCCAAAGTGTCTTTTTGCTCTAGGACTTTAAATTTTTCTCTCTAACAGCAAGATTTGAGAGGAAAGCAAGTATTACCATTTTTAATTAAACTTTATTCTGGTTTTCTCTGTTTTCAAAGGCAGAGAATTAGCTATTTGGGAAAGTGGTTAGCAAGAAATAGTGCTACAGTTTTATTACAGAGTTTCCCTTTCAGAAGCTCAAGGTCCCGCCATGGGACTTAGTGGCAGCCCTGAACTTTTGAGACATCATGTCTGTCACTTTTGCTTCCTGGCCAGAGAATTGGAGATGGGGGGTGGAATTAAGAGAGGGTTATACTAATATATATCTATGTGTCCCTAGGCATATTAGTACTTAGAAATGCACATTATGTCTGAAATTATGTACAGAAGAAAGACTCTCCTTCCTGTAGAATAACGTCATTTATAGGCAACAAACACTCATCTGGGGCTATCCCAAATTTTTCTCCTTTATTTGCTGCAGTGGGCAGTGTACTTTTGCAGACCTATGATTCTCTGAGACCTGTTGAGCTTTTTGTTGCATGAATTGCTGCTGCAGCCTTCCAGTGGAGGTGGGCTCTGCGCCATTCCCAACATGTATGTGAGACTTGGTGGGAATTCATCTGGCAGGGTAGCTGGGCAGCCTTGGGGCTGGAAACCATCTTTGGGAGTCTCTGTTAAAGCTCTTTGGGCTCTTCATATGTGTCCTGTTATCTTGCTTATGTTCCCAGATGGGTTGATCCCTGTGGACAGCCAGACATGCCAGCTAAGGCAGTAGTCAGACAGGAATTTTGTGGAATTAGAGCGAAACTGTGTGAAAGGAGTCATACATAAGAAAAGATTTTTAAAAATGGCTAAGATGATTTGGGTGAGTCACTTTTTGGGCATCCAACATGGACCATCTTGATGGATTTGATTTTCAGAGGATTACAGTAAAAACTATGAGCATCACAATGAACATGGATTTTACTAAAACCTATTTTAATTGCAAATGCAGTAAAACATATTTTTACATTACTTTTCTTGGAAACATTTCCGTGTATAAATGACAAGAGTGTGTATATGTTTTTCTGGTTTCTTGGAAACCCAAGAGCATAGTTTTATTTGTAATTGCCATCTACAGTAAATTATAGCTTGATACATACTTTACATAAACAATGTTACCTGTTATACACATAGCTCAGAGCTCAGGTTGTTAGCTGGGGTAAGCACCACAACAGGCAGCATCAGCCAGGGAACTCTGGCCTCTCTGTTCAGCCCCAAAACTGCAAGGGAGATGTACACAAACACAAAGAGCCAGCATGTATGTGCATGCAGGGATACACAGCACAAACATGCACAACACTAGCCAGTAATTCCCCGACTGCAGGCAGACTCTCAGGGATGTACTCTGTAACAAAGGAGGAAGAGGGCACACAAGCAGGTTTATGAACATGTGTCAGTGTGCACTGGCACAAATCGGTTTCTGAATGCTGGTAGGGGCTGGGACAGCTGTGTAAGGACACACAGCCACCGGAGCCTTTCTGATGTGTAGGGATGGAGTCACGCTCCAAGCTGAGTGCATTCGAATACACCTCCTGTGCTGGGGTTGTGTCTTAACCTGTGGTACAAGTTCTCCCTGTTACTGCTTGGAGTGTGTCCTCTTAAAAGGCTCTGACATGTACTTGTCTGCTGGGCTGTGACTAAAGAGCTATTTGTAACAATATTTATTCCAGCGTTGTAAGCAGGAGCCTATTACTCATGCTTATGGAACACTGGGTTCAGGATGTCTTTCCTCCCATTCCCACTCACCCCTCCTCCCACCATCCTCTGCACTCCCACCCCCACCTCTCCCTCTTACCCTTAAGAAAGTGCCAAACATGAAATGACAGTGACCAATGTTGACTTAATGTGGATGTTTAATAATGAAAAAAGTGTGTCAGTTCCAGCATTAGTTACAAATGGCAGAAAGTGTATCGGTTGGCAGCCCTGTAATAATTTTACATCTATCATTCCTTCCTGATGCCTCGATGGCTGCCTGATGGATGGGTATAGCAGAGTTAACTCTTAGGAAACCACTGTGATCCACTGAGCTGAAATGAATTTTGTCCCTGCTCTCCCCTTGGGAAGGAGGGGAATATTAAGAACCTCAAACCCGCAGATCCCTGCTGCCTTTGAGAAATAAAACACTGGAGCTCACTTAACTAAACACATAAGGAGTAGTTGGTTTAACACATGGCATTTAAATTTTTCTTGCAGTAGAGAATTTTGCTTCAATAACTTTTTGTTCTTTCTCCTAATGGTTAGATTTGAACCACAAAGTCAAGAGAAAATTGCAGGACAGAAGGGCAGGCACGAGAAGAAAAGAGAAGTGTTGGTAAAACAGACTAACCCTGTGCTTGCTGCAGACACTGAGAGACTGAGTCAGACTGGGTTGAGGAGGTTGTAATGATTGAAACTGGGACCTGGCGCAAGCCAGACTTCCCAAATAGGAGAAACCCACTGAAAATTAGTTCAGAGGCACAGTACTAACATCATAAACCAAATCACTTTGCAAGAGTTGTAACCTGCCCATTTTCATAATCTCTGTAATATTTTACTGGAAAAATACTTCAGCATTCTCAAGGACTAGCAGAGGCTGTGTCACCCATAGATATTACGTACGTGCAAGCTTCTTCTTGCAAGTTCAGCAGACCTAATAGATACGTCCTGTATCCCACTCTATTCCTCACTGGCCTGTAAAACCTTAGAAAAGCTGATCAGTGTAATATTTTTGTTCTCTTCTTGCAGTGTGAGCAGAGATCCGTTTGGACTAATGGTTGTACAATGTGGGGACCAGGCTGTGTCTTGCAGAGTCCCACAGCACAAGAGTTAATGTGTTACCCAAACAACTGTATATCCCCCTCTTATTACGCCTCTCCCTACTCTCTTTCTAAGTTTGTTCCACTGAGTTTCTTTGCCAGCAGAAATTCTTGTATGGGGGCTACAGTCCTCTTTGTTCATGCTATCAGCACAGAGCACAAAGTTTTCAAAATGTGTGACAAGTCAAGCAGGTATTGTGTCATCACCCGTCCATCACCCAGATGTCAGACTTCAGTAATCACAGTCAGCAGCCTCAACAGGATCATTTGTGGTCAAAGTCCTGTTCAACAGGGCTACTGTACCCACTGCAATTTCTCCTGAAACTTTACACAAATTTGGTTTAAAAAAACACAGGTCAGGCTTGCACACTGCAAAGATCAAAATTGGTTTTGCCCAACACTAAGCAATAAACATTTTGGTTTACTTCAGCTGAAAGTTTATCCATTTATTATCTGTCCCTGCCTCCCCCCTTCATTTTTTTTGCCATTTGCTTTGTGGAGCTTGTGTATATTTATATTTACAGCCTCTGCATTTAATGGCCACATGCCTTGTTTTCACAGATGGCCAGTGGAAGAACTCCCCTCCCCCCTTTTCCTTTAGTAAAGCCTGCCTTTGGTTTTTGCTGCTTTTGTCACAGTGCCACTACTCTCAGTTAGCAAGTGCCTACGCACGGGAGGGAGAGATTCTGCAGTGAGGACTTTTTTTATTCCCCCAAGGATTTTAGCTCTTTATTTTAAAACACCACTTTTTTCTTTCTCCTCCTGGTTGACCATTGTTTATTAAATGCCCAGATCCATTTTTCAAAGACAAGATTAAGTATGGATATTTATGTATGTCTTTAGTGCCTTGTGATGGCAGAGCTGCATGGGCAGGGTTAGCTAATAAAAAATGAAGCCTATGGAGGGAGGGACAGATTTCTGCCCACAGATGCATGTGAATCTCCAGTTGAAGTTAAGGAGAACAGCAGGCAGAGAGGCAAGAGAAGAACCCTAGACCCTTGTAGCTGCTGAAGTCCAAATGGGAATTAAGACTTGGTTCATTCCAAAGGGTGGAGATTGGAAACATTCACAGCCTAGTGTGGATCAGGGAGGACTGTAGCTGTTTATACTGTAGTGGAAGTTTTATGAAACCCAATAAAGATGGATCAACTTCCTCCTTAAAAAATAACATACAAGTGATGTGGAGTTCTTGTTATGACTTTTGAGCTTTCTGAGTCCTTGGGTTGAAGTTCTAACCTGTGCCCCACAGCCACGAGAGCTTATTACTTCCTGAGATTTTTTTTATTATTTTTACATAATCACATGTCTCAAATCACTGGGGCTTTCAGCACATTCATGGACTCCAGCATCAGTGCACCTCTCTTCAGTATAATAGAGGCTGGGCCTGATTCTCCTGTGAATTGTGTCCATTTGGGCTCCTGAGGGATCAGCGTGACCTGTTCTGCAGGGCTGGAAGAAGTGTAAGCAAAGGTACATCAGCCTTCATAATTTGAATACCTTCTAGGGAAAAATGGAAAAAAACAGTCTGTAATGGCTGTATTGCTGCTATGCAGTTGAGTCACCCATTATTTATTGAACAATTGTCAGGAAAGGAGAGACTGTGTTCTTGCTTTCTATTTGCATGCATGCAGACCCTCCTTCCCAGGAAATCCTGCATGGGTTGTGATTTTCCTCTTGTTCAATTTTGGTGTGCCACCTCTCTCCCCCAGTTAACTTTTTCTTTCCACACTGTTCAGCTGTACCAGCTTTCTGACTCACTGTGAAGTCCCTGATTAAAATTTACATGGCACATTTCATCCAGGGACCTCAAAACCCCTCACAATGATGGGAAAGCATCACTATCTCCATCCTGTGGAGTTCAGGAAATTAAGGTGCAGTGACTGAACAATTCACAGAGACTTACAGGCCATGTCAGCCCGGGAAGCAGTCTGGATGAGAAACTGGGTCATGGAACTCTTAACCTATTTGCAGTCAGCAGATTACAGCTGGATCTGGTTGAGGTCAGTGCCCCTGCCCATGCTGTAACAACTTTCCTAAGAAGGAAACAGCATCTCATCATTCTGCTTTGTTTTCCTTTTCCTTTTTATTCCTTCTTCAAAATAATGGGCTGGGCCAGTCCTCTGTGCATTTTCATGTAGAAGTCCTGACTTGGACTATCTCTGAGAGATCATAACCAAAGAAAAGCAGGACCTCAGTGTCCTCTAGAATTGCTACTTCCCATCAGTTTGTTTCCAAGCCAAATAACACACTTTATAAAGGAAGTAATTCTTTCTCAAATACAGACTTTAAAAAAGAAAGAGAACCTTAGGGACCTGACCCTTGCCAAGTTATTGAGGATTTTCCTCTTTTTATTTCAGTAGACTCTGTCATGCCTTCAGTGCTTTTAAAGGTACTGACTTGAGAACCCTTAGAAACCAAAGCCCTGTGTCCGCAATGCACAACAAAGAAAATGACTGTATAAGTTCAGCAAATTCTTCTGTGAATTGGTATCTGTTCCTGAGAGAAGAGTAATTAAATGTGTCTAGGTCTTCTTTGTCACTCTTACCTTTTCCCTATAACACCTCATAAGGAACTTCTTTACTGAGTCTGTATAACACTTCATGTAGATTACAAATCAGATGCAATGATTTCTAGGCAGTATTAAAGCAATATGGATTTTAATATGTACTGTAAACTAAAAGATATGGTTCCTCTACCAAGTGATGTAGCCCCAACTTAGACTGCATGTCATAATTTTGAAAGAAGTACCATAAAATCAGGAAGAGCCACAAATAAAGAATGTTCTTTTCTTGCTTCTAATGCTGCTTTTAGATTCTGTGGGTGGATTATTTAATGAAAAGTAGAGATCTCGGGTAAGCAAGATTGAAAGAGCTGAGGGGGTGGTAAATGCATTGTTTCTTCATACTCAACTTTGATGCAACAACAACAAAAAAAATCCCCCAAATGATAATTTGCTGTGACATTATAAATAATCTTTCATCTTCTTTGGTGGTCCACAGAGTTTATATAATTGGAAGGCTAAAACCCTTCTTTGTTGTTTCTTGCCTTTTCATTAGTACAGTAGAAGACTATAAAACTGTGCAGCCAGAAGGGGTTTAACAATTACTGAGTCAACATTTGAAAGTCTCACTCTATTTTATCATTTATGCATGTGCTTTTTATGAGTTTTACAGCCCTGGAAGTATTACTTAAGCAAGGTCCATTGCAATGGTGGATCTATAACTGCTTTATTTTTATTTTGCTTTCCTTGGTACCATGTGCCATCAGCAAGAGTCACAATTCCACACTCATAAAGAAATTACAAGCTTGAGATGGTAATTTTTTTGTAAGATCCAGGGGTGATAGTTTTAGTTACTAAAGCGTTTAGCAATCTTACTAAGGAACCTTTGGCAGGTCCCATAATGTGTGCCTCAGTTTCCCTTCTGGTAAACAGAGTTAATAATCCTGCCTTTCTTTGTGAAATGTTGTGGGTAATTCACTGATGAGTGAAGAACACTTGGGCAAGGTGACACAGAAAAACCCAAATCTAAATCAAAGATCCCTCTGAAAACAGCTGGAAATTCTCTTACAGCAGTTAGAGGTGTAGCAGGATCTGGGCCATAACAAGGTTTGGACTGGGACATAGACAGCGTGCACAGTAGCTGTTCTGAAGTACCATGGCATTAATAGGCAGGAGTAGAGTCTGGAATGCAAATAATTCATCATGTGCAAACCTCTGGGCACAGCTCTCACTATTGCCAGTTGTTCCCCTAAGTTCTTCCAGTTCTCTGTCATCCATAATGCCTGCCTACCTCATTTTTTCCACGTTTGGTAAGACTGTGGATGAAGGTTTTAGAACTCAGGCTATTCTAATGTTTGTTATTACAAGAGGCAGAGGGATTGCACAGAAAGATTACTTTTACAAAGTCTTCACTCGTGTTAGATGGAGCGTAAGACTTTACTTTCCTGGAGAGCTAAGGAAAATACCACAGGGTTGAATGGATAACACCTGGTGCCACCAGCATGTCTGATAATTAAGTATGTTTCTCTGTCATAAAGTGAACTTGTATTTTCTGCAGTCACAGCAAGTAATCTGCCCAAATCTTTGAGATTTGGTGTATATCGACCAAGGTGTGTGTTGGAAGGGTTGATATTTACAGGCCCTTGTTGGGGAAGGAGATGTGCCTCAGCACCACAAACCACATCAGATGCTGTCACAGGTCCTGCACAGCAATCTAAGATAAAAAGTACCTCCTCAAAACTCAAATCTATTTGAAAATACCACCTTTAGCATTTAGATATGGGAAATAGCTGGACAAACTGTAGTTGGAGGGGAAGGGAAGAAATGAGACACACAAAAGGACAATAGCAGGCAGCCATCTGTTTATTTTCAATGTATTGACACTGAGCAAAGGTAGCAGGCTGTGTCCACATCAGTGTGTGTGGAATTCTTGGATGCAAGAAATGATCAGCAAGTTTCTCCTTGCAGTCCATAGGTAACTGTGTTTGGCTCTCTCCAGCTTTTTTTTGCCTGGCCTTGGGATACGAAAAGCAGAAATGTGATGTTCCTGAACACTTCTCCTCTGGAATTCTACTCTGGCTGTTTCTATGCAGGCATCAAAACTGAGAGGAGAAATATTCCTGTCAGGGAAAATGGGGGTAGAGTGAGGGGAGCAGCAAAGTGGAGAGTGGACTGCTTCAGTAAAAGTGCTAACCTTGAATTATGCAATCGGAAAAACAGCTCTTGCCAAAATGCGACTCTAACGGAGTTCAGAGTGCTGGCGGAGTTTGCCAAATACCCCAGCCAAAAGGATGTCTCAAAGAGGGGGAGGAGGGATCCACTACCATATGCCCAGCATTCACAGTATTCTGGAAGGACTGCAGAGTCCTTCAGGAATGAAGGTGTGTAAATGGTCTCAGGTGCACCCTGAGCGCTGGTAGTATGAACCAGTACAAAATGGGAGCAGTGAGGGCGGAGGGCAGTAGGCAATCTATCAGGATGTTTTTATTTCTCAAACCTTCCAAGGTTTTGCTTACTTTTATGTAGTAGTAGGAGGAGTTCTGGCAAACAGGATCAGGCTGTTCTACATATGTTTTGACTCTTCTTGTTTTATGTTTCTTCTATGAAAGAGACTGCAACCAAGTTCTTGTCATTTTTAGATCAATGTTTTGTTAAACTACGACAGCTATCCATGACAGAGAGCCAACTAACTTTTGCAGCTGACCACAAAACTAAGTCTGACTTGTGGTGCTTAGTCATTTTTTATATTTTTTTTTACATGACACATTCCATGTGTGTATGTGGTTTTGTTCTTTTAAATATAATTAGAGCATTTCTAGGAGTTGTGGTACAAATCAGTCTTCTTTGGCAGGTTAATTTCTTTGATTGATAAAGTTTTAGAAACTTTTTATTACATTGTGGCTATTGATGAAACCTCTCTGGTTGTACTTTGAACAATTGGGCTATTGTGGGATTGAATGCTCTCTACAGTATTATCTTCTCTGGTCTGCCCATTAGAATTTTAAATGATCCAGTCAACAGAGCTCTTGCTGCCCCTATGGAGAGTCTCTCCTGCAATCCAATAGAAATGAT
This sequence comes from Gymnorhina tibicen, assembly GCA_013399875.1. Lineage (NCBI taxonomy): Eukaryota > Metazoa > Chordata > Aves > Passeriformes > Artamidae > Gymnorhina > Gymnorhina tibicen. The sequence continues at coordinate 813,796 of VXAZ01009915.1, forward strand.
GATTAGGAAGCCCTTCATAAAGAAATAAGATATTTATAAAATATCTTTCAGCCTTCTGAGGTCTGATACAAAATTCAGAAATTTGGAATCACTTCATGTTTAGTAAGAGATGGCTGTGTTTCTTCTCCTGGAAGGACAGGAGTGCTCCTTGCTGTTTGTTTTTGCTGCTTTGTGCTGTCTGATTTTTAGCAGGTCTCACAAGCAATTCTTCACACCTCTTTCCTCAGTTTGGATCAACCTTGCCTGTTGTTCCTAGTAATATTAGTTCTAGGCTGCAGTAGATGCCACCTAGCATTTTTCATAGGATGAATAGCCTTTCATACCTGAAACAAAAGGGTGTTCTCCTGGACCCAACATGCTTGTAACCCGCCTGTTATCACTGAGTGAGGCCTCATCTTGCTACTGTTTACACAGCTAATTCAACACAGCAGAGTGGTGGCAGTTTTCGGAATGTGTGCTTTTGAATTATGATAATGATGATAAATAGATCCTGGTTTTGTATAAACTTCAAATCATTGTGGATTTCTTGTCTGAGGTTATTATGTAGATGTCCCTGTCTGTTGTGGGTTGGGGGGTGTGGTTGGAACTGGTTGATCTTTAAGGTCCCTTCCAACCCAAACCATTCTGTGATTCTATGGTTCTGTGAGAGGAGGCTGGGATAGCAATACCAGCAGGTTGCCAGTTTATTTGGCATCAGAGAAGAAAAACTTCTCCTTTGTTTATTTGAAGGTTCCATAAATACTTGCCCATAAACTGAAAGACTCTGTAGAAAAGGTAAATAGGTGCTTCCATCAAACAAAAAGCAGTAAGTCATCAACTGAATGCTTTCAAGCAAAACAACATGGGAATGCTGCTTAGTACCTTTCAAATATTTAGTGATTGTAAAAGTGTTTCTCTGTGTCAGGATTGGGGAAAATCAGGTGCTGTGTGTTTAATGGGAAGAGCGTAGGATAGGAAATCACAGCGCTGCTGACCTACAGTCAGACTTTTGCATCCTGCCAGGGTGTTGCTGATCTCTTTCTGCTCTCCTAATACTGTTTTGTTTGGGTTTTTGAGGGGGGCAGTTGGGTTGTCTGGTTGTTTTTTCATGGCTTGAGTTCGAAGGTATCTTAAGGATCATCTACCTCCAAACCCCCTGCCATGGGCAGGGACACCTTCCACTAGACCAGGTTGCTCACAGCCCCATCCAGCCTGGCCTTAAACACTTCCAAGAATGGGACATCCATAACTTCTCTGGGCAGCCTGATCCAGAGCCTCACCACCCTCACAGCAGAGAATTTCTCCCTAACATCTAATCTAAACCTACTGTCTTTCAGTGTGAAGCCATTGCCCCTTGTCTTGTCACTCCAGGCCCTTGCAATAGTCTGTCTCCATCTTTCTTGTTGGCTTCCTTCAGGTACTGAAAGGCACAATTAGATCACCCTAAAACCTTCTCTTTTCCAGACTGAACAATCCCAACTCTCATAGCCTTTCCTCATAGAAGTGCCGTTGCAGAGGCTCAGGCAAGAGCAGGCCTTAGACTTATTATTGCCTTTGTGCTTTTTAGACTTAAAACATTTCTGAACATTAACACAGAAAAGTATAGCTGGCTGCTTTGATTCTCTGTTTCAAGAGCAATGTCGTGCAGAAGTTCTTTTTAGCTGCCATTTTATCATTTCTGGTTGAATTACACGTTTAAGTAGCAAGGAGTAAATTGTCACTGTGTTAAAAGGGTGATTTCAGTGATCATCATGTTCCAGTTCTCTGGAGAGCCACCTCCATGTGCAGGGCTGCACAGAGCAGCCCAGGAGCTCCATGCTCATCTGGCATTCCTTCACAGCCCCTCTTCCATCACACCTTTTCTCCCTCACTTCATCCAGCATGGCTGTACCTCAAAATTCAAAGCTCTGCCCAACGTGGATTGTGGCAGAGCATCTGTGGGCTGGTTAAGTCAGGCTCTGATGAACGAGCCATACCTGGATTGTGTCTTGCAGGTGGCATTCTGGAGTATCCACTGACCTCGGGACTCAATCAGATCATGTCAGCGGAGTGTGGTTGGGAATGGAACTGCCTCCAACTCCAAGAGCTGTATTTACTGCATAAAGAAAAAGCTGTTAAGCCCGTGCCCTTTGCGCTCTCAGCTCTGTTTCTCTAAGAGGTTTACATATGCTTCAAAAAAAGTCTGCAACAGAGTAACTCCCCCCCCCCCCACCATAATATAGCCAACAAGAGAAAATATTCTTTTATATTTTAGCTTGGTGGCAGTGTTTTAAAATGATTCCTGACATAAAAATTTTTGAACTCTAGCACTATAAAGTTGACAGTAAATAGATTCTTTCTTTTCTGAGGAAAAACTGTTGACTTCCATTATGTATCTGCAATCCATTTGGAAGAAATACAAAGTGAACTTATTCCTGACTTTTTGACTTCTGACAGGCTGCTTTGGAAATGAGAGCTGAGTTAAAAACAGTGGATCAAAGAGTTTGGTAAAGCTAAATGCCTGAATAGTTCAGGTGCTTATTTGAAGCTTTTCCAAGCTTTCTGGATCTGCTGTGCCTGGTAGTGTTATGGAAACCCTTTTGCTTGGGATAAGCTGAGTCTGTTGCATGAGCCTTTCCTGCAAAAACCAAGAGGATATCTTACATGCTTTCCATGGTGAAGTGTCAAGGTATAGACAGAGCACCAGGAGTGTGAAAGGGATTCGTAGTGAAAATGAATGTGAGGAATAGGAAAGTGGATGTCATGTTGCCTAAACTCTGTGGGCATACAAAGTTGAGCAGATTAGCCTTGTTTCTAACTCTTCCTGAGAAAATCTTTGTGCAGTGACTTACATGAATTTGAACCATTCTTTGAATCATAGATGCAGGGACATCGCATTGCAGGAAGTATTTCTGTATTCGCATTGTTCTCTTTTCTGTTTTGTTCTGTAATGCAACCCACTGACATTATTAGGCTACATGGAACAGTTGCCATGTGAAAACTGAAGGTTTTTTTAGTTTATTGATCTTTTACAGTCAACAGGAGTGGAATAGAGCAAGGAAACAGGAATCTTTTCTTTCAGGAAGCTCAAAAGAATTTTTTCAACTGGAGCCACTTCATTATCATGCTGTATCATGTCATTTTCTTAGCTTTGCAAAAGGCACGGTGCCTGAGATTTTGAATGTTAGTATTGCTTCCCTGAAAGATGTATTTTTAAACATATGATTGTCAGCAAGATAGAATGTTCATGAGCAAAAGTCATTGGAAAAACAAAAACAGTTGGAAAATGGAACACCTTTGTGTTTGTAAAGTCAAACAATTCAGGGGGAAGTGAGGTGTTTTGAAGAGAACATTGCCCTAGCATGTTGTTCTGGCAGTGTCTTTAGACACCACTGCAGCCTGACAGAATAATTGGCAGCACACACCAGCCTGTTGCAATCCAGGGTTCACAGTTAGTTCTGACCAGATGAATGATGGACAGGGTGTTAGTAGGGTTGGACAAAACAGTCTGGACAAGAACACAAACTGCTGCCCAAGGATCATGCTTAATTCAGGATGAACCTTTCCCAAGGCCTGAATAAGTTTGAACTGTAGGGTGGTTTTTTCCCTATGGGCTGCTTCCTAAATAACTGCCTTTTAAAAAAGAAACAGGGCAAAGCCATCCATGTCTCTGCACTTTGACTGCAGACTAGAAATAGAGTGAAACAATAAATACATTGCAAAAGAGCACATATCACCTAAACTTCCAGGCCAGTTTTGCAGTCCCAGGGACATAGCGAGTTGAAGTATTCTTCAGATGTGCAGCCAATTTTATTATGCCTAACTAAGCCAATCTTTTCAACACGATGGAGTTTGCTTATCACTAGCTAATAAGCAAGTTTTAAAAAGGACTTTATGGTAGAGTCTGTAACCATATCTCTTCCAGAAAAAGCATTATTTATTCTTCAATACATGGCTCAGTAAACTGTTGTGAGTAGTTATCTAGCTTCCCTATCAACCTCCTAAATAACATACAAACTTTGGAGTTACAATATTTAAATATTTTCCTGATCCAAATGCTGTCATCTTGCCCATATAGGACAAAACAACACTGGAGACCTTGACTCAGCAGCTGGCAGTAAAACAGAGTGAAGATGGGAAGTTCAGCCACACAATGATGGATTTCAACATGAGTGGAGATTCTGACGGTCAGTACAAATGGCTTTTCCTTATTTCCAGGTTTGTGTGTGTGTATCAACAGGATCTGAGGGAGAATCCAAGTGCTTTGGAGGCCCGTGAGGAATATGAGCTGTTAGCAATAAGTGGCTATGAAACAAGGCAGGAAGAAGTGATTCACTGTGGGGGTGTTTTAAGACTGGAGATGGTTTGTAGCCTTTCCTCTGTCCACTGAAGGTCTCAAGATGGGACCAAAAATGTATTTCTGATAATAAAAGGGACTAAAGGAGGCAAATATATGTGGGGTAAGTGAGATCACATGGGGAATCCATGAAGTGTAGACCTGATCCTCCGTAAGTGCTCTGCATCTGTAGGAGCTTTATTGGTTTGATGAAGTGAGCATAATGTTTATTTGTTTCTCTGCTATTGCATATATTGTTAAGGAGATGTAAGCAGAAAAACAGGCAAGTACATAAATACTCATTTTCTGGTTATAGAATTGCTTAAGAAGAAATCCCCAGTATTGCCATCTATCACCCCCTTTCTGTCACAGGAAAGGTAGAAGATAGGTGACAAAATATGACCATCATTCTGTAAGCAAGAAAGGAAGAAAATAAAAAGTAAACCTGCTTTGATAAGTATATATTTGGTTTATGTAATTAAGCAGTAAAAGATGGCTTAGAAAAGCTGTTTAATGCTTTGTATTAAAAAAACCATCAAAACTCTTCATCAGGTCTATACTATGTGATACTGAATTAATAGACTAACTAAACTAGACAATATACAATATATTAACCATTAACCTATTGTGAACACTGACTCATAGAATGTGCAGCACCTGTAGGTTATTGATGGCAGAGGAAGCTGCTTGCTGAAATACAAGCTGGAAATGTTTTCCTCTTGCTTTTTAGGAAGCGCAGGAGTTTCAGAGTCTCGGATTTACCGAGAATCCCGAGGGCGTGGTAGCAATGAGCCACACATCAAGCGCCCGATGAATGCGTTCATGGTGTGGGCTAAGGATGAACGGAGGAAGATCCTTCAAGCCTTCCCTGACATGCACAACTCCAACATCAGCAAGATACTAGGTAAGAATGATAGAGCACTGCTCTTCCAGAACTGAAACTTGAAAAGATTCTGACTGAGTTGATTCTGACTGAGCACCTTACACAACAGAATTGCTTCTTTCTCTCTTGCTCTTTAGTCGCTGCACCAAGGACAACAGTGATATGAGCTTCCCCTGTGCTGCCTAGTAGTATGCATTAACTACAACCTGAAATGTTCTTATGCCTTTGTAATTATTGAGATTGTGGTGGTGATTTTGCTGTGCACAGAGGAGAGACGGAGTAGCCTGTAGTTCCCAAGTTTTCCTTATTAAATTTGGGGGTTACATTTCTCCTTTTGGAGAGAGCGGTAACTTCACCAGACTGCCACAACTTCTCCAATAGGATGAACAGTGGCTTAGCCAGCTCATCTGTCAGTTCCCTCAGGACCTGCAGATACATCTCAGCAGGTCCCATGGACTTGTGCACCTTCAGGTTCTTGAACCTGATCTTCTCCTACAGTGGGTGGTCCTTCATTCTTCCATATATTGAAAAGAATCCTGGAACTTAAAAAAAACCCTGGTTGCCATATTCTCTGCTCTTCAAATCCTGAGCAATATTTGTCATGAACATCATCTACTGAATCTCCTGCCAAAGTCTTCCAACTTTTCACTACTTGATCAGATTCTGAGGACCATGTTCTGTCCAAAGTTACTCCTCTGTGGTGTGCTGGCTGATACAGTAGGTGACTAATGAGACTCACTGAGGCCAATGAATTACTTTCCTGCAGAAAAATAATACTTCTGTGACCAAATTAGAGATACTGCATTTTTACTTACAAAAACAGCTACAGGACCTAAGCATCTCTCAGGCCGGCGGCTAAGCAGGGAGCATGTTTACCTGTGCTGCAGATCTCACAGGTTTTTCAGGCTACTCAAGAGATGTAGTGCAATTATAATGGCAGCATTAACCAGCTGCAGGGCTGATAAATATACCGAGTTCAGGCTGGTCAGAGGTTTGAGGCTTACCTTGATTAGAGTGGTATTATGAAAAGTTAGCAGGGTGCAAGTGGAAATGAGATAAATTGGTTGGAGAAGCAAAATGTATTGCCATGGATGGCAGATGTGATGATATTAACCCATGATTTAAAGGGTGGTATGAGATGATTAGATTAGTTATGGGAACAGGATTAGAAGGCTAAATTGGTTATGTTGATGGCAAAATAACCTTATACTGGTTAAAAGGGATTATACTGGTCAGAGGTGTATGATGTGATTAGCTGGAGGACAGGGCAGTAATAGTTTTGGTCTGTTTCTAAATTGAGAGTAGACCTGGTTAAACTTGTTTTTAAATAATCAGCTTCAGAAATCTACAAGATCATTCTGAATGGCCCTTTTCATATAGAAAGTACAAAGAGAGCTTGATGTTTTCCCTCTTAACTGATTGTTTTGGATAACAACCTCCGACAGCACGCTGCTAATTCATTCTGCTTAAAACAGGCGCTTGAGCTGGGCTGACATTTTACGCAGTCTCTGGGGATCCTGGTTGACATTTTAAAGGGCTTCTAAGCATTTTATAATACCCTAAAATCTGGTTTTAATAAGCCATTCTGCTGAAATTGTTAACATAAGGAATCACCTTTTACTATTTGGCGCTAGATCAGGGAGATATGGAGACATCTTTTTCTGATTAGATATACAGTGGTTGGAGTAAAATGTGCAAATTCATTACAGATCCTGTTGAGGTGACAGACAGTATAGCTGACTCCAAAGTCTCTGTTTTGCTGCCAGATATGGGGAAAAGCAAGGTCTGAGACAGTAAAAGATGATGTTTCTATTTCTTTACAGCATCACATTTGATTTTTTTCATTCTACCTGTGCAACAGAGAGGGATGTCCTGGCATTTTCCTTCTTGACAGAAACATTACAAAGGTCTTCCCTCAACTTCAAAAGGCCAGTCTTTTGAAGTCAGCAGGGGAGCTGTCTGTTAACTGGCGTAGGGTGACCAACTAGAAGCTCGCAGTTCAGCCAGGTGTTAGGGTCTCCTTATTAGAAAGCCACAATTTTTCCTTCCCATTTTTCCAGCAGCACTGCTGCACATTGAGGTCAGAGAGCTCATTGTCATGCAGAGTAGCTTTGATGGAGTTCCTACCAATTGAGGGTCATTTCTATAGTAAAATGAGAGGAGGTGCCCTTCCCAGGCACTAGAATTCTCTAGGGATTATGTTTGACGCTGTGGTATTATGTTTGGAGCATAAAAATTAGATACATGGATTTTTCACTAAATTCATCTGTGCATACGTTTGTCATCCATCTGTTCATTGCAACTTAAACTTGTGGATAATGATTTTTTTAGTAAATTGTTAAAAAAGTGCTAAAATGGGACTGATGGACCCTATCAATTTAATAATGCATTGTTTAGATATTTTGGTAAATATTGTAATTAATTTCACCAAGAAATCAACATAAAGATTTTCGGAAAAAAAATAAGGTAATTACTAGCTTCAGAAATTCTCTTGGAATGTATACGCGTGTTTACAGAAATGTATACTCGTACATTATACAGGTGTTTGTGTATGTGAGAGTGTTTTTTAAACATAAAATCAGCCTGATTCAGGTACTCAGATTGAAAAATGTCGGTCTGATGGAGTGAAAGTTAGAGAATGTTGCAAACAGCTAAAAATTCTTGTCAGAGAAACTTGGCTTAAAATCAGTGGTAAGCAGAGCTCTGAACATTCACATGTGTGCCTGAGCACAAGTGTCTGGGCATGGGTGAAGACATCACTTTTCTGCCCTGGACTCAAATATTTGCCCTCACCAGATGTGTTCACAGTCACACACAGCTGTGTGGGCACAGCTCTGACTGCCCTAGCTCAGTTTAGGGGCAGGAGCTGTGCTCGGTGCTGCCAAGTCTTTGAATCCGCTTTTTTTTCCTAAATACGTCAGCCACCACATCAGGGAGAATTGTGCAAGAATCCTGCTTGTCATTATGCATACATCAAGGGAGGGGAATGGGCTCTTGTTTTCATAGTCAAGGAGAAAAGCCTTGCATACTTGACCCACTCAAAGTTTTCCAGCACAGATGGTGAGCAGAAAGCTCACCCAAGAGTGAAAATCTTCCCCAAAAAAGAAAGTTTCTACAATCACACCTTGTTTGGGCTTGCATTTGGCACTGTGCATAGGTACCTATGCCTGCCTGTGTGTGTTTATAGACACATAAACCAAACAATGACAAATAAAGCTATTACAAGTATATTTTGTCCAAATATAAGGTATTTTTAAAAAGTTTTAATATGTTGATTGATGGTACTCGTTCATAGCTTACCATGTGGGTGGAAATTCAAAGATCAGAGTTACATATCCTTCAAAATTTCAAAATTTCAGATTAAGACTGTTCAGAGAATTGATTGTATTATGTAAATTGCTAAGAAAATAAGTGAAAATTATAAAATGTAAAGAACAATGGTTTATCATTAGAAAATGTACCCTTTTTTAAAACTTATTTTGACAGCATTGTTTGTTTAATTATGTATGATACTTCAAAACATGCTAGTAAATCATATTTAGTATATTTTGTAAAAACAGTAAAGTCGTAGTAAGGGGAAGTATCACTGCAGAAGGCAGCTATTAAAAATTTGCTAGGAAGAGAGGAGAAACTGACAGGATTTTTGTTGTATTTCAGTGTGCGGCTCAGCAAGAAAAAGTATAACAAATAACATTTATGTAATAGATATTGTATGTGTAACTGTATGTACAGATATTATGCATCAAAATTTCACTTCTCATGGCCCTGATCCTGGAAAGACTTGTGGTGTTTGCCTAACTTCAGCCACTACTTCTTGTCACGTGAGGAGGTAGGAGTCTGCCTGCCCAGACCTGACTGTAGGTTTGCAGCAAGTGAACTGGCACCGTGGAAGTGAAACCGTACTGGAATAGAGCATTTTCGTGGTAGTTTTGCAACAGCTGACTTTAATTTCTACCTTTCTGTCCATCCGTCTATCTCAAATATGTGTGAGTCCCTACACTGCAGATCCCATCACAGCATATAAAGGAAATGTCAAGATTTGTTTAAAGACTGAGGTTTTCAACTTTTCTATTCATTAAAAAAAACTGATTCAGCATCAGGAATGGGTCTGTTTTCTTAGGGACTTCAGCAGGTCTGTGATTAGTCAATTCTAGATTTAGGCTAACTTAGGATTTTCTTTGCTGAAACACCAGTGTATCAGTGCCTACAAGGCAGAATTTGAAAGCACACCCACATCTGTGCATCTTCCAGAGCTCATCTGCTTTACCCTGAATTCTTAACGTTGTTCAACACAGGCCCAATCTATATTTCCATCTTACGCAGCATTAGTTGGTGTGCAGTGTTTTGACAGTCTCCATGTGTCTATCACTGTGTCATTCATTCCCAAATCCAGGAGGTACTACATGTGGAAAGTCAGTGTCATTTTTCTAGCCACTCTCTATGCCAGAAAAAGCTTGGAATAATTTCTCTGCAGGAGACAAAGCTGCTGAGCAGGATTCTGGTCACAGGGGTGCTGCCCTATGTAACACAGAGCCCTGCCACAGGGCAGGATGTGCAGGAGTTTCAGTCCAAACCCTAAAAGCCATCTAGCCATGCAGTTATGGTGCTGGGCCTAAGCTCTTAACAATGTCATTAAACAGTTTCCCATTCCAGGACTAGCTGGGGAGATCTCTGCATGCTATATGTTCTAAACATCATGAAAAATGATGGTTTTGACATCAAAGCAATGTTTGCTAAGAAAGGCATGTCCATTGTTCCTCTTCAGGACAAAGACATCATTGTTTATGCATTGCTTATTTCTGGATGTGAGGTCAGGGAGTACCAGCTCTTCTCTCCAGAAGCCCAGACTGCATCACGGAATAAAGATTCAAAAAGTAATGGGGAAAGTGGTGTAAATAATCAGAAGGGGCCTTTCTAGAGGGAATGAAACTGTTTTCTTTCCTGGGGAAAGGATAACTGCGCTCTCTCTACTGCAAGTCTTGCAGGTACAGTCAGATAAGACCAACCTGAGTAATAGCTTGAGCTAAGTACAGTGTAAGTAACCATAAAAAATGAGGAACAAGAGGAAGTCAAGTATGACACATGACATTATGAACCCATTAAATTGAGAAACTATTCAAATATTTTTCCAGTGGGAAAATTGACTATTTTCCAATAAAGTTTTCTTTCTAGGCCACAGGTTTCACAGTTTGAACTATTCCTGTTATTTGAAATGTATCTTACCCTGAAGCATTTCTATATTTAATGGAAAAATAAAACAGGGCAACTGATTCAAGAACTTTTACTTTCTGCTTCCATATTGTATCCTTTAAGAAGTATTAGTTTATAACTTTCAGCAGGCATTTGAAAACAATTTTGAAGTCTTCACTATGTCCCTATCTCAAATATCCACGTCAACATAGGCAGAAAACAAGGCTGCCAGCAATGAAGCCATAGTGCAGCTCCGGGGAGAGATGTGCCAGTACCCTAGTGCTTTTTCCTTCATGACACACAGTAAATTCTTTAAGTTGGGGCTGGCAGTGTTTCCCAGGACTTGGTCTTGGAGTTAAAACCCCACTGACACATATGGGATAGTTTATAGCTTTTAGAGGCATTGCTTTAGGGTCTTTGCAGGCTCCTGTACCTGACTGCAGAGCATTAACAGTCAGATCCTATTCTGCTTCTCACCAACCTGGGAGCCAGAAAGACCCGGTGTTTGTCAGGAATGATTAAGCTGTGGACATGTGCATATCCAGATCTGATGCCTTGATCTAGCCGTGGATCACAGTGACCAGACAGCAGCACATGGAGTGGAGCATTCTCTGAACAGGAGGTGTAAACAGGCACATGGCCAAGGGAAAGTGTGGGGACACAGCAGAGTAGACTCTGTGCATCCATTCCTCCAAAATATACTGCCTTGTTTCCTGAAACAAAGTGTCAGGGATGCCCATTGTCAGGATAATGGTTTTACTGCCCACCTGAAAGGTATTATAAGGTAGATAAATTTCAGTAAAATACTGAGTCAAAATTTCTAGTACCATTTCTCTCTGCATCTTGGCCATATCCAGGAGATTTATGAGTCAAATACAAACAAGACCTGAACCCTATCTAGAAGCTCTGACAGATTCGCAGCCCAAAGCAAAATGACCTTACGTGTCTTTTTCTGGGTGACCTACTTGTTTCTCTGCCTTTCAGTGTTTGGGGATGAGTAGCATCTCATGTTTTTGTTGTTTTTTTTTTTCTTGGTGACAGGATCTCGCTGGAAAGCTATGACAAACCTAGAGAAGCAGCCATACTATGAGGAGCAGGCCCGGCTCAGCAAACAGCACCTGGAGAAATACCCAGACTACAAATACAAGCCCAGGCCGAAGCGTACCTGCCTCGTAGATGGCAAAAAGCTACGCATTGGCGAGTACAAGGCCATCATGCGCAACAGACGCCAGGAGATGAGGCAGTACTTTAATGTTGGGTATGGGACCTTTCAACTACTGCTCATTTCATCAAAAACAAAAATTAAAAATCAGGGAGAATTCTGAATTCCGTGTGGTAAATGTTATAGTTTATTGACACAAACGTTAGATATTTCTAACAGAAAATGAGACTTACACTTTATAACAATGTGTTCCAGGAGGAAGTAATGCAGTTTTAGGAATCTTCCTGTTGGCTCTGCTTTATACTCATCTTAAACCCTGAGCCAACTGTCGCATTTGCACTCTGATCATGAAAAAAAAAAGCTTTAAGGTTTTCTAATGAAACCTAAGTCTTCTAGTAAAGCCTTATAACTATTATGAGGCCTCAGAGAGACTATCTGAATAAATCTGTGGTAGTGCCTCTTGATCCAAAAGCCAAAAATACAAGTTTGCATTCGGTATGACCTGTGCCAAGTGCTCTGCAAAAGGACTGCTCAACACGCTGAACTTGAGCTGGAGTATGGGCTTGGCTCAGTTGATTCATATCAAGTATGAAGTTGTCTACATTGTTCATTTGTCCTTCCAGGGAGTGTCTTACAGTCCAGCAAGTTAAACACTTTCTGTTGAGCAGAAATTTTAAGAAGACAAGTTCTGATAAACAGCTAATAGATCAGTTTGATATGGTTAGAATAAAATATGCCTAGAAGACTAGCATATATTTTCCTTCTGCAGATATTCCTTGGTTTTGGTTACAGCAGATCAAAAAGAATCAGAAGTAATTAACACAATATTCCACAATATTCCTGTATTCACTTGAGAAAATTAAAAGCTACACAGGGATCTTAAAAAAAAGCAAAACCAGCAACAAGAGCGACCCTCCAAAATAATGGAATTTGTGTTCTCTTTCATCTGAATTTGGAATCCTTTCGATATTAACTGGGTTGCACATCTCTTTAGTCAATGGCTAGAAGTAGTAATAAAGGAGAGAACATCTATCCAGTGACTGTTAAGTGTCATCAGACTCTGCTTTAAACAGCTACCGTGTGCATTGTTAAAATAAGCCGCTCAGCAGAGAAATTTGAGCTGCTTAACCCTGTGGTGCTGGCAGGTCCAGTGATCCCAGTGGTAAGCACTGAAACAAACACAGGGAAGTCAGCCAACATTCGGCATCAAGAGATTAAAAAAAGAGGAGGGAGCCTTATGGAAAAAGAATAGGTGGCACCAGAGCCCCCAAAACACTGCTTATCTGGTTAACATGCATGCCTCATCACAGGAAAAGAAAATTAACCTTGTAACATTCTGCATACGGAAATTCAGCTTTCCAAACAAGGCTGACATCAAAATCAAGACATTTCTGGAGGCGATTTGCGCTAGGGCACCAGAGCACAGAACCTGGGGTGAAATCGTTATGGAAGTTGCCGACAGAGTGGCCGATGGCTGCAGTGGGGTCGGTGTGTGATATCGCCAGTCACAGCACTACAGTTGCATTCCTGGTTTAAGTCCCCCATCTGTTGCATCCGCCAATACAGGTCATTTAGGGCTAAACTCCTAACACCAGCCCAGCTTCTGCCTGGGCACCACAGTTAAGTGCTTGGTTTAACAGGAGCTGTGGCTGTGCTGAAGGCACAGTGGGAAGGACTGGGAATTTTTTAATGTTCCCTATTTCAGTGTCCTCATCTTCCTTGCCTAGCGTGGCAAGCATGGCCTGCTGAGAGCCCTAATACATTACTATCTGAGGACTGCTACAAGATCCTCTAGGCTGGACATCCCAAAGAAGTGGAAAAATACTATTCTTAAATTATTTAATATTTGAAAAGCACTCTGGAAAGCACCATTTAAGTGCAAAATGTTCCTATTGTTAAATATTAAAACCAGTTCAAGTGTGTTGTATCTTGTCGCAGAGATGCTGACTCCAGAAAACAAAAGCCTTCCTACTGAATTAAGAATAAAATGCACATTAGATCTGCTCCCTACTTTAAGAGCTGTATCTTCAGCTGAGACAACTTGAATTGTTTCAGAAACACGGAAATAAGGGCTCTGTGGAGGGAGGCCTTGCTCGGATGGCAGACAGGAAGTATCTGAAAATGCAGCAAGCAATTCCAAACAAGTATAAAGCTGTTTGGCAGAGGAAAGTCTTTCAGGATCACTGTACTATGTGAGGCTTACTGTGCAGCAAGGGCACAGGCAGGCAGGGGAACAGGGAAGGGTTTCATTCTTAATTAAGAATGTTCATCTCAAGAGACTCTGCCCTGTCTCCTGTGGCAAGGCTTTTCAGTGCAGATGGACACACCGCTGATGACATTACAATGTGCAGCATGTACTGAAGAGTATTACTGCAATGGAATTACTTCATGCAGCAAGGAAACAAAAGGAGCATGAATTTTAAACCTCTAGGCTTAAAACTGGGACTCTGAAGCTTCTCAGGGAAACAAACACTAGTATAACACAGCTACTGTTCTTGATGCAAAGGGTATTTCTGTGGCCTGGAATAATTCTTTCATTACTGCAGACAGGTTTCCAAGGTTTAGATGCTGTATAAAGGCATCCTGTAGAAGATTTTCTCAAATGCTCATGTTGCTTGCTTGCTTTTTATTTATTTTTAAATAATGCCCACTTCTGTTTTAAGTCTGCCTTTTCCCAGTTTTATCCACCTTCCTTCAAAGAATCTGCTTTTAACAAGGGCTGCTCCCAGTGGAAGCAATCACTTTCCAGAGGGACGCCTTTAATGATCCATCCTATAAACCCATGTTGGCTCCAGAAAGCCTACTGTTCCTCTCCCTAGTAGTGACCAGGTCTCTGAATGAATGTGGAGTAAACATTGTCTCTGCTTTCTCCTCATCTGGTGGTATTTTCCTGCAGCACTTTCCCGTTCCTGTGCAATCTACCTAGACCTTGCTGCCTCTCTCCTGTTGGCAATTTACATCTAGTTACTTTGACTTTTGTGTCTGGTCCTGGTAGCAGATTATTTAAAAGGAGGATTTTGAAAATATATGGGTTTTAAGTTGGACCACAGTTAGAAAGAAACTTTGTTTCTGGCTAGCACCCAGCTGATCCAGAAAGAAGTTTACCTCAGAAGCAGGCAAGCTGAGGCTGTGTAGTTCAGGTACAGCTAGAGATGTTTACAGAGGTTGGGTTTTCTTATCAGTGGAATTGATTTGGGTTTGATGTTCATTTGTGGAGCATCGTTTGATGAGTCTGGAATATTGATATAAGAATTCCTCTGCACGCCCAACAATATATATGTTGAACTTACCCTCCTTTTATTCCATGCAGCATTCCAACATCCTTTTACTCTTTTCTTCCTGTCAGGCAACAAGCACAGATCCCCATTGCCACCGCAGGTGTAGTGTACCCAGGAGCCATTGCCATGGCGGGAATGCCTTCCCCACACCTGCCCTCGGAGCACTCAAGCGTGTCCAGCAGCCCAGAGCCTGGCATGCCCGTCATCCAGAGCACTTACGGAATCAAGGGCGAGGAGCCACACATCAAGGAGGAGATGCAGCCTGATGACGTCAACGGAGAGATCTACGATGAGTACGATGAGGAAGAGGACGACCCCGATGCGGACTATGGCAGTGACAGTGAAAACCACATTGCGGGGCAAGCCAACTGATTGGGGTCCCACTGTCTCATGACCTGCAGGACTTCAAGGAGAAAATAAAATAAATAAATAAAGCCCCATCTGGTTTATCCTTGCCAGTGGCCAAGCACATTAACTTTCTCATACACTGACTGTTACTTTAACTGTTAGTCTTAACTAGTTGGGACATCAGCTGACTAATAGACATCAGCCTGCATCAGAAGAAAAAAGGCTCAGAAGAAAGGAAACAAAGACAACGACAACAACAACAGAATGATATAAGCTATGGGTAAAATAATGCCAGTAATTCAGCTGCTATACCCAAGCACTGAAGTCTTACCCGTCGACCTTTTATTATTATTATTTTTTTTTCAAATAAACTTTATGGCTGTTCGTTCTACAATGTTCTAGAAATTCTCACTCAGGTACACAGTGCCAACAAGTGGCTTGTGAATGTGTTTTGTTGTTTTGTGCTACAGTTTAAAGAGAAATAATTTTTTTTTTTTTGGTAATGCACCTGACAGGAAAAAAAAAAGATAAAATTCCTTTTAACCCCCTCTGTCTCCTCGTCCTCCTCCTCTTCCTCCTTCTCTTCCTCCTCCTCNTTTCAGTGCAGATGGACACACCGCTGATGACATTACAATGTGCAGCATGTACTGAAGAGTATTACTGCAATGGAATTACTTCATGCAGCAAGGAAACAAAAGGAGCATGAATTTTAAACCTCTAGGCTTAAAACTGGGACTCTGAAGCTTCTCAGGGAAACAAACACTAGTATAACACAGCTACTGTTCTTGATGCAAAGGGTATTTCTGTGGCCTGGAATAATTCTTTCATTACTGCAGACAGGTTTCCAAGGTTTAGATGCTGTATAAAGGCATCCTGTAGAAGATTTTCTCAAATGCTCATGTTGCTTGCTTGCTTTTTATTTATTTTTAAATAATGCCCACTTCTGTTTTAAGTCTGCCTTTTCCCAGTTTTATCCACCTTCCTTCAAAGAATCTGCTTTTAACAAGGGCTGCTCCCAGTGGAAGCAATCACTTTCCAGAGGGACGCCTTTAATGATCCATCCTATAAACCCATGTTGGCTCCAGAAAGCCTACTGTTCCTCTCCCTAGTAGTGACCAGGTCTCTGAATGAATGTGGAGTAAACATTGTCTCTGCTTTCTCCTCATCTGGTGGTATTTTCCTGCAGCACTTTCCCGTTCCTGTGCAATCTACCTAGACCTTGCTGCCTCTCTCCTGTTGGCAATTTACATCTAGTTACTTTGACTTTTGTGTCTGGTCCTGGTAGCAGATTATTTAAAAGGAGGATTTTGAAAATATATGGGTTTTAAGTTGGACCACAGTTAGAAAGAAACTTTGTTTCTGGCTAGCACCCAGCTGATCCAGAAAGAAGTTTACCTCAGAAGCAGGCAAGCTGAGGCTGTGTAGTTCAGGTACAGCTAGAGATGTTTACAGAGGTTGGGTTTTCTTATCAGTGGAATTGATTTGGGTTTGATGTTCATTTGTGGAGCATCGTTTGATGAGTCTGGAATATTGATATAAGAATTCCTCTGCACGCCCAACAATATATATGTTGAACTTACCCTCCTTTTATTCCATGCAGCATTCCAACATCCTTTTACTCTTTTCTTCCTGTCAGGCAACAAGCACAGATCCCCATTGCCACCGCAGGTGTAGTGTACCCAGGAGCCATTGCCATGGCGGGAATGCCTTCCCCACACCTGCCCTCGGAGCACTCAAGCGTGTCCAGCAGCCCAGAGCCTGGCATGCCCGTCATCCAGAGCACTTACGGAATCAAGGGCGAGGAGCCACACATCAAGGAGGAGATGCAGCCTGATGACGTCAACGGAGAGATCTACGATGAGTACGATGAGGAAGAGGACGACCCCGATGCGGACTATGGCAGTGACAGTGAAAACCACATTGCGGGGCAAGCCAACTGATTGGGGTCCCACTGTCTCATGACCTGCAGGACTTCAAGGAGAAAATAAAATAAATAAATAAAGCCCCATCTGGTTTATCCTTGCCAGTGGCCAAGCACATTAACTTTCTCATACACTGACTGTTACTTTAACTGTTAGTCTTAACTAGTTGGGACATCAGCTGACTAATAGACATCAGCCTGCATCAGAAGAAAAAAGGCTCAGAAGAAAGGAAACAAAGACAACGACAACAACAACAGAATGATATAAGCTATGGGTAAAATAATGCCAGTAATTCAGCTGCTATACCCAAGCACTGAAGTCTTACCCGTCGACCTTTTATTATTATTATTTTTTTTTCAAATAAACTTTATGGCTGTTCGTTCTACAATGTTCTAGAAATTCTCACTCAGGTACACAGTGCCAACAAGTGGCTTGTGAATGTGTTTTGTTGTTTTGTGCTACAGTTTAAAGAGAAATAATTTTTTTTTTTTTGGTAATGCACCTGACAGGAAAAAAAAAAGATAAAATTCCTTTTAACCCCCTCTGTCTCCTCGTCCTCCTCCTCTTCCTCCTTCTCTTCCTCCTCCTCTTCCTCCTCCTCCTCCTCCTCCTCGCTGTCAAATCTGGGTCAGAAGTGTGTGTGTGTGCGTGCCTGTGCGCATGGCTGGCAAGGAAGGAAGTGGGGAGTCTTTCTGTTAACCCCAACAAGCAATTATTTCCTTTCAAGAGAGGACTTCTCTTCATCAGTTGCACACCATACTGAGTCTTTGAGCAAGTGCCAAATTTGTACTAAAGCGCTGAACTAGTCCAATTTGCTTTTTTTAGGTTGGTCTCTTCTTCTTTTGTTTTTCTTTGGCTTTTCTTTTGCTTCTTGCTCTGTCTTAAGTTAGGACAGTGTTGTATCTTAGACAATCCCTTGAAAAACCTGATATACCAGCAGCTGGTGAGATTAGACATATATTTTTGGTTCTGCTTTTGCTTTTTAAAGGAAACTGTAGGTGCTGTTCTCAGGTGAAAAAAAAAGAGAGAGAGAGACATAAGAAATTTAGAGAAAAAATATTTTATGGTCTTGGATTTTCATGTGTGCGTGTTTATGGTACTAATAAGAATAATCTTGGACTATTGTGAGCAAAAAGCATGTTCCAGAATGAAGTCCTGCACCCTCCAAATGACTTGGTCTGTAAGGAACCTTTACTTTTAGTTTACACTTCAAGTGGCAGCATAAACATCATTAAAAAGGCTTGTCCAAAATGTGGTTTGTTCTGCACAGGACATGGCAACTGGAAGTGTTACCTCCTCGCTGAGCATAATTAAGTTACCACCAACCGGGTCCAGTTCTGATGAACTTGTACCTTCAGGGTGGTTGAGTACTGATTTCTGATTCAAAAGGCAATTTTTTTTTAACTGACTTTTTTTTCTCCTGTGCACTGGCAGAAATCATTCTTTTATCAGTGGGATGTTTGTGTAGGAAGGAAGGCTAACAGCTATGAAGAGATTTCCATATTCGAAGTGGGGTTGTAAGGACTCAAACAGTTGCAGTGCCGAGTTTCCCTCGCTGCTGCCTCTCACAACTGAAAAATTATTCTCCTGTGCTAAAATATTTTCAGTGTTGTTGTAGAGCACTTACATTGCTTGGGCAGTTTGTCTTCCTTGGACAACACAACCAGATGAGGAAGTCATCTGGGAGCTGCTCTGTGCCCTGGAAAGGAAGGTCTTGGGATCATGCTGAAGCAAAAGCCTTCCTCTGAATCAGTTTTTTAACTGAGGTTGCCAACTTTATGTTGCTTCCTGGTAAATTCCTACTCCCAGAGGAAGATGCATTGCTGTTGTTATCACCTCTAACTTGTAAAATTAGCCCCATACATCTTAGTGGCAGTAAGAGCCCAGCCTAAGCACTCACCAGAACCCTGATCACCGCTATTTGGCAACATTGATTTTGCACACAGTCCCTTAATCAGGCAAATTTAGCCCTCGATGCAATCAGCCAGGTGCAGAATGAACGGGGCAGGTAGGAGGAGAGACTGGGAAGGGGGGAATGCCTTTCTTTACCTCTTGAAATCCCACTTGAAGTGTAACTTGACCTCTGCAGACCTTGTGCAAAGCAAAAAGCAGATGCCATTGAAGACTTAGGACAATACTCTGATGAGCGGTTTGGACATATGATAGTTTTATCCTGCTACATCTCTTTTATTTTTGTTCTGTTTTCCCTGTTTTGATTTCCACCTCTGCTTTGAAAAATTCTTTTCTATTTTCTCTCTCTCAGAAGGTTTGCTCTGAAATTATGCTTGGAGTAGCTGATCATATCCTCCATGTCAGAGAGGGTTCTTTTTTGTTTGTATTTTCTGACTGTGTTGGGGTTTGGGTTTTTTTTCAGTTGAACTGCCTCTTCTTGCTAGTGTTGAATGGTAATTATAATAATAATAATAATGGTCAGCTGTTCCCAGATTAGTAAATTATGTATAATTTATTTTACACCCCCCCTTTTTTAACTTTATTTTATTCTGTTCTAATTTGGCAGTGCAGCAAATGAAGCTGTTAGGCTATTTAAAATGGATACCCCTCCCCACCTTACCTTTTTATATATATATAAATATATAGATATACATATGAAAACAAATCGCTTCTTCTTCCGCTCACACCATTTCTCTTTCTTTTATTTTAATTTTGGCCCCAGCCATGTCAACTTCTGATGTTTATTATGATGGAGTGAATTAATGGGAGTGTTGTTTTCAATCTTAATTAACTTCTGCTCTCTCATCACTCATTTTAGTTATTTAATTACACCAGTCATCTAGAGCCAATTTTTTTGAAGCACTCTGTTTGGATAAGAAGGAAAAAAAATAGACAATTGTTTTTATATCATTATTATGTACAATGTGAAAACAGATATTTGCTCCTTTTATTTTTTTTAAACTTTAAATTTGTTCCCTGTCTTTGTGAACAAATTACTTCTGACTCTTGTGGGTTCACCTCACATTTGCTGGATGCTTGATTTCCACCATGTTATAGAGACTCTCTGGTTTAGTTGTGTCACTTCGGGCTACCAGAATACTTTGTTTTAGCTCCAGGTAGGTGCCACTGTGGCAGGTGGGATTGGAGCAAGTCTTGGAGGCATGGGCCGGAAAAGTTCAGTGGGAAGGAGGCCCTTGGACTTC
Source organism: Gymnorhina tibicen (assembly GCA_013399875.1). NCBI lineage: Eukaryota > Metazoa > Chordata > Aves > Passeriformes > Artamidae > Gymnorhina > Gymnorhina tibicen. The sequence continues at coordinate 834,028 of VXAZ01009915.1, forward strand.
AGTGGGACCAGGGTTCAGTTCTGAATTCTGCAGGAGCCACTCCTGGAGGCAGCCTGGTGTCCATGGGCACGGTGGGACAGAGCCCTTCTCGAGGACCCCATGCTTTTTGCACCACCTCAGCCGGGGCTCAGCTGAACAAGCTGATTTTGTTCCATACACATCCTCTTTGGAGAGACTGCGCCCCAGCCCAGCCTTCCCTCCAGCTTTGGGAATGGGTTGCTTTAGCGGACTGTCCACCTCCTCTACATTTGGGATGTTGAAACTAATGCAGAAATGTTAAAAAGGAAAAACAAAAGGCCAAAAGATGAAAAAGTAAATTTAAAAAAAATGCTCTGGGGTTCCAAACCAGCAAAGTACTTAATGCCCGTGCTAATGTTTTTTCAGGTCCAAGGATGGGCACCCAAATATCCTTCAGCAGTAGAAGACCAGATTTGAAAGTGGGTACTGTTTGTCCTGCTTGAATTTCCTGGGGAAAAAAAACCCGAAAAAACAACAAAGCAAAACATGCATTTATAAAAATATCTTCTTGTCTTGTTTCTTTTTTTTTTTTTCCTGGGTTCTGTGCCCTGGAGCATGTAGAAAAACCAGGTTAGAAGGGATTAGGATCATATTAACCTAAAAGCTCATTGAGGCCCTAACGCTGAGGTGGGCTCTGTTCCCCTCTTCCCTGGGAACCTGGCGAGCCAGGATGCTCCTGGGCTGGGGTGTACAGGCCACCTCCTTCTAAGTGGGGGGAGCCACTCTGCATCTTGTGAGCTTGAGAAACAACATCGCCAGCAGTGGGGACAAGGGGAAAAGAAAGGAAAAAAACTGAGGCACTTGCTTCTAAGCTCAATTAAATAACACAGAGTATATCCTTTTTTCCATTTATTCATGCCTTATATTAGTAAAATAGGATTTTTAAGTGCATTTAACATCTTTATTTAACCGTTCCGCTATATTAATCAGGCCCCCAGAAAAGAACACTAGCTATTATTATAGCATTTAATTAGTTTTGTAACCAAATCCTCTTATTATGAATGCATATGGAAGAAATTCTTTCTTCGAAGACGTTATTTCAAAGATTTGGTTACTGCAGTAGACTGTCTTTAATTAAATCATTTTTTAGAAAGTAAATTGTCTTTAACCTTTTTACAGCACATTTTCAGAGCTTTTTCTTTTTAATCCAGAGATGAGCTGTTATTGTCCCCGAAGAAGCCTCTGACATCACATTTGTAACATCAAAAATAATTATACTCCATGGAGACGTAGGTCTTCCTTAGCAAGAATTCATCTGCTGTAAAGAACAGCAACTGTGTGGTATCTTGGACGTTTCAGGGCATGATGTATGGGATAGGAAGTCTCTTTGCCCACTTCTCGGTAGAACCATCCCTTCCATTTTGCAAATAACTGTGTAATTCACTAGATGTGGATTCAAGTGTATCCTCAATTCACAGGGCATGGGCTGTCTGTTTAGCTTGGTTTATACTTACATTTTTTCAACTTTATCTTAACTTGTCAGTTTCCCAGATTGAAGAACATGTCAAGTTCGTTTTTTCTACTGACTGATTTCTCTACTCCCCAGTGTTTTTTATCACTGGTTTGCTGAAACAGTATTTATGTAGCTCCATTGGCTCTAAAGCTCTTACTCCTTCTAACGTTTTGGATTTTACAAGTGAAATGAAAATAGAAAAGAAATAGAGACAATCAAATGCCTGGAGCTTAAAACAAAGTATGTGCAACCTACCATCTCACTTGAAATTTAATAAAAGAAATAATTATGTAAATATAACATAGAGTTATAGATTTCTATTTTGTTCATAACACATAGTGTAATATAAGTTGTATATTTTCATGTTTTGGTTTTATGTTATCATTCATGCCACAATAAATGAAAAAAAACGGGAGTTGATATACTCTTTAAAAAAAATACAATGTGGATTGCCACCATCCTGGGGTTTCGGTTTTGGTTTTTGGGTTTTTGTTTCTTTTGCATTCCCCTTTTTCAGTATTACTGCCCTGCAAGGCACCAATAAAACAGAAAATGTGTTCTTTACCTATCCTGTGGTCTGTTTCCCAATTATTACAGCAAAGGGTGTGCTAGCAAATGTTCCTATCAAGAGAACAAAACAGCTGGGCTCAAGCAGCCGAAAATGAGATTTAGATTCAGCTTAACCAGTCTGCTCCAAGATTCAAGATTTTCATCAAATTACAGGACAAAAAGATCACCCCATGTTTCAAATATTAGCATTAAAACAGAAGGAGAAGTTGGTCCCTGAACAATATGGTACAGTGCAATTTCCAGTTCATTGTCAGGACAATAAATGGATGGTGGAATCCAGAGGTTTGTCTCACGCCCACCTTCCCAAGCTATGTTCTTTTGCCACCGGCTTGTTTGCTCAGAGACCAAAGCATACTCAGGGAAATACCCAATTATAAACGCCACTGACACAAAGCTATGAAAAAAATAGCTCTGCTCATAGTTAGTCAAAATGTCCCAACATGCTGCCTAAACAGTTCATGAAGTTTTGACAGCAGCATATGGCACGCAGTGGGATGAAATGAATTTGTACCTGTTTTTGACAGTAAGTTATTCTGATGGGTGCTTACTCTCAAGTGCCTACGGCTTGACAGATGCCACTCTATAGTTCCAGATTTCCTAAAGGGAAAAGGCAATATTTGGGAAAGCAGGAGGTAGCTGGTGGAGATCCTACAAACCTATTCCCACTTCCTTGGCTTGACAGGTTGTCCTCAGTGCTTTTCCTGTGAGTGGGGTGGCACCTGAAACTTCCCACCAGCAAATGAGAGATCTGTTCCTGCAGCTTCCTGGTACAGCCTAGAGCACCTACAGAGCACCTGTCCAGTGGAAGTGGAAATGGGCTTGAGAAGAACCATATGATGGTGGCTCAGGCCAATAAAACCAAAAATCATTTAACTCCTCAAAATCCCTTTCTCCAATACTGTCAGCAACCTGTGATGATGGGAGCACCTCTCTGGTGCTGACATGGCACACACTGCCCACCTGGACCGGAGCATGACTGAACAGGGGAGGTCTTCTCACCACCCTACACAGAGATGGAGTGACTTAGATTTTTTTTCCCTTTTTGGTGGGGATGGTACCTGACAGAAGCAGCAACGTTCCCTAAATCTGTGGTGGAAAAATGTCAAGGAGAACCTGAGAAAATCTGAGCTGAAGATACATCTAAACTGTAATATGTGTGGGTAAGGCTGGGCTTTGCAAAACTGGGAATGACAAACCCTAAGTACGCAGCTGAAGTAAAACAATGTTTCTAGTGTCCTTAAGTGATACGGCCCAGACTTGGGAGTGATAACAATTCTTTCCCTAGACAAGTTGTAAGGTGTTTTTTGTTGGTTTTTTGATTTTTGTTCAAAAACTTCTAAAACATTCCAGCAATTGCCTGTAGCAGGAAGGAAGAAAATGAGGATAATTATGACATAAAACTATTTTAAAAAGAAAGACATGTGACAATTAGTGCATTGCTACCAAGAGAGTAACATACCGAGCTCTGTGTGTGTAGGAAAGTGAAAAGACCCCCTGCAGAAGCCATGAAAGGTTATGGAAAGCGTATGTGCCTCACGAGGGAGCTCAGTGCTGTGACTTTGGCATCAGTGAGGCAAGGGTGCATGGGAACTTGTCAATAAGCTCTCAGTTAATAAATATTCAGCAATACTGTAGGAAAGCAATGTGGGAAAAGGGCAGGGAGCATCTGACAGGCCAGCCAGTGGAACATATGCTGTAAAGGTACAGAAAATCCTGTGAACATACTTATCTAAGTAATCTGGTGCCTGAGACCAGCAAGAGGGTTGGAGTAGCTAATTTCAGTCCCTGGGATGCTCCGCTCATGTCTGGTGGTGTTACAGTAGCACTTATACACTTATACACTGGAATCAGAGGTTCTTGCAAGATAACAACAAAGACAAGAAAAAGAAACAAGCACTGTATAATCCTTCACCTAATTCAGGAAGGCTGGTGGTTTTGGCAGCCCTGTGAGCATCAGCTGAGCCCTGGCTGCAGCACATGCCTGCTGGAGCAGCTGTGCAGGGCACAATGGTGGCAGCCTGCCTTCCCTGCTCTGGGATGGATTTGCAAGGCACTGCAGGAATTCCGTGAGTGTTCTTCTCCGGTAAGTAAATTTTATCTAAGTTAATGCAGAAGAAATCCTGCAGATTCCCAGGTATCATTTGGAACTGTTGCTGTCCAACCTTCAGTCATGCAAACATCGCATTCATCATTGTGGTCATGGCCTTATGGCGTTCATCAGGTGGATCACATGTTCCCACTCCCCACACACACCTACACACCTCCCACCCTCCCTTACACCACATCTGGCCTGGCCATTCAGAAATCCAGCCTTGGCTGGCTGTATCTAACATCCTGAGAGATCAGCCAGTGCTTAGTGGTTTGGGGTTTTTTTGGTTTTGGGTGGTTTTTTTCTGCTGGTAAAGCAGCAGGTGTCTGCGGCCAGGGAAGCAGAGGGAGAACTAAGTGCTCAGATGGAGTTGTCCTCCATCACAGACAAATTCGGCTCAGAGCACTGGATGTCCAGCAAACTCAGCTGTCACCACCACCCAGCTCCATATGGCTGAGGAGGATGCGATGGGGCATTCCCACACACTAACCTGATCAGAGGAAATATTATTCTATAAGAATAATAATTTATTCATTATGGGGTTGGTTATTTGCAGGTTTACAACAATTTACCTTTTAGGACGCTTCTAAATTTGCTGCCAGAGGCAGCATGGAATGTTACTTTGACCAAAATTAGGCATGTCCTTCCCCCCTCGTGGAGGCCAAGCCTTTAGGAAGAGGTTAAAGTCACACCAAAACGCACCTTTCCACAAAAACCTAAAATACTTCAAACAGGGAGACTTTCGGTAGAGTTGGGCCTAAATGACAGTAGAATGGTACATATATAATTGAAAACCTAATTAAAAGCATGAATTTAAGGTTTAGCTAAAACTGCCAGCCCTGTGTGGCAGTTTGAATGGCTTTTTGAGATAAATTAGACTTGGTTTAAATCTCGACTGTGCATTTAGTCTTAGTTAGCAATGTCAGGAAGGAGGGAGGAGGGCTAGTGTATCCCAAATAATGTAAACTGCTGTCATAGGCACAGTTGTAGCCATAAGAAGGACCATTTTTAGTGCAAATTATCACCGCTGTAAAATGCTACTGGTAATTTGAGGCAGCTGCCCTGGTGCACCAGGGCCTGGGGTGGGTGTCAGCAGTACTGATGGAGCTGTACAGAACTGAATGTTTGTGCCTGGAGACGGAGCTCAAGCTAAGCCCTGCAAAGCCCCTCCTATCCCCCTGCAAAGCATCCCCACACAGGGATTTGTGTCAGTTTAACTTCACATTATCAGCACAACTTTCACAGGCACTGAATGCCTAACCCACCAAGGATAAATCAATGCCTCCCCTTGTATTTAACAGAGATATGACTTTAATACAGTAAGTAAATCAAAGTAATTATTTAAAATTAAAATGATTTAAGAGACTTAATCTGGGAGAATGGCATGGTGGTTACAGAAGCGGCTGAGACGCGGGACTTCGGCAGCTATTCCTGACTCTGTCAGGGACTTTCTCTACAACTTCAGGAAAATTACTCAGCCCGTCTCTAAGACTGCTATAATAATGCCTACTTCAAAGGGGTGTTATGAGGTTTAATTCATTAATGCCTGCAAAGCACTTTGAGATCTTTGGATTAAAAGCACTACAGTGCAAAGTATTATTAGCTACAGGAAAAGCTCTCAGACAAGCATGGCATTAAAAGTCTGCAGTTTAAAAAAATAGGAAGAAAAAAAACCCCAAAGATAAGCAAATTGTGGGTAGTCTTGGTTTGGTTTTTTCTCTATGGCCAGGTTTCCATTAGCCAGATCAGTGCTTTGCTAAACAGAGGCCAGGGATGGTACAGCTCAGGGTCTGATTTTGTTGTCACTCCTAGAGCACCCATATTTTTAACATAACTGTTTGGATTTGGGGCTTCTTTTGGGGGCTTCTTCTAATCAAAATCCAGATTTTGTGCATCAAAATCCTGTTCAACTTCCCTCTAAGGATATATTTACCCACTGAGTTAAACAAGAAGAAGAAAATAATTTTCCTTTGTATTGACAACTTAAGGGGTTTTTTAATTCAGTTTGTGCGTTTACTTTCCCAATGAAAAGTCTATTCCACTTGACTTAAAAGGGCTAAGATTTTCAGTATTGGTAATTATCTAGAATCCAGAGGGATTTTTCATCACAAAATCGGGGTCTTTTTTATTACCCCTAGTAGAGCTGATCCACCTACTGTGAGTAATTGCAAACAGACAAATTGGGGTGGACACCCAGAAATGGACTAAATGGAGGGGTTTTATTTAGTGACTGCCTTGCTCCCAAGTATTAATTTATTTCTGATGTTAAGTTTTAAGAGCAAACAGCCAAAGGTAGCAGGTTGTTTCTGTAGGTCCAGATTTAAATCTTGTCTGATCTTCTCTTTCACTTGGTGCCTGTGCATCAGAGCCCCACAGGGCAGGGATGAGCAGGATTTCTCCCATCAAAACCAGGCAGCAAGGGTGAGGATACAAGAAAGGTTCCCAAAGCAATCTGCTGAGGAACAGTCTTAAAGCTATCACATCTGCCTTGTTACCTGAATTAATACGGATCTTACTTATTTTATATTCTTTATACTTTTGAAACTTTTCAAGTGGAACTTATTGACTTTAAAATAAATATAACCAACAGCCCACCCTCATTCCCCTTAATGAAAAGACAGCAACACAACAGCTTAGAAATTTTTTTTAAAGCATTTATGACTTCAGTGAGGGAAACCTTTTAACTTCACTTTGTTTCCTGGTCCCATTGAAAGAGAAGACAGAGGAAGTGAAGTATGAGTGATTCTGGCTCCCAGAGATGCTTTGTTTCTCTTCTGATAGAATCTGAAACTTCACGTAGGTGGTGGGTAGAGCCATCATAACCTGCTTTCTTCTGACTGAATGAGGAAGGTCAATATATTATCGTATCAAGGAAGAAGAAATTACATGGGCATTCCCCCCAGACAATAAAGACGATTCTGACAGCATGATCAAAACAACTGGATAACTTTTTTCTTTTCTTACAGACACACCAATGTTTAAATGACAGCTGAAAGCAGATGATGAACTAAACACATTATTCTCTGTTCCATGTACTTTTTTATAATAGAAGTATATCTTAAAGACTATATTCAAGTTGATCAAATAATAAGTCAATTTGTCAATAAAACAGATTAGGCAACCTGTCTGCTGAGATGATATCTGTCAAACAACATATTTTTGTTAACACAATCTGGAAGCAAATGCCTTCATAAAATACAATGCAAAAAAAAACCCTGCAATGCCACTTTTAAGTTTATCGAAACAGAGTTCTGCCTTGTTTCAGTTACAGGCGTTTAGACTTTCTTTAAGTTTTAGTTGCTAGCTAACAAACCACAGTTTGGAAAAGACTAGAAACAAGTGTTAATGGCCTGGTGGGCACTGTCTGCTGCCAGGAAGTGGATATACTCCAAAGTCTCTTGGCAACATCCGCTCTGTGGGCACAAGTCACCATCAGTGGGGTTGGTGCAGGGGTGTTTCCATTTCTCCACTCATTGTTTTTTCTCCATTCCCCCACATTTTTCCCTGCTGTTGCTGAGACATGTTCAGCATCTGATGTGCCTTGTCACATCATGAGCCCTGTCACTGCGCTCAGCAGATTCAGGCGTGATGCTCTGACACGTTGTGTATGCTGAGGCAAAGAATCCCTGGGAGATGCTGGGCCCTGATCTGGGCTCAGCAGCACAGGTGGACCTCTCAGTTGGCCCTGCATGACAAAAAACATGACAAAAGGCACTAAAAAGGAATCACTGACATGCACGAGTGCACAGAGTGATCAAACGGGTAATGTGGAGATAAACCACATAACGACACATTGCTGAAAGTATGTATTGATGACTCTGAGAGAGCTTGAGTTGTCCAATTTAAGGCAAAATCAATGCCTGGAAAAGGATAGAAAACTTTCATTCTGAACATGGGGAAACTTAGATTAACCAGTCTCAGATACTAGTGGGTTTGCCAGGTGAGGTTCAAACCAGCTGGTTTAGTTTGTGTGGTTTTCTTCCACTCCCTCTCTGCGCTAAAGCCATGTCATCCTCAGGAAAATGGGGCTGGTTCAGAAACTCAGATTCTTTCCCAGCTGGGGGAACTTGTGATATGCACTAATAGGCTGAAAGTGCAAATAGAACTGTCTTGGGTCTGATTTATGTTTTGTTGGGGTTTTTTTAACAGAACTTGGGAAGTATTTTGTTGCTCAACTATCTGATGCAAAGGCTGAGGGAAACTGAAGCTACTCCAAAGTGCGAACAGGCTGTAACAGGAGCATCAACCATGGTGCCTCAAAACCAAGCAAACAAACAAAAAAAAAGCTTAAATGCTGACAGAGATTTAAGGACTTTCCCACACAAGCTTGCCCCTACAGGCTCAGGCTGCTGTTAAGAAATAATGAACTAATTTGCTATTGCTCTCAATATTGCATCAACACCTCATGGGACAGAAGAGCTTCCATTCAGAAAAATCTTTCCAAAAACTCCAAATATGGAAAGTATATTCTGAAAGGTATAGATTGTCAAAAAGTAATAAAACTCTGAGGACAATGTTTAAAGGCAGCAGTGGAAAGAGATTGGTATTAGAAAAAAAGAAGTCCAAAAATCCCTGTCAAAAAATTCTGTCAAAACATTACCTTTTGCGGTGAAATTATTATAAAAGTCAAAGATATTCCCATAAACTCTACTGAGGAGCTCATTCAAGTTCTTGTAGTGGAAATGCCCATTTACAGAAGCAAATGGCACACCTGGTAGGAACCTGCGCTTCCCATTTATTTCTCTGACCCTCTGAGTTTATGTGATCACATGGTGATGTCAGGAATGCTTAATTATCCACCCAGCTCTACAGACCTTGAAGCACGAGATAGCCAGCAATCCACTCTCATTCTGAATAGTTTGGCATGTCTCCACGTTGTAAGTAACCAGTGTTACCCCTAGCAATTGCTCTTTAAAGCAAAAACATGTGCAAAATGTCTTCATTCAGCCTAGTAGTATCATATGTCAATCAGATTCAGGATGCAGAACTGGCCAGCAATATCCTAAAAAAAAGAAATCATCTCTCTTGTTTGAATCACTTTGAATTAACTTGACTCTGTCATGTTACTGGCAAGAATATTCTCTCTTGAGCATCTGATTTCTAATTTTTTCTCTTTCTCCTTGTTTTTTTGTTCTTTTGTTGTTGTTGTTGTTGGTTGGTTGGCTGGTTGGTTTTGGTCTTGGTCTTTGGATTTGTCTGCAAGTTCCAAGCATCTGATTTAAGATTTACAAGACCAACCTAGCCTGGGGCTTTGGCAAGCAATTGAACATTGTCTAGAGTTCACTGAGGCTTACTGGCACCATTCAAAACCTCTGCAAGTTTGTAAACCAAGCAGTAGTTCATTCTACAGAAATAATGGAGGTCTGGTTTTGTGAATGTATGCAAACAGAAATGACAGGTGTTTATGATAACACGTATGACATGCATGTGTTTATATTTAAGTGACATTAGGTGTTTGCTTTGTGTCTTAATGATGGCATTGAAACTTATCAAGATAAAGCCAGAGAAAGACAACATTTATGTAAAATTCTATCAGATCCTCAGCCTTCTTCTTTCTAACAAAAAAAAATGGGCTGTTTTGCTTTTGACCTTAGCATCCAGGTCTTCTGCTTCCCTGTTCTAAAAAGAAATGACACTGTTGACACCTGATGCTAACACATGGGAAATCCCAAGTATCTTTGGTGTTATTTTCCTGAGATTTCCCTGAAGAGTTACTCTGTTCCCAAATCCAGTTCTTTTACTTTTTCCTTATGTCCTAGATTAGGATTCACAGATGTACAGAGAATAACACCAATTTTTCGATGTTTCTTCCAGACTGAAGGAAAAGATACTGCTTTCAGCAAGGGCCCACTAAGACACCTCTTTCCCAGCAGACTAGGAAGAGCCATATGTAATCCACAGAGGAAAATGAACACTGCTGTAGTTTATAAGAAATCAGTAAATGGTTCTTTTATTAGTATGCCTTCAGCCACTGTGATGCTTTCATAATCCTTAGCATAAAATGTTTGTGTGGGCTGCACAGAGACCCTGGGCCAAGGTATAAGTGGGGTGGCTGATATGTCATGGCACTGATGTGTCAGGAGTCACCTCGCCTTGTAGCCACCATGTAAATGGGAGGGAAAGGCCAATGGTAGCACACACAGAGTGGTACAGCCCACGCAGAACTGTAAAATAAAATATCCCTGTGCTGTGAGCAGGTCAGGTGTGTGTAGTGTCCTTAAACGGGCTGCTGCAAGGATGGTGACATACCGACAGAAGCAAAGCTTCAAAAATTGGACTATCTGTGCAAACTGTGGTTCTCCTCAGGCACATGCACTATCTATATTTAGTCTCCAACTACATATTAATTGCCATTTTTCCTTCCTGGGGACCTGGCTTAGTACAGAGACCCAGATGTACTGACTTTCACATAAATCTGAAGCCAGCATTTCCCTTGTAGCTCAGTGCTCGCACCACATCTCATGGCCTCTGCTGTGACCCATGGTGACAGACCCACCACTGAGGCAAACGTATTCTTTTCTTTTGGCAAATGTATCGCCTCCTTTTGACACGTGGCTGTGTTATTTGCATTCTTCTCAACTGTTTGCTGTCCTCACATCTCTGGGACATCAGAGGGTAGAATAAGCATCATTTTGCTGATGAATTCATAGTGAATTTAAGGTAAAAATTTCGGCTAATTTTAGGCACGCAAATGGATAAGCCCCAAAGCTGCCTGTTGGTAAGAGCAGTATAGGTCTCCCAGCCTGGTTCCTTTGGTCTTCAGCTGCTGCCCCAAGCCTTTCCACCAGGCAGGTTAAGACCCAGATTCAGAAAATGGGGACTATACAACCAGTGGCAAATCCTGCGTCTTCTGTTAAGAATAGCTCAGATAAGTAAAGAATTCAGACACCTCTTTCTTTATTCTTCCACCTGCTGAAAATCTTTTCTTCCTACACCCCATTGTGACCACGCTCAGCAGTATGGGAGGCAGAGGTCTGGCACACAAACCCTTCTTTCACCCCACAACTGGCAGCAGATCGACCCCACTGGCTTTTGGTGGCATTTCCAGGGGTGGAGGAACATTATTTATCTTCAAAAGGCAACAGTTATTGAATTAGCTGTACCTGGATGCTGAGCAACTCTTTATAATCATTACCAAAAGATGACATCACTGAAACTTATTTTTGTGTCATTATCCTCACCCAAGGTAAATATGGAATTTTACACCATTATGTCATGTAAATAATGTCACGCCATTATGTGATGTAAATATGTCATCATAATTTGTCTTTACACATCATAAATATTTTATTATATGACATTATTACACCTCCAGATATCTTTTTCCATATGAATAGTAATTACTCAAAGTATTTACTGTAATTATGTCACTTGATGAAATTACAGTAATTACATCGGAAAATGATAGCCCATGACTAATGAATTAAAATAGCATGGAATTCACATAAAAAATTACATTTAAAGTGTTAAGGATCTGAGGCAAACTTACAAAAGCAAGGAAATTCACAATTAAGAGTTTAATCTCTAATAACATTTCAGTGTGCTACGATTTTACCTTATACAGCAGAAGAAGGAAAGGAGGGGAAAAAAACCAAAAAGAATAGGAATACCTGAATAGGAATAAAGTGCAAAAGTGAACTGCTGCAAAGCATAACCTGTGTATTTTGTATAGGGTGCACAGCAAGATAGGCCAGTACTGTACAGCAGCATTCAAAGTTGTTTCATCAGGAACAAAAAGCAAAGGACTGAAGTCAGAGCTGAGATGAGAAACTGCCATCTGGGGTGAAGTTTCTACCTAAGGACTATCAGGGAACATAATTTTTTGATAGGTCAGGATAAAATCACTGGAGGACTGAAGTGCCAAACATAGGAGCAGGGTGGCTGGCAGGTCCCAGGAACACGTGTGAGTCTCCCAGCAGATACGGAGTTTTGATACCTAAGCTGTGCTCACAGCTGTTGTAATGACACTTCCTTCTGCAGCAAATAAGTATTTTCACAAACCTTGGCACCCCAAGCAGCCACGCAAGGTGCTGCTCCACACCCACACTGTGTCCTTGCTGACACTTGCACCCCAGGGAGGTACAAGTCCCTCTGACAGAGAAGATTCACAACCAAATCTTTCAGATTCAGACCTTCATGACAACAAGATGATTCTTTTCTATTCATTTAGAACTCCATTCTTATTTTCTACATGGAAAGAAATTATTCTGTGGTTAAATGCTGATGGTATCTGAGAAGCAAAGAGAAACCACTGGTGCCAATTTTGCTTGTTTGTTTCCTGGCTCAGGAGTGAGCCATGAACCCAGACACGAGAGGAATTCAGGGCTGGTCACCTCCTCCTTCCACAGCTGGTGCCCTTGTTGGTCCCAGTGAGGCACAGAACCACCATAGACCTCACTCGTTTCGAAGTTGCCCCCAAGCTGCTTTCAAACCAAGGTGCCCAAATTCTATGTTTCACCAGGCCAGGAAAGCCCACTGAACTGAACCATCATCGCACAGGAGAAGAAAACTTGGTTTAGGTGAATTATGAGACAGACAGACAGGCAGACTGGGGCGGGGGGTCAGAAAGACAGGGAGAGAAAAGGCAAGGAGAAAAGGAAATAAGGAAACGGGGAAAGAGAGAAAGAAATCCTGTTTCCAGTTAGAATACCCAGTAATAATTTAATATATGGTGCCATTTTAGAAAATGTGTTATTCATATTTATGAAAGGCTTAATAGATGCAGCTGCATCCTTTAACAAATTATTATAAGGCATGGTATGAAAGGCATTAGTAAGAAATGCTTAACAGATGATGCTGTGACAAGCTGTTACAACGCGTGTTATAAGACGTCAATATTATTAAATCTATGGGCTTGGTTAGCACATGAATATAAATAATTTTTATGCATGCTACAAATTGCCATGCTTTATTAATAATGAAGTGTTTATAAATGGAACCTTACTGTAAAGCATTATTAAATGCAGCTACTCAGAGAACCTTGGAGTAATATTGTAGTAGAATTATCCTGCTGAGAAACAGACTAGAAAGGCTGCTTTATTTTACTGTCTGAGTCAACATGGGTTCAAACACACTGAGCTTTGATTCCTGAAAACCCATGTGGTAGGGGCCACCAGTAGTCACTGGTTGAAAGCTGCTGTTGTCACATTCTTTGTTACTCTGAAATCACTCTGGCCTCACTTACATGGGATTTACACCAATGTAAGCAAGAGTGCCAGTGGAGTAACTCCTGATTAACCCTGCTGTAAGTGATACATGCTGTGGGCCACATTATTTTCCTTCCCAAGTGAGAGCTGGCTGAAAGGTAACTGTGTGTTGTAAGGCATTCTTCTGGGGGGGGAAAAAAAAGACAAAAATAAGAAAAACAGCATGTAGATTTGAAAGTTACAATTCCCTGCATCTCAGATTCTGCCCTTCCAACAGATATCTCCTGAAAGGTTATTTCTGAATCATAAAGAAGCATCTTTGCAGGGCTTTTTACTGCACAAAAAAGTAATGTTTTTCCAGAAGTTACCATGATTCCACATGCAGGAGTGGTTTCATTCATCTGTTCTGAGCATCATGCAGGAAAGTATTGTTGATTTTTATTCTTTTAACCATTTCATGCCTTCGTGGTTGATGTTTAAGTCTTCAATACCCCATGGAATGTACCAATGTACTTACATAGAGAGCTACCATGGAACATATGCCTTGGCCTGCAGAGATAGAAACTCCTTTAATAAAATTAAATACTGTGTGATGGCAAACAAAGACTTTTACATTCTCCATTACTTTTTTTTTTCCTCAAAAGCATTTTAGTTAATGTTTAAAGGGGATTGGAGGGGAGGGGGGAAATGATGTTCAGTCATCTACCTATTCTACCTTTTAAGGCTAACAGTTTTTAAAATAGTTTTTCACAAACACCAGGTTATTTTGATGATGGGACCTGAAATATAGTGAGAGGGTCACAAATGGACAGATGTGAGGAGGTGTGTAAATGTAAGTAGCTGGGGGTTTCAGTGGAGGCAAAACCACTCAGCTCACCTGGTATAATGTACCATCTGGAAACAAAAGGATGTGTGAGCATCACTCAAGTCCTGATGCAGCAACTGGGCAATCCCTCTTCTCTTCCAGCTCTGCTCCCTTTAAGGCCAGCAGCCAGAGCAAGTCTCTTCACAAGGGATGTAGACCACTTCATGTATCACCTCTGTTATCACCCAGGAATTGAAAAACAAACCAAAATATTACCTAACTTCACGAAGCGCATAAATGGTGCAGATGGTTTCATTCAAAGTTCTGGGCAAGTATTCAAATAGATATTTTTTTTCAAACAGATACATACTTATACTGATCAAAGTCTTAGCCTTCCTTTTTTATTATTCACTCCAGTGTTTCATGGCACACACAGACTAATGTAAAACAAGCATGCTGAGGGACTTGTATTTATAGCTTAGCCTTGATGTGATTGCAATCTTCTGTATCTTCATGCAATAGTTTCTGGTCTAGTTTAGAATCCCTCCTGTTATAATTCATCTCATATCACTTATTTTCCTTGTTTTCCCATTCTCCATCATTTATTTCTGAGCCAACTTTTTACTTATTCCATGAGTCCTACACCCGAAACATTATTATTAACCTTGGATGTGGAACTGTGTCCAAAATTTTCTCTGAAGTGTAAACAGCTCTGGCATTTCGTTACAAAATTTGCCATTGTGTTCCAAAACACTCCTTACTATAAACTTCAAGGTCACTCCCATCTTCCCCCTGTGAGTGTTTCACCTCCAGGTGGAGCCTTCCCTGTCATGCCGGAGCTGGGAGAGGGAGATGTTGAAACCACAGGAGTCAGCATTTCAGGAATTGCACCCAGCTTTCCAGTTTGGCAGTGGGGCTTTTCTCGAGGAAATGTGGGATTTCCACATCATGCTGCTGAATAGGAACAAAAAAAAAAGGGCAAATGCCACTTGTGGGTCAGATGGCCCTCACTTGTCCTTCCAGGCTTTCCAAGAGCTGCACAGGGTTCCCACATGAGTGTGAGGGATGGGCAGAGACAGAAAGGAGGCACAAGTCCAACTAAATGCCTGGGCTAGAGCCAACTTTATGCAGACCCAAGGTCTGAGGCTGAGGGCAGGATGTGGCGTGGAGGGGAAAAGCCTTTCCACGACCAGCCACATGCTGCTTGCTTGCCAGCCCCTACCTGCTCTCTGTCCCCACAGGTAAAACCACAGCAACAGCAAAGCAGTCTTTGGTGCTTTTGGTGCACCCCATGAGTTTTTTTCCACTCATGACTTGATTAACAGCCTTATTACTTAGCACGTCTCTGTATCTGCAGTAAGTGTAGCAATCAGCAAAACAGCAGACAACTGTATTAAGTACATCTGGGGAAAAGTGAAAATAACACCTGGCATTTAGCACAGTGAGTCAAAGGATCTCAAAATGCTCAGCAAACTTTAATAAAGACACATGATGCCCAGTGAATCTGGAAATATTGTGACAGCCAGATTTAACCCAGCCAAAGTGATAAATCAAGGCACGCTGGAGCGGCACCAGCGCAGCAGCAGGGCTGTCACCCTGGGGAGTGCACTGCTGGGGTGTCACCTCCACTCCCCCCTGACATGAATCCTGGGAAAGCATCCCTCTGCCCAGCACTGCCCTCCAAAACCCCCAGCTACTGGACCAGATTCGGCTGCTTTTTGTCCTCCCTACATCCCACAGGCTTGGGAGCATCAGATACCCCCACACACCTCTCCTGCTGGCTCACCACCCTTTTCCTGTGGCATGATAGATAGACTGGATCACAGGAAAGCAGGGCTGACAATGGCCCTGTTTAGCCTGTATTTACACACTTGGTTCATTCAGCATTTCTTCTTTATACATTTCTCTATTTAGATGATGTGTGAATTCCTTGTACACTATTTTTTCCTCCGAGTCATGCAGCAAGTGTTTGTGCATCTGTATTGTGCTCTACTTTTCCTCATGTTCACAGATTTTTATTAAAATATTTCCATAAAACAGGTTGTTACCAAAAATAAATGAACACATACAAATTAATACATAAAAACAGATGAGTTATATAGAATATTTACAAACAATGGGATAGAATTCAAAACTTCTCATAAACACAGCATACAAACAAGCATATACGTAACCCATGTTTACTATCATTTATTTTAAGAGTTCCTTAGTAGTTCTGAGGTAGACTTACACTGACAGACAAGCTTTTCCTTCCCATTGCAGACTGAGGGGAAATCAAAAAAGATCTCAGTTAAAAGCCAAATGAGAAAGGTCTTATTTTGTGCCCAGCTTGTGTTTCCTCAGCCTGCAGAAATGAACACACACAGTGTAAAAATTGGGCTGGAGAGCAGTGCTGACATGACCAAGCCTCAGTCTTCATGTGCGGTAAGTGAAGCTCAGAGCTTTGAGTGCTCTGGCCAGAGTTAGGCTGCAGGTAAGTGGGAGCTCCCTGGCTCCTGGCTACTGGGCTTGCAGCCCATCTGTTTGTTATCTAAAATACTGGAAAGAGATAAATACCTTGGTGGATAAGAAATACCCACAGGACAGCATTCAGAGAGCAGGTATGCCACCAAGCTCTGCAAAGGGAGAAAAATCCAAAAAAGTTAATGACTTTCCCAGCCTTCAGTCCAAAATAAAAGTTAAACAAAATAATAATAAGAAGGGGTTTGCAATGAAATTCTGGCTTTATTAAATCAGATCACTGGAGGCAGTGGAACCAGCTGACTTATTCAATTCCCAGACTATTCATGTGAGCCTGTGGTTTTCCCCACAGCCCAGTGCCGAAGTGCCTTGGTGGTGCTGAGGTCTGGCAGGTGGCCAGGGACTGTGACATCTCATGGCTGAGATTCAGTCTCATGTTTTCACCATGGGCAGGGTCCAAGTTCCATGCTCAACCACTCTGCCAGCATTGCTGGGCTTCTCAGGTGCAAGGTGAGTAGTATAATACTGGCATAAAAGCCAGTGCAACCTGCCTGTGATATTGATACAAGCAAATATTGGCACTTTATATCCTCGAGCTGCAGAGGCAAAACTGTATAGTTGGTAATGATGGTCTCCTGCCTCTGCAGCACAAGATCCCTTTCTGCACACTTTGACAAATGGGAGGCTTATTAAAACTAGGAAAGGCAGGGCTGACTTTTTCTTCATTTCCAAAAGGAGGTTGTTTTGTCAACGTTTTGCCTGAGTCTGGGAGTGTGAAATTGGCTATTCATGTGCAGCCTGCACAAGTACTGTAGTTTTAAAGTGAAGGCAATTAATTTTAGTTGTTGACTTAAACTGCTGTTGAAAGGTACTTCATTTCCCAACTCTTCCTCCTATAAATAGATTAAGGGTTACATGAAAGTCAAGTTGTGCTCATTTGTCCTCCCTCTAGATAGATTTCCCATGGCTGCTTATCTATCAGCTCCCCCCCCCTTAATACAATTTGTTTCTCAAATTAATTTAGCTCACTCACTCTCATTGCTCCACAGCCAAAAAAATTGCCTCCTCTTTCCTAAAAAAAAAAAAAGTAGAAACAAAACAAAATACTTTGGAACCATTATTTTCTGGAAGGAAGATTGAGCAATGTGTGTCTTGAACTTATGATTGAGAGAGCTAAAGAAAATATGTCTTTTGGAGAGATAAACATTTGTCTTAGCAGTCTGGAAGGGCTACCAGGGCTGGGGAGTGGCAGCTCCATCTATGCTTCTGGAAGCTGCATGTCCCCAGCAGCTGCACTGTAAATCCCTCTGCCTATCCATCAGCTATTATTTGGTAATTTTTCTCATTATTATTTATTAATGTATTGGTTGCATTTCTTTTTCTTGCTTTCTATTATGACCCAAGAAGGCAACCATGAGATCTGCAACAGTAAAGGATGATTTTGTTTCCTATGGAAGCTTATTTGCAAGAAGGAATATTACCAATGCTGAGGATATTTAAAGTGTTCAGCTTGAACATACACACACACACACACACATATTCACACTAGACAAACAAAGTTGATTGATGCACACTAATGTGCCTGGAGAAGTTCAAGCTCCGTCCTGTGGTTTAAGGCAAATTAATCAGAGTGCTTGCCCATGGGCTACCTCATCCCTTCCCTGCACAGCTGTTCCGGTCCCAGGACCCAGGCCATGAAACACACAGTAAATATCTAACGTGAGGGTTTGGAGGACAGTCATATTTTCTGATGCCGATAAGGACATCTGGGTAAGTATGAATCACCGTTCTGAAGGCAACACTTGTATTTTTCATGGAGTGCATATTTAAAGAAAAATAATCCCTTGATCTAAAGATCCTGTGGTTGTCTTGCTGCCACTCACCTGATCTCTGATCTGGAGCTGCAAAATTAATTTACTCTTCACCATATAACATAGAGCTGAACAGAATTTTAGAAAAGGTCTGTGTCTTATCTCTGGAGATGCCAAATCCTTATCTGCTAACACTGCACTAGAGAGATCTTGACAAAAGGGGGGGAGAAACACAAGTACTTTAAACGTAATAGTGTATAGCTGGAGATACCTAGGTGTACTTATCTTTCGAATAATGGTATTCTGTGTTGTAGGAATTTGTGCTTATTCAAGGTACCCAGAATGTTTTGATAACCCAAAATACGGACTGGTGGTTTTTAATTTGTGGAAGGACTGTGCCATACAGTTCAGAGCTATCACACAGATGGGTTTCCCGGTCACAGTTTGATTATTCGTGGTGTTAAAATTGGAGGTTTTCATATGGCTCTCCCCCACCTTGTCCACAACAGTTGTTCCCACTGCACTGCTGGCTGTTCTGAGGTCTAGGTGATAAAATACAGATCTTGCTTAAATACTCTTGAAGACAATAAATAAAAGGTGTATAAGGTAGCATGAGTTTGGGCTATTCCTTTTCTTAAAATATTTAGATGGAATTACAGGAGAATACTAAGCAGCTGATAAGTTAGTCGATGAACTGTGCACCCATTTGTTTGTAATTTTGTGTTCCAGATGTAACATTAAACATTTGGTGGGAAGCTGCCCAACAGAACTATCCATGATATACACTGGTGTCTTTACAGGGAAGTATTATACTTTAAATGGGCATTGGCTTTTTCCTTTTGTTCTAAGTAGTGAAGTAAGTCAAACATGTCAGGCAGCCGCTACACAGCTAAAGATCCAGGTCAAAGCACAGATCCAAGTGGATGCTGAGTGTGACAACTGCTCTATGCAGAAAGAACTGGAAAGTCTGGTTTTTAAATAAGGACTCTTCAAGATAATAAACAAATAAAACTACCATTTAGCTGTCACATTGCATCATTTTATATCTCACCCAATGCTCCTGTAATTGTTGCCAGTGATTCCACGCATGAATTGCATGTGGGGCACATAAAATTGTTAAGGTGATAGGTCAGGTTACATCGTTGCCACCATAGGTTTTCAGGAGCTCTCAAACCCCCCTCAGCAGAAGTGTGCATTTAAATAAGGCTTACACTGAATTTCGGAAAAGCCTACTTAACTCTTTCTGGCTCAAAATTCACAGTACAGAAAATAGCACCAAAATTCAACAGGCGTTTTAAAACTGATTTAGGTCACCTCCATACTTTTCAGGAGTTTGATATGCAAAGTTTCCCTATTCCTTTGCTTCTGTGAGTTGGATATTGGATTATTCTGAAGTAACTATTGTTATTTTGCTGTACCTGGGTTTAGGATTTTTTTTTTTAATTTTTACTTCAGAAAGATAAGAAAACACTTCAGAAAGAAAGTTTATTTCAGAAAGATAAGAGGTTTGTCCCTTCTTTCTTTTTAAATTATCCTGGCAGTGATAAATCAAGATTCCCCATAGACCTGACATTTTGAAGTTGACCTCTGGCCTTCCCCAGCTTCTTTACTTTGTACAAAAGTGTGTGGTGATACCCAACTTACACCTTTTCCTGGTGTAAGCTGGGCCATTGCTGCCTCTACAGCACTTGGCTTTAATGGGACGTTACTTTCCTTTTAAGCTTAGTCTGAACTCATTTCTTGCCCTGGGTTCAACCTATCCTCCAAGGTTTGATGCAAAGATGTTGTAGTGCTACAGTTTTACCTGATGTGTTGAAGACTGTGTGAACAACCGGGATAACTCCACAACTGAGATAATTCTACACTCTTTATTCCTTCAGTTTGCTTCTTTCTGACTGCAACACCTGACTATTTACAGGGGCCTGGAGTGACAGGACAAGGGGAAATGGCTTCACACTGACGGAGAGTAGGTTTAGATTTGGATATTAGGAAGGAATTCTCCCGTGTGAGGGTGGTGAGGCACTGGTGCAGGTTTCCCAGAAAAGCTGTGGCTGCCTCATTCAAGGCCAGGTCAGAGGGGACTTTGAGGAACCTGGGATAGTGGAAAGTGTCCCTGCCCATGGCAGTGAGGTTGGAACAAGATGATCTTTATGGTTTCTTCCAACCAAGGTCATTCTGTGATATCTAAAAAGGACAAACATCACCTTTGTTCCCCTCTTTTTACTGTGGTGTAAGGAACAGCTCTGTTGAGGTGTAAATGTCACTCCCAGGAGCTACATGAAAACATATCTGAGATCTCCCAAACAGGCAGCAAATACCTCTCTCACATGGCATCCTGAGTCCAAATTCATACAATGAAACAACAAGCAAAGCAAATAAACCTCTTCAATACATCTTTCATATTTTTATGTCTCCAAAGGTTTTTTTTATGGCTTTGGTAAATACTGTGTTAGCAAGGTCGAGAATTGTTCTTCCTCTGGGCTGCACAGCGAGTGCTATAGTGATCAATCAATACAGTTTTTATATAGCATAAAGAAACACCCATTAGCACAATACTAAGTAATATTATGTGATTTTATTAGCTCCTATTAGTAAACACAGCATTAAAATCTCTTTCAGTTTTATTTTTTAAATGTTTATATTTGAAAGAATAGCCCAAACTACAGAAGTCAGTGATTTTCTGACACTACAAAAATTAGCTGCTTGCAGATCAGCTTAATTTAAAGACTTTCTGTCTTCTTTGAAAAGGTTAGGAAAACTGTGGCCAAATAAGACCCTGTGAACCTACTTATTAGGATTTCAAAAGCTTTTTGACAAGTTCTCATAAGATGAGAGCATGAAATAAAATAATTACAAATCAAATGATAGACAAAGCTCATAAAGAAATTAAACCCACTTTAAAGTCTGACAGTCTCACTTTGTTTTAATCATTTTCTGCCACAGTTACATGTGGCTGCAGTAAGAAGAAAAAGTGACTACTGTACAATGTTATTTCATTCAGGCTTCAGGCTTCTGTATGGAAAAGCTAATTTAAAAACTTTCCAGACTGTCTTAGAAAAATGAACTAAAAGAGCACCATCTTGCTAATGGAAATGTTTTAGGAAAAAAAAGAAAACCAAAACAACAATCAAACAAAACCCAACATAACAACAAAACAAATGTAATTTGAACTTTAAGTTTAGACTAGCAAAGTGTCATGCACAACACAAATTCCAGGCACCGTTGTCACCCACTGTGAGATGTCTACATCTGCAAACTCTGCAGAGCAATGGCACTTGACACTGTCTCAGGATTTGGGCTGATAGAAGAAATAATGCCCTGTACATATGCTGAGATATCCAAAGATACAGAGGGAACTGGAAAGACAGCATTCATAAAAGATGCTACATGTTTGTTGTCAATATGTTGAATGAACATTTGGCCTCTGGACTATATATATTTCAATAGATAATCATCTTTTCCAAGCATTTCCATTTTGCTGTCAGTATTGTATATGACAAGTTTTTATTTTGCTCCTGATGATGATAGTGCCTCAGTCTGTGTTGCATTTCATGGGAGCAAACTGTCTGCAGCATAATGAAGACCACTCTGGCTCAGCAGACGATGGACAGATACAGCTTTTACCAGCACAGTAATTCATTAAAATATGAAGTAGATACTAATGCTGCTCTGAAAGGCAGGAAAAGCACATTTCCTTGTATTCGCTGTGGGCTTTTCATTAATTTTATCTGGAAACAATGTAAAGGTATATAGATATGCACACACACAATTACTCTCCACATAATCACAGTGTCACTGCAGGGACAATGGCCTTGGTATGGAAATCACCTTGACTAAGACAGGTAAATGGTTTCTATGCCTTGAAAAGGCTTCCTTGCTTAGAGAAAGTAAAAAGAAAGAACACCAGCTTTCTGTTTACCAGATAGAGGCAATGCATTATAAAACCCTAGAAGCCTTTTCAAAATAAAATTATGTGAGCTTTTCTTTAACCCATGGATGCACACATCCCTGAACTGTGATAATACTTCACATGTGTTAGAAAATAACAATATAGCATTGCATCCACTAAATTCACATTTTCCACATCTGCATTTGCACTTAGTATACCACAAGGGATTCCAGTGCTGTCAGAAATATCTAGGCCAAGTGAGATGCTATAAAATTAATCTTAAACGCTGTTTCAAACCAAGTGTTTTGCACGCCTGTTGCAGAGTGAAGACAGGCTTTTGTTCCATGCATTTGCATGGACAGATGTGCCAGGACAGCTGGGAGAAGAGATCCCATGTGCACATGCCAGCACAGACCACAGACTCACTGGTGTAACTGATAACACTGGTATTCACCAGATTCACTGGTGTAACTTCATGCTGGCAACTTTTTGTTTAGGTGTGCCAGCAAGACTTGAAATTTATTAAAGAAGAGAAAGCACAGTCATAGATGTATTAACTCCATCTAAACTAGTAAAATTTTGATCATCCCACTAGTTATGCAGTTAAAGCATTCCCAAATTAAGAAACCTATAAATGCCTAGAGCACCCCTTTGTGATCCTTCAGTAAGACATAAAAGTCAACTTGTGTTATTAGAGTACCCTGAAGCCTGGCCACAATTTTTAATAATTGGTGTAAAACCCTACTGAACCCTGCTGAGATGGAACATAATGAAATGCCAGACAATGTCACTGTGAGTCTATAGTGGAAAATACAGGCAAAACAATGTCAGTGGATGTCTGCATAGACAATGTTATGATTTGAGGAAAGGCAAAATGCTGTCAATGGGAGTCTATATGCTGTAGATAGCATTACAACAGTATGTGAATAAAGGCAAAATGATGTCAGGGCAATACACAATATGCTCAAGACAGAATATATTTAGTCTGAATTGAAAATCTGTCATGTAAAAGAACTGCATTGATTCTCATCTTCCACAGTGATGTGTTGTCATTTTTTACACTGACTGTCTTTTTTATTTAGATTTACCCTATAGTCTAATCTGAAGGGTTTTTCACATCAACACTTCCCTTACTTGCCATAAGCGAGCCCACTGCCACTGACTTTTTAACCTCTGGATTATGTTATTCAAAAGAAAAGCTGATTTTATCCAAAATCTCTACTAAAAAAACACCAGCTATATCCACACTAGAATTAGCAGGTCCAAAATTTGGATTAAAGATATTAAACAAACTTGCCTATAAAATACATGGCTACATACACACACACGTGTACCCAGAAAGAATTCTAACCACCTCTGATCAGGGGAAGTAAAGTTATTGAGGGGAAAACAGAATAATATTTTTTAAATAAATGCGTAGTATTTCTGCCCAGAAAGCTCCGGTCATGATCTTGCATGATTCACACTTCTGTAAAATGTGGCCTCATATCCAAATTAATTTAATTGGTATAAATTTCATTATTTTTCTTAAGTATAAGATTATTAAACTCTGGGTCCAAGTAATTACTTGTTTTCTCTACAGTCCTTGTAATGTCAGTCAAACCTTCATGTCCTAAATTGTCAGGTAATTTCTGCCAGGGCAGTGATGCTTCAGCTGCCAGGGGAAATGAAATGTTTCCTGTGTATTTTGGGCCCAGCCTGCCCTCTTCACAGTGGAGGTGCAACCTCCATTTCAAAGGTTTTCTAAGCAGCCAGTTTCATTCTGACTCCAAAGAAAGATTTGTGGAGAAAACAGTCACAAAGTTCAGACTCACCTTGTGTGCTTAGGTTGGACACCTGGACTCTGATACTTGGGGACATTTCTTGGAGGCACTGCCAGAGCACAAACTCTCCAAAGCAGCAGGAGGGCAAAGTTCTGGGGAGCTTCAAACTGGTCCTTCTCCTCCCACCCAAAATGCTGAAGAATTCAAGTTCTGAAAGAAGAATTAGAGTTTTAAAATCTTGGCTGGTGTGGGAGCTGGGTTCTGTGGAGTCATTCAGGTGCAAAACTGACAGCATCCCAAACTGCCAGGAGGGGTTGAAACAATTTTGGGAACTTGGCCATTCAAGTGGGCTGTTTAAGTGGTGGGAAGACAAGTTATCAAGGAAGAAGGCCAATTTTAGACAGAGCCTTGGCTGTATCCTATCTTTCCTGCTAATCATTTTTATTTCGGTTAGCAGAATTCTTTGGAAAATATAAATTCTGTAGGACTCTATGCAGTGCTCCATCTATATCTTTGCAAGGATGCTCCAGGATGTTGAGAAAAATTACAAATTCAGATCCAGCCACAATAATCCTTAAGTTTTTGTGGGTACAATCTTAGTCAAATTTTTCTTGCTTTTGCTGCTTTGCATTTCAACCTTTACATTGCAGTAGCATAGTGTTCCCATGCTTAATTTGCCTCTCATCTGGATAATGATAATGAGCTGTTATTGACTGGCATTTCCAGTTCAGTGCTGCGAACATTGGGTAGGATTCATAAAATGCTCCTCTTATGCCAGCTGAAATTAGTAGTGGTTTTGAGGCAAAAGGCCAGATTCATCAAAAGGATAATGGGCAGATATATTTTTTGTTTGTTTTTTTTTTTTAGAATTTTAATGACCAAATTGCATTGCTATTCTTTGTTTATCTATTTTTGAATTCTATCAGATAGCTTTCGTGATAACTACCTAATTTCTGTATTTATAGGAAACTGGCACAAATTGAGAAAACAGAACAATTCCATGTTTATGAAGCATGAATTCTCACAGTAAATGTCACTATAATGTGCATTAATAGGAAAAATTCTACAGTAAATCACATATATATTTAATATGTGATTCTTCTGCATGGAGCCTCCAGCTTGGCTATTTAGTAGTGTAGTGCCCATCTGCAATGATATTCCAGGAATATCCAGAAATCAAGAAGCTCCATCCATTTTGAGAGGCAAGAAGGAGTTTTGTCTGAGCTGGCTTTGCAGGGAAAGCTGATTTGGTTTAAAATAAATCATGCACGTGTATATTTTTAAGGTAAGTGTGGTCCATATGTGGTGTGTTTACCAGACCATTACAGAAAATAAGGAATGGATGTCATTTCAGCAGTTTGAGAACTCCATTTGTGGTATGTATATCTTCTGACAGTGCCCACTAGTATCTCATGCTTAAATTTAGCATGGAATTTCCTCTCCTGGTGAATGTCTTGAAAATATGAGAAAATGTGGGGTTTTTTCACACTAGAATTGTTTGGAAAACAGACCACAGAGCATCTTGGATCAGGCAGCAAGAGAACTGTGTCTGCTCAGGTGCAGCATCAAGGGAAAGAGGTGTTTGCCACATACAGGACCAGCCTGTCCTTTGAAGGCTGCAGAGCTGTAGAGAAAGGTCCTCTTAAAAAATATATTTAAAAATTCAGTCAAAAGCCCCACATAAATCATCTTTGTAACAGCATACTGTCATGAAAATCACAGAATTACACAGCATCACAGAGAATCGGATTGGAAAAGGCCTCAGATTATTAAGTCCAACCTATGACCCAACACCATCATGTCAACCAAACCATGGCATTGAGTGCCACATCCCATCTTTCCTTAAACACCTCCAGGGATGGTGATTCCACCACCTCCCTGGGCAACCTGTTCCAACATCTGATCTCCCTTTCTGTGAAGAAATTTATTCTGATGTCCAACCTAAACCTGAACTAGTGCAGCCTGAGGCCATTTCCTCTCATCTTGTCACTTGTTACCTGGGAGCAGAATCTAACCCTCCCCTGGCTACACTCTTCTTTCAGGCAATTGTAGAGAGCGAGAAGGTCCCCCGTGAGCCTCCTTTTCTGCAGGCTAGGAGAAACCTTTTCACCCCCAGCTCCCTCAGCTGCTCCTCACAAGACATGCACTCCAGACCCTTCTCCATAGTGTGCTGGTT
This sequence comes from Gymnorhina tibicen, assembly GCA_013399875.1. Lineage (NCBI taxonomy): Eukaryota > Metazoa > Chordata > Aves > Passeriformes > Artamidae > Gymnorhina > Gymnorhina tibicen. Next base: position 860,208 of record VXAZ01009915.1, read on the forward strand.
CAGGACTTAGGTTCCTGAAAGCTGAAGCAAAAATATTAGAGAGTAGGTCATCCAGAGACTTAGACCTTCAGTTATTCATCCTTTGCCTTGATTCATTAAAGTCAAAACCTTTTCTGCATGGCTTATGTGAGGCAAGCCCTTAATAACCTATTTGTTCTGCTTCATGGCAATGTGGCATCTCCAGAGTCTTCGTGTTCCAGATAAGGAGACAGAAATGATGTCTGGATCACAAAAATCTCCCAGAGAATATCTACCCTGGCAAAAGCCTGGCACTTCTAGCTCATAGCACAAATGTGGCTTCTCCTGTCTGTAAATCTGTTGAAATGAAGACTGTGTCAGGCATAAAAAATATTCCACCCCTTAGGTGAAGAGATGGCAGTGCATAAGGCACCTCAGATGAAGAGACATGAGCTGTGTCACATTCTCCTCTCCTCCCTGATATGCTCCACAAAACCCTGTAGCTTTCACTGCTCTCCCCTAGACACTAAACTCTGGTATCAACAAACACGGTGTGACAGAGAGAAGGGTCCAAAGGAGGAGTTGTGTGAACTTTGGTCCATGTGTGATACGGAGCGTTTTTTTAAAAAACATCATCTGAAATAATCCACTGGGAAATAGTCTTTTGGATTAATCACTGTGACCTTGGGTACCTCCTGCACAGGTACCTCCTGTGACATTTGTCACAGCTGGAGTTTTGTCACAGCACTTCTGTACCATCTTTGGGGAGGAAGAGCACAGGAGCAAAATCTGTGCTTGCCAAAAGTGCCAGTTTACCTTGATCAAAGAATAGCCCCAAATTGTGGTATGTAATCATGTAGCTGTCACGCTGGTCCTAAAAGTCAGGAATCTTGGAGATGATGGTGGAAATGCTTCACTGCATGACTCTGCACAAGCCTTTTGATTTGCTTGTTCCTTGGTCTTGTCACCTGTGAAGCACAGTTAATAAATACTTTACTTTTCATCTCCTGTTTCTGGGGATAGTGAGCAAAAAATTCCAGGAATTTCAGAACAGCCAATCAAAAATTCTCAATAACTGCAAAAATTAGGCAAAGCTGATCAAAAATTCTCAGAAACTGCAAAAATGCTGTGTGGGTAAACAATTCAGTCCTTGGTGGGGAACAAGCTGAACAGAAGAGCCAGGAGTCTTTCTGAAATGCCTCCTCACAGCTACATCCATCAAAGCTCACTGAAGTTGCAGGCATATGGCAATTCAGAACAAGGGTGGGTGAACATGTTTAACCTAGTTAGAAACTCCGTGGAAGACTGCGGAGTCTGAGGCATTGCTCAGCCTGCGCTGAGCTCTCAGACTGCTTAGGACAGATTCAGGAAAACAAGCCTGAGAGACAAGAAAAATTGCCGGTCAAGAAAAGGTCATATTAAGCATAGCAAGAATAATTTCTCTAAAAAGATCCACCCCCCTGAAAATGTCTAATACTTACAAGGGATATTTGTTCTGCAGCAGAGACGTGCAGCTCTGAGCTAACTTGATGGTGGAGTTTCAGAGGATTCTTTTAGGCTGTTTTTGTAATTAAACCTTGAAAAGAAGGCAAATATTAAATAAATTCAAAGGTTCATAAAACTCCTGCCTTCCTGAATGAGGCTTACCTTCTCTTAATTCAAAGTGAGCTCTTCTGCCGTCCTGTGTACAGAAATCTGACTGTGAGGGATATATCAATCCACACATGTTCCTAAAACAAGGAGCTGACTTCAGTGCAATGGGAGTCTGACCCATTTAGAAGATTTTTGTGCTACTTTTCTATTTTAAAAAATTAATTCAAGATAAAATGCTCAGACTATGTTTTAAGAAACATAAATGCTTTACTAAGGATTTGAATAATAATTGTAGGAAACTTCAGTTATTTGGTTAATTATTCTTTTTACTCTCAGCTCTTAATGTGATGAAGTTGAGATCACTTCTAAGGAAGTGCTAACTGGATATGACTAATAAATTGTGTTATAAATACAACAGTTTCAGAAATAAAACCTTCTGAGCAATTTTAACGTCTGTCATGTGTACACAGTAGTTTTTGGCAACTAACTGGTATCTACTAAAATATAGATATCACTCTGACCAAACACCACTAGCTGTTATTTTGCTTTACTCTGTATGCAGCACGTCCACAGCTTCATGGAAAACTTTGGAAAACTTAGCAGTTTGATAAAATTGGCCAGAGTGCCAAGTATGTTCCTTATTTTTTCTCCCAAGTATTTTATTCAAATGAACATTTTATGTGTTCTCAGAGCGGTTTCCCATTTACACAAAAAGGCCCCATCCCTCTGTCCTTGCAATACCATGTGCATGCCATCTTGTCATCCCTTTCCACTGCCAGAGCTGCATATGCAGAGATGAGAATGAGACTTTCCTTTCAATCTTTGTGACATCCTGATACCTTCCCCTGACACCTGCTTAATTCTGTGTGAAAATGCTAAAGTTATCAGCTGTTTGTGAGGATCTGCTTTCTGAACACCAGCTCCAGCATTGTCTCTTAAACAAGGTCCAGATCCTGAAAATAATTATTTTGGGGCATATATTGTGAGAGCTGCTATTCAGAACTGCAGGTTTTAAGCTGATTTACCTTGACAGCGATTAGAGAGATGGGGTCCCGATCTAACAAGCTGTGGAGGCTTAACAGTGTAATACACTATTTTACTAGTTGAAAAGAAACTAAAAGCTGTAGAGCACAACAAAAACCCCTCAATATTAAGCCTCTGAAGTTTTAATTCAGACGTCTTTCAAGTGTATACATTCATATTGCCCTTATATATACAATCAGATTCCTATTTTTCTAAAATCCATATTCTTCCACTCAACTGTGGATGCTGAATATTTTCCATGGAGCTGCCCAGCTAAGTGCCTCTTAAAGTCTTCTCTCTTTTGGCAGGGACAGAAACAACATCCAAATCTCCAGCAAGCATTTGACTACGCAAAGCACAATTTTTCCTCCTTCTTACTTCCCATGCCCACTGCTCTTGAGCTGGTGCCTTTCAAATTCAGCAAACAAATGAGCCCTTCTTCACCACAGGCTGCACAGGCCCATCCTGTGCCCTGCATGAGGCCAGACCCAGTGGAGGGAAAAAAATCTCTGTGTGATCACATAATTAAATACAGAATGCAACAGCAGCTTACAGAAAAGGTGGGGGTCTAGTTAAAGCTACCAAAGCAATCTTAATTCTGGAATTTCCTAACTTTTTCCACTCCAGCCCCTACTGTGTTAGAGCATTGGCTGCCAAAGGCTCACAATTCTCCATTAAGCTTTAGTTTTAAGTGAGATTTTGGGGGTGGGCCACAGACTGACATCCTTCTGGGCGTACAAACAGAGTTAGACCAAAGGATTCACTGGATCCTTGAAATCTCTACACCAAACCCAAGTGCTTTTGAACAAAGTGCCTGTAAGAATTCTTTCAAATGGCTAAACCATGGCATTCCTCCTTAATTGCATTTTCAGAACTGTCTAAACTAGTCTAGCTGAAACTTTCCAGAAAAATTTTGCTTGAGACACCTGGCATGGAAAAATTCAGTCCAAGTAATTTAAAGCTGCAAAATTATAAGCAACCAAAAACAAAATCTTGTAATGGGAAATGTCAGGCAATTTTAGCTACTGATGATACTACCAGCTCTGTCTATTACAATGTGAAAAATAAAGACAGACAAGAAGAAACAAAGACAGACAAAATTACAAATTATAATAGGAGAAAGCTTGCTTACTGGAAGAGGTGGGTTTTAAGAGATTTTTGGATGTGAATAAAAGGATGTTTGACAGATGAGGTCATGGAGGCTATTTAATGTGTTAGGAGGCACCACGAGTGAAGACATAAAGCTGAGAGTGAGTAAGGGGAAGAACAGAGCAAGATAAGGCTGTTGGAGGGGGCTCTGAGAAGGCAGATGGAAGATGAAATGTACAATAGTACAAAAAAATAGTATCAGAGTTCCACTGTTAGGATCATTAAGTAAAGAAGACATGGAACAGCATCTTGCTCAACTTGGTATTCTCTGGTACTTTGTTGACAGGTAGGTGGATGAGACTATGCATCCTTAAGAGATATCCTATTTAAATGTAGCTGTTGTAAATATCAAGGGGAGGGACAGCCTGAACCCACTTCTCATAAGTCATTGCTGCTGCTCATTTGTAAATAAAATTTTTCCCAAGGTCCTTATTCCTACTAGTTGCTGGCTCCAGTGGAATCCAGCAAGAAGCAGAAAATATCTCAAAGGCAGAATCTGACTTCCAGGTTGTTTTTTAGATCCCAGTGCCCAATTCTGAATTCCTTCATTTCTTTGGGACCTTTTGAAGAGCTATGCACTGCAGAGTCCATACCAGCTGTCACTCCAAGTCTTTCTTGACTTGGAAGGGTCCAGTCCTTCAGCTCTTGAGAAGTGGTCTTTATTCATTCAAGAAGTCGTTTCAACTGAGGTCAATCATGTTTAATTTTGTGACAAAAGATCTCAAGAAGCAGCCTTTATTCTCCTTTGTTTTCCAAATATAAAGGCTTCAGACTTAACTGAATATTGAATCTTCTACTAGTTTTCATGGTGGGGTATTGGCTCTTAACTCTTCTACCTGCACCTCTGGGCCAGGTGCTTCAAGCTACCCACCACTTATGGAAAGCATTTTTCTCCAGGAACATGCTAAGATCATATTTATTTGGGAGCTGCTTGGAAATCTGTCATTACAGTGCTTGTGACAGCTTGACAAGGCCTGTTGCCATGGAAAAGATTTGTGATGTTGTATAAATATATTCCTAGGTCAGAAGTTCTATGTGTTTTTTGGACATGGATGTTAAAGGGAAAAAGAATGACTAAACATTTAAAAAAGCAGAATAATGAAAAAAAAAACAACAATAACTAACATTTGATACCATATTTCTGCCCAGTAATGAAACAAACAATTTCTCAAAGCATTTAATTTATGCGTAGCAATCCTGCTAGCAATGAAAGTTCATTTATTTCCAAGGTTCACCCCCATCCTTAAAATAGTCTTATTACCAGTCATTTTGCAATATTGATGGCTCCTCTATTAATAGACTAGCAGACAAGGGAGCTATTATTCTTGCCCTCTATCTGTTATTCCATTAGGTAAGGCTGACAGTCTCTGACTGCTTGCAGCTCTATAACCTACCCTGTGCTCAAGCCACTCACTAAAACTCATCCTCATATGTTGTTTTTGGTGAAAATTGTGACTAGACAGAAAAAGAGACAACAAAAACATGGAGAGAAGTATGAGAGAAAGCTCAATATAGGTTTGCCTCCAAAATAACAGTATTTTTTTGACTCAGAACTGAGGAAATGTCGGCACAACGATGTGGAAAGTCATCACAGACTGTCTCTGCGGTGTGCCCCTGATGATGACTGATGCCCTGTGTTTTAGTTCCAGCTATACCCTCATGCTCACACAGGAACAATCTTTCCAGCCCTTTTTGATGGCTGTAACAAAACATCACTTATGCTTCTCATAAGGGGATTTTTAAGCATCTTTAAGCATTTTTTAAGCATTTTTAAGATTTTTAACCTGGGCTACTCCAGGTTATGCTGAGCCAAAGCCACCTGTGGGATTGAGCTTCCTTTCTTGGGTGCAGGCAGTAGACTCCAGTCTTCTGTATGTTTGAATCCAGAAGTTTTGCCATGATGATGCTCTTTGTGCCTGACTCAGGAGCACACGGTGAACTAGAAAAAGTTTTGACCAGGTTTCCTCACCTGCTGCCTTTCCCACCAGGAAGCTTGTCCAGCTGTAAAAAGAGCCAGGGAAAGGTGGTGCTCTATGGTGCATTAGCCAAAAACACATGTCCTATAACTCGCTGGGTTTCCTTAATCATCTCCCAGGACATGTGGATTGCAAAAATAAAATTGTAATCTTTAAAAAAAAATCACGGAGAATCACGAATCCTCCAAATTTGCTCCTATCCATAGACGTTGTTGATTAGCCAGTTCTTTTTCCACCAGAGGGACTCTCTCTGTTCTGTTTCTTCCATAAGGTTTTTGGCTTCTGTTTGGGTCTTTTTTTTGTTTCCCTAATCATATCCCATCAAACTCTGAAGTACTGTTTTTGAGATCTTTAAACATCAAAATACCATATATTTTTATTTAAAGTTCCCTGCCACTTTATCTCAATTTTTAATTTCTAACTTAAAAGAAGAAGGAAATGTCTCAAAGTAGAAAAATGAGAATTGATCTATAGTTTGAATCCAAGCCACAAATATGCCATGAGAATATAGACACATGCACATAGTGCCATCAAGAAAAATATCCCAACCCTCCCACACTTTTTACACATTACAACATATTAAAAATTATTTCTGGACAGAGTGAAATATGTTAAAATTTAAAAAAAAACCCTAGAAAGTTGCAAGTGCCTCCAGAATTTTCTACAGTCACAGGCACATAATTAAACATGCTTTTCTCTTAGAAAAACTACCATGACAGTTCAGTAACTTAACCTTGATTTTCAGGAGCTGTGGTCTATCAAAAAGAATGCAAGTCAAAGAGATGGAATTAGCTTGCTACTACCTGCTCTAGTAGGAAGAACAGCATGTATATAATCAGAATTAAGAGACCATTGGGCAAAGCAAGTCCACATCAGATGCTGTGGAGTGCTAAAGGATCGTAATTTTACCGCACATTTCACACATTTGGTGTAGTGACAGCTGTGCTGGTCACCAGCTCAGGAGCATCCTTAGGGGCTGTTTTAGACAAGAATGAATGGGAGCCTTGGCTGGATAGCACCAATGACCATGAATATGGAATGTTCCATGCACATAAGCACACATGCACCAAAAACTGGAAATAGAAGTGCCATTAAATCTGTCCGAATACTCTGGGAAACTGAGATATGGGATGACATACTCCATCACTAGCAGAGCTGCAGATGGGATGTGAGGATGTGGCTCATGATCTTGTGGCACATGCAGCAAGGCAAAGCTTTCAGTCCTCTTTGGAGAGGTGTTGTTACATACAGCACTGTTCAGCAAATACACTGGAAACCTCCCCTGGTAATTTATCTTTCAGATTGGGATCCATGAAAGCTTTTAAGCACAAGATTCTAAATAAGGAACCAAAAAATGTTGCTGTTTCTCACCATAATTGTAAACTGAAAATAAGCACTTATACAACCTAGCCCAAATATTTAGTTAAAGAACAGGTTTATAACTAAGGATACCTTAAAACGTGTTTGAATTATTATATACACTACTTAAACAGTTAAACTGTCAGCTTAGACTTTTGTATATCTACCTCATTAGCCTACCTCCAGCACCTGTGGTAGGTGCATCCACATTTTTAAATTTTCTATTTTTCCGTGGTTTATGCATCCTGTAAAATGCCTTGAGAACTTTATGAGAGATGTTGCATTAAAATGTGTGATTATAAATATGATTTAAATATCTGAAACATTACAGAGTGATTATTGTTCAATAAGGCAGCATGCATAAAAGGGTTATCTGCATGCTGTGCTTAGGTTTCCACAATATAATGTAATGAATTGTTCAATATAGTTTGTATGCTATTTGTCTCTGTTTCTTCTCATACTCCAGAGATGCCTGATATGCAGGGCTCAACAAGGCTATCATAAATTGTTGAACAATAAACAGCCCTTGGGATTTTGAGATAGTATGTGGTTAGTATGTAATCCATCTTGAGGAACTTGATTTAGTGCCACAAAGGAACATCCTTGACAATGCTCAACATTGTTTTAAACTGCTGCTAAATCAATTACTACATGTGGGAAATGGCATACTCCTTCTGCTCCCTGCTCTGCACCGGTGGCCTGGCTGCTCAAGGAGAGATTCAGGGAGCCATGCTACCTAGGCAGATGGGTTCCCTGGAAATTGCTGAACTAACCCAGCTTGAAACACTGATAAGTAAGGCCTCCTAAAATCTGCACTAAGCTGCACAACTCAAATACAATTTGGCTGGATTGTCTTAGCTGTGTCTACCCAAAAATGCTTCCCTTCAGACAGGCGCTGTGTCATGGAAGAATAGCGAAAACTCACTAATAGCATTTGGTGCCTACATGAAGATTGTTATGTTTGGAGTGTGCTGCATATATACGCTAATTTTCCCTTGCAACATCCCAGTGAGTTGGAGAAGTGTTTCTACCCCTTTTCAGGGATGAGAGGCACCAATTACTCAGGCAGTGCAAGGCGGTGGGGGGGGCCTCGTGGGCCAAAGATGAATGGTGGTGTCTTGAATATAATGATGTTACAAAGAGTGACCCAAACAGTTAAAAAAACCAAGGCCATTTTTATTTCTTTAACGTTTTCATCCGCTCCTCTGCTGAGGCAATTGCTGGGGACACTGAAGGCAAAAAGAGATGGGCACTTCATATATCTAAGCTGTAACTTTGCCCTGCTCCTTTAGAGACATAAATAAGGATTCCTAGGCAGTATTTTCTATATCCCAGGAGACCAAACAGGAAGAATACTGAGAAGCGGTTATTACAACAGTAATGTTCTGACATATTTCAGGAGCTATGACAGTCTCAGAAATGTCACTCTCATTGTGAGAAAATAAGACTAGAGGGAGGGAATCCTGAGATCAAGATAGAAGATGGCAAATTGTGCAGGATTCATTACTGACAGCCACATGATCTAGTTTCCCAAGGATTAATATACATTACAGATTGATAACTGTACAGATCATATCAGAGATATGATATCTCTGCCAGGGGGACAGTGCAAGCCTGCCTTCAAATTCAGCACTCCCTCCAGGTTTTGGAGTTCTGCTCACCTTTCTTTTACTTGTGTCCTTAGAGGACTGTGGAGTGATGGGTCACCTCTTTTCCTCACAAACAACCTTATGTCCCACTGATGTCAGACCTCTCACCAAGTCAATCTGATCAGGTATTGATCTTTAATCTACAGCATAGCTGGGAATGGCAGCCAGCTGTAGCTGTGAAGAACAACAACTGGCAGACACTCTGGCTGGTGTTGGCACTGGCCCTCACTTACTAGATCCAAATTCCTGGGAACCAAATGTTCCTGTGATTCTGGCTTTCTGCTGCCAATAAAGCTCATGATACAAAGCTAATTGCCTTGTAACTTTTCTTGGAAATCTGAAAGGGAAATGGATAGGTTGCCTTTATTTATATACTGATAAGCCAAGACTCTGCATTAAGATAAGGGGAAAAATATATACAGCAGTAGCCATAAAAAAGCCTACGTTTACCCCTCTTCACTACAAAGTGGTTTCAGGGGCATATAAGTAGCTTTTATTTCATATAAGCTTAACAGGACTGTAAGAGTTCTTTTGGTCTCTTTTATCACTGTGAAGAATAACAGCAGGCAGAGTTGCAAAAGAGTCTTTGTGTAGGCTCTTCCACAGAAGGACTGCATTTGGAATTTGGTCCCTGGTACATCAAAACTGTGGCCAGTCAGCACCCAGAAAATGGGAACTAAATCCTGTGTGAGAAGAATGATTCCTATTTTCATTGACCTGTGCATAAAGGATAAGTTTATGACTGAAGAATACCTTAATTCTTCTTTGCCTGCTTCTTCCTAGCCAGTCTACTCCTATCAGATGACAGCTGACAGTAGCAGCAGTAACATTTACATCTTCCATGGATTAGAGGAATTCTTCCAGCCTTAGAAAAGTTACTTTAGATTTGGCTATTTAGATTGACTTTGGCTAAAAAAAAACAAATATGAGGACTATTTAATTTTGAATACTCTTTAAAGAATTTCAAGAAGAATAGTTTTGGAAATAAAAAATCCCTGTAGGACAGAAGGAATTAAGATTTAAATTGTTTTGGAACATTTGTGGCAAAAACCAAACAAGCTACTACCAAAAGTTGGTGGGTGAAAAAGCCCATTTTCCTGTGAAGTGGTTCCTCCTTCTATGGGCCAGAGTCTGTTTTTACCAATGTAACTGGGAGCAATTTTATGGGGTTTTCTGGAACAAGAAGGAAAGCTCTTGAATTGTGGAAGAACAGATATGTTTTTAATCTGTCCTCCTGAAGTGGTTGCACAAGGCCTGTTGACCAGATTGAGAGGACATGGTGAGTTACAGCTGGAGCAGACCTGGGAGTCTTCAAATGTTTCCAGCTCCTCCCTCCCATACTGTTCTCATGCTATTACTGATTTCTCTCTTTCAAAAGCAACACAGAGAAATAGAATCTGCACACCATGGCACTGAAGGGGTTAAAGTCCCACAGTTCTGTCATTCTCGATGGGTCTTTTTATTTTCTTCTAGTTCATCTTCTCCTCAAAAGAGTATGCACATTATTTTTACCTTAGGTGTATCTGCTTCACTTGTTTTACTTTTCAGACAGTTACCTGGCTGTAAGCCAGCACTGCAAAATCAAACCCTGCCATTTATTTTAGGATTTGCTTTTATTATTCTTTCCTGAATTTCATTTTTTTTTTCATTTCTTATTACTTTATGCCATGACTCCTTTTTTTTTACTTTTTCTTTGTTAGTTTTGTTTGATTTCTGTCACTCTCCGTTTGGTAGCTCAACTTCGGAGCAGGATGAAAAAGCTACACAGATATATTACTGTCACTTCCCTACCACTGAAAAATGCAAGCAGCAACCAGAAAACCAGCAGATCTGAGTTAGGTCAGTGATGCAGACTCCAGTTCTTTCAGCTACACCAAGTCACAAGGAATTTGGACTTGAAGATACAAGAGGCATAGGACTTTTTGTAAAAAAAATACTCTGTTTATTGAAGATGAAAGCAATACAATAACAATTAAAATAAGTATGGACATGATGAAAAGCAAACAAAAGCAGCCCAAGTCTCAGCCTGAGTGTAATATACACATCGATTCTTTTTATTCCCAAAAAGAGCAAAAAAGTATTTATAACAGCTGGTCTCAGCCCAAAAGTTTGTTTGGATCACTGAATCATGCCCTCATACTCTTTAGGGCTATACACAGCTGTCACTGAAATGATCCTGGAAAAATCCCCATCTACTGCTAAGAATTTTTTTTCCTTGCTGCTAAACATATCTTGCTGTTAAAGATGTACAGGGAAATGAAAAACTGGTGGAGAAACTAAGGCCAATTTTCTAAAAATGGACACTTAAAATTAGTTTGTTACACTTCTAAGAAGCAGCCTGATCTTTCACAAGAGCTGGGCCTCTTTCAGCTTCCAGTGTGCTCTGGGGGAAAAGCAGGGAGCTGTGGACCCTCTGAAAACCTGCCGGGTGCCTATGTGCTCCTTGGACAGCTGTATTCCCATATTCCTGCTGCTGCTTGCTGTGTGTGCTGGTCTGGGAAATAGAAGTTAAAGCTGCAGCTTGGAAAATTTTTGTCCCAGCTTTTCCCATGGTCCAGCTGCCCACAGGAGTTCCATCCTGCTTCAAAACATGGGCCTGTACCTGCCAGATGAGACAGAGACCAGCCCAGGGTGACTGCAGGGTGTTGCATACAGTTTCCATCAGGAAATAGGGGCACCCTTTCTAGGAATGTTTTGATTGTCTGATATCTTCAAGTTTTCCCTTAATTCTCCTTGATTTCCCATTATTTCTCCTGTCTTTCCAAGATGCTTTCTTCTCTCAAGTTTTTGGAATTCTCTTTGCAAGTGTATAGCAGATACATCACCAGCCTTTCAGACCCTCTTCCCGACCATGTAATATCCCACTTGCATGGAGGCAATGAAACCTATGAGTGGTATGACTTTGCTGTTTGGGCCTTTCAAGATTTAATCCCTTTCTCTAGGTTAGTTTGCCCTTCTTATGAATGCTAAGGAAGCCACTAACTTCAACCATGTGCACTGCAGCTTTCCCTGAGAGAAATGAAAAGGGTTTGGGTGGTTGCAACAAAAGGGCGGGAGGTACAGAGCTGTCTCCAACCCACCCTGGCAAAGAGGCGCTTGTAAGATTTAACAGCCAGTATATGGCTGTATGTGTGCCGTTCCACTCCCTGTCTCTCTCCAGGCTATTAACTCCTAACCAGGAAAATCTGCCTCTGGACAGTTTCGTAAGCAGAAAAGGACAATGCTTTCTGTCCTGCACTTCCTGACCTTATGTGCCAGTGTAATATGCAAAAGTATGTCAAATGCCATTTAATCCTCATAATCCAAGCAGATTATGCTCATAACTTCACCTCTATCTGCTCACAGCATTATCTCCTTTCAAAAATGCCACAGGGATTTTTTTAGTCAAGATTCACCCTTTACAAGAAAGACTTATTTTTAGTGACCAGATCTCACATCCCACCTGCACTGGGGCAGGCCAATGTACTATGTACATTTCCACATTCCTTGTGTGCTCTTCCCAAAGTGCAACATGGTAATTATATTTGCCATTCTGGACTTGCATTTCTGAAATCCAGGGTAGCTGAAAGCAGCAGTGGGGAGATGGTAATTAGTGTCCTGATTATTGTTTTCACAAAGTAGAAAGTTTATACCTTCTCTTTCAAAATAGATGTCTCAGTGGCCTGTTTTAATTAGGGAGGCACGTAACTCCAGAAGAGGGGCAGGAAAGCAGCAAGAGGAAGAAGGACAAGGGGTTTCCCCCTTCAATGTCGTCGGTTTTTTGCAAATTATTGCTAGCCATGCTTCCACAACAAAATTAACAGTCCCATTTAAGAATGTTTCTGGGGTAATATAGAAAACTTTTGTCCTTGAGTTCAACTGCAGCAAGTCCAAATTCTGAAAGCCCTCAAATCCTATTCCTTTTGGCTTTCTCATGTACTCAGTCGTTGCTGTGAACTGAATGAGGCAATTATCCTACAGAAAACAATGTATTATTACATAATTGCAGATTGCATTATATGGTATATTCATTATGAGGGCTAAACTGAAGCTACACAGACAGCCTTAATTCTGGCATCTCCCAGCTTATTGATGTTTGACTTTACATCCTTTCTGATGGCCTTTGAATGAAATTTGCAGTGGTAGCTAACGCAACTAATGAATAATTTTGATGCAGTTCTTACAACTTTCCATTGGTATCTCATGCCGAATTTCACAGCTGTGTCCTTCATAAACAATGAGGATAGAAATTTGCCTGTCTGCATGTTTAAGTTGCTGAGTTTTCATCAACATTTTTTAGAGTTCTAATTACTTCGGACAGCTCTGTCACTGCAATTCTTTCACTGTGATTCAGTAACAAGCTGCATCATTCAAAATAAGAGCTGGGTAATTAATTTGGGTGGACCAAAGTTGGAATAAGCCCTTCATGAACTTGACAGATATACATGCTTTTCTTTTCTTTTTTTTTTTTTCCCAGATACTTGTATCTGCCTACACACACTTTTATCTCTTTTATTGTCACTGCTATTTGATGGTTTCTTGCATCATATCTAGTGCCGAAATGCTGAGCTCTGAATCAGTTTAAAAACTGCTCTGTACTTATGAATAATTATCATTTTAACAAGGGCTCATGTCCCATTTTCAAAGCACAAAAAGTGACAGGGATTTCAATTTAGGCATGTTCAGAAGTTCTTGGGGTTTGGATCCATATGTTACCTCGGACATAAAGGTCATCCTACTGACCTCAAGGTTTCTAAAGGGAAGTCACTCTAGAGGTAATATTTAGAAAGCACACCAAGGGACCCTATTTTGAGATCATAGCACTGCCATTCACTTCTTGACCCTGTAGTAAAAGAATACAATATACACTTTTAATACTCTACTTTGTAGGATAATGAGGTGCATACGTATGATGCATGAAATAAAATATCTCAGCTATGTAGTTGTTAAATTAAATTTTGTTCTCCCAAATCTATTGTCCCCTACTCACACAATTATTAAAAGAAAAAGAAGTCAAGACATCAGGAGAGAGTGTTAAATGTTCACGTCATATTAAGTTACAACTGTGCTATTTGTAGTTTATAGTAGATGTTACAGAAGACAATAATCTCACCACCTGCTGGAGAAAGTAATTAGAGGAGAGTAGTATTCAATAGCTGTTTTTTCTTTGCCACAGCATTTTCATTGATGATAACATTAGACTGTGAGACAGTTTACTTCGAATGAAATACCAAAAAAAACACCCAAAATTTTAAAGTCCTTTGGTTTCAGGCACAGCAAAATTTGAAGAAACTCCAACTAGATACACTTTGCAGCAGTTCAAAGGATTGCGTAGCAGAAACTTAAGAAGTCTTGAAATAGGTTAAATACAACTTAAAAGTCTTGGTTTCAATATTTGACTAGTTATACTAGTATTATCCTACCTTTAGAATAATTTTGCCTGTAGACCAGCCCCAGTGACAAAATTGGTTTTCACAGCATTTCCATTTTTACTTGTGAGACAAGTTTCCAGAGGTTTAAAAATTAATTCATAGCAGTGTTATTGCAGCTTAGGAATGAATTTAGAATGTCTCTTTCCTGTACTCCTTCCTCAGACATTTTTAACATTGAAATTAGTGGTATTGTCAATGAATTGGAGAAGTTTTCCTTAGTGCAAGATATGGAAAAAGGGAGTCAGAGGGAAGGGAAAAAACCCCAAGCCCTTCTTGACAGCAGTTAATGTGCTATCCAGGGATATAGGACACCAAAGTTCAAGCTCTGAATCCAACCCTCAAAAATGTTGCTAGTAGGAGCCGTGGCAGCATCTTGCAAATACAGATGTATTTTAAATTAAAAAAGAACTTAAACAAACCCAACATAACTTTTTCCTGAACTAGAAATATCAATGTCTCTTAATTACTCTATGTATGCAAAAGTCTTTAAGAAATCTCTGCTAATAATAATAAGTCCATGAACAAGGCTGGAAATCTGTGGTTGCCATGCTGCTACTGTCATGTAAGTTTTTGAAGATCCTTTTTGAAGGAATCTAGATCCACTTACTTTTATTTCAATCTTCTGTGTCTGGTAGTTTAGTAGTTGTAATTTTGTTCTTAATGACTGTCCAGCAATTACACATGTATTTATAATCCATTTTGCATGAATTTATTCTTCAGAAATATTTTTAATAAAAAAGTAAGAAAAAAAAACATGAAGAAAGAGTATTTTTACCCTTGGCTAAGAATACCAGATGTACTGTAAGGAGTACACAAGGCAGTAGATGTACCCTCCTAAAGGCACCAACCACTTCCTCATTTAAATCTTCATTAAAACAACTTTGTAGAGCTCTTCCTCAATCTTCCTTAGTACAGCTTTGCTAAGTACACAGCCCAAGCACCTGGGGCCACTCTCATGATTTATGCATGCTTTGATGGGACATAGACAGGAGGGACTTCCATTCCCTAGACTTCAGGACAGCTGTGGATGGTTCAGACTGCCTTTGGAATCAGATGTCTGGCCAGTTCTGCAGAGCTCAACTCAAGGGGGTTAATCGAGAAGAGATTATCTTCAAATTCCTACTTGAGAGTAGGTACATAGTGCCTTTGGGAAAAGGAATCTATACATTGGGAAGCCGATTGCAAATGCTTTACCCTAGCTGGCACCGAAATGTTGGTAACAACATTCACTGATGCTGCTTGTTGCACTTTTGGGGACAGACAGATAGCACAGGAATCTTTTTTTAATTGTAGAAAGAAATCTGTTTGTCCTCTGTTTGTCCAAGCTTAGAGAATGTTTGATACTAACTATACTCTCCTCATATCTGGTTCAAGGCTCTCAGCTTTTCCTCTGCTTCTAAAAGTACTAAAACATGGAAAAAGCACACAGACTTTGTGCACAGCTTTTGCATACTTGTTTCAGTGTTGAACCATGCTTTGCTAATTGAACTGGAATTCGTTTACATCCATAGTCCAATCTGCACACACGTAGGACAAGATGAAGCTGTCTGTGGAAGTGACACTGTGGAAATTTGTCTTTGGAACTGATTATGTCTTATTTGTCCTCACCAGCTGAAACATGTACAGATCTCATGGGAAACGGAGAATATTTGTTGCATAGCTTATTTCTGCAATCCTTTTCCCAACATTTCTTAGTAAGTAATTCAATTGGGCTTGACTACTGATGTCCCCTACCCAAATATTTCCTCCTGTTGGATGCTGTGCTCAGCATTATATCCTTCATATTTATTCTTGCACTGGGTCCTCTACTGTTTCTCTCAGACCTTTTGTGGTATTTCCTAGAATGAAATGAAAAGTGCATCCATTTTGCAGCTTTCCACACTGCCAGGGAGGGCTACTTACAGGACACACTCTGAAAATGTCTTATTAACCATTCCTTTCACAGAAATGCAGACAGATGGCCTGAGAATTGTTTCAGCAGGGTCCGAATTTTGTTTTTCTCTCTGTATCTAAAGTTACCGTGCTTGTTTTTTCATAGTTTTTCATATTGCCAGCTCTCAGGAACAGGATCTACATGGGCAAATCAGTACTTCTCTGATCTCTAGTTCTCTGCTTTGAGCAATGGTCAACTTTCAAGCTGAGTTGCTGTCTGCTCAGAGGATATGTGCCTCTCCCAAGACCCTAGTAATACCTGTCTTGAGCATTGATACCTGAAATATTCAACTTTTCTGCTTGGACAAGTGGTCATAACATTTCTATGAAGACAAGCCATTATTAATGCAGTCACTTCTGGAAATCAGTGCATGCTTGCTTCAATATGTGCTATCAGTAGCTATCAATAGGCTACACTGTTCTGCAAGACAGCTGACAAACAGACAAACCTGTCCAATTAGCACTATCTGGGCATATCCAAGTCTCCTCAAGAACAGCAAGTACCCATGCACTGCTCAGGCTCAGTGAATCCTAGGTGCCTAAAAGTGTGCTTGAGTTGAATTGCAATTAGAAAATTTTATTACGTTTCTCCACCGTGGTACTTACAGACTGCCCTCAATTTGATAGTAAATCCCTTCACACCTTTGAATCTGAGTAACTTTATTTTTTTGTCTCCTCAATGATTTAATACACTGGGGATTTTTTTCCCCAGGTAGTTTTAGGGAATTAGTCTACACCAAGACTTCTCCACATTTAGTGTAGAGATGGATAAACAAACAGCAAATACCCAGAAGACTCATTTGTACACAGCAGGCAAGCATAGGAAAAATTCCATGTGCACAATCAGCATTTCAAGGTAGTGTCAAAGTATCCAAAGGTTGTTTTAGTGCGTGAGCAAGGAAGCATCCAAACCAGGCTCTCCAAGCACTTTGTCCTTCATCTGACACTACTGACTCTTTTGTTGTTCCATGTTGCTCTTCAAAGCACTCCCCAGAAGCTTTTCTTGCTGCTACCTTGTGAAGAGAAGCTGAGAAGCAGTGATGTATCTCCTCAGAGCACTGTCTCCTCAAGTCTGTCATTACAAGCCAGTTCACCATACACATGGCAGACAATGTACCAGCTCCTTCTCTGAGGCTGATTCTAGCTTGTGGATAAAAAGGATTGGATCGGCCTCTTTAGTTTGAAATTTGCCATCTCCAAGTCAAATAAGCTCCACATTGCCTCTTAAAGACTGAAAAATAAATAGCAGCAAAATGTGCTCTGCTGGATGGATTGCTTTCAGCAGGTAACTGCATAAACTAAATCTTGGCAGCAGAACTTCAAGTGAGTGAAGTATTATGGTTGATGGGCTTAAGCCTTTCTTCTGCTAATGCTGTGCAGGAAAGACTGTGACTGAAATAGGTATAATTAGTAAACCGTGATTGAATTCTCAGCATCAAGAAGACAACAACTCTTTCACAGTTTCTACTTTGATGTCATCTCTCATCTGTAAAGCTGTTCTACTCAGAACCACTTGAAGGTAGTTTTCTTTTGAATTGGCTGCTTTAGACTGTCTTTAGTGCTAGATTATCTGTGTCAAGTTTATCACAAACTGTCTGGATGCAGGATGATTTCTCTTTTCATGGTAAAACATAGCATTCCTCTAAACTCTGCTTCCAGTTTATGATGAAAGTGCTTCTTGGTTGAATCTTCTGTTGCTGATTTCCAAACACCCAGAATCTGGAACAATCTTACAATCTTCTGCATTGCTATTTTTGTTTTATTTACACTTCACAGTAACAACTTAGGTGATAATGACTTGCTACAGTCACTGTCTCTCTGCTGACAAGAGCAAAGATCTGTCATCATCTTCTATCTCATAGCATTTTGCACTTTTGTATCTGCATGTAGTGTATTACCAGCGCTTCACAAGTCCTTAGTCTCAAGCACTTGGTTTTTTGGGTTTTTTTCCTGGAAAAGATACTATTCACCTTATATGTTGCTTCCTCCACTTGGAGCTTTTCTTGGTGTCTTCCTAGCAGGATCTTCTGAATCAGGGAGCTGGGTTTTTTTTTCTTTTGATGTAATAACACGCAAAAGACTTTCCTTGTAACTATGCTGCAGAATTGCTGATAACGTATGTGCTATTTCACCAGCATGCAAGTTTCTGCCATAACCGCTCCTTGAATGTTGAGGAAATCTATTCCATGATTTTACATCCTAAAATATTATATTGGCATGCTGGTCTAAGTTTTTGAAGTGCACACTGTGCACTTGTGTTCTTGGAAAGATGCTGACTGGTACCACCTTATTTTCCAGTTGTCTATATCTCTGCTTCAGAACTGCAATGAAAACTGCAGAAATTTGCACATTATGAACAAAAATTCAACAGCATTATGGAAGTAGAAGCACTAGAAGCAGGCATACAGAGTAATTGATATTGTGGTATCCAAATTTCATTTCAGCATTCATTCTGGGAAAGCTACTCATGCAGAAAAGTTACTACATATGGAAAAAAAGGTACGGCAAACCATACAAATACACATCCCTGAGTCAGACTTTGACCCCTCCTTAATGTAATGCAGCCTGGCTCATGGATGAAATTATTAGACTCCGAGTGGATATATGGACTGGAAGCAGAGAGTTAAGAGGATACACTTCCTGTTTGTATCTGAGAAAAATCATCTACTAATTTTCTGCTGATCATCTCTTAAAGCAAGCTTTGACATCTAATTAGTTATTTTCTTTTTAAATATCATCTTTTGTCTTTGGAGTATTACATTGTCCCTGTGAAATGCAAGAAATCTTGTGGATTTAGGAGCTTTGTGAATGAGGGAAATAATTAAATGAGGTCACCATGTTGATGTTTTGTAAAATGACATGGAACTAACACCCACTTCTTGTTTTTAGAGAACTAAAAAAATCCTTAATCTAATTAGTTTCTTTTATCTGGCAAGCAAAGATACCTCCTCTATCACTTTCTTGTGAATGCAACACCTTGAAGATCAGAAATGTACCATGAGGGACTGTATTAGGCTAATTGAAATAAGGCAAGAGAACATAGAATCAGTCTGTCTCTGCTGCAAGCAGGGGTTTGCACTTCAGCTTTCTGGTACTGCCAGAAAAGCAGCCCAGGTCACCATCTCCAAGCACCTCTGAATTGTTTGCTTCCATGCAAAATAAAATTTACTTGTGCATCGGAATCAGCTGACAGTGAGTTCAGATAAACTAATTCTTTGTGTTTGTAATTCGGTAAAATATAAGTAGCTAAGCATTAAAATGAGGAGAAAAGAGCTGTATATGTGAGGCCACAGGAAAGCCTGAAGGCAAATTTGCATGGAGTTTACACATAATTCTGGAAAACGAGCATTAGGCATTGCACACCCACATGAAATGAAGTCCCAGGTTTAATTTTCCATCTCCGCACTTCAGGGGGGATTGCCACCAGGTGGGAGATGAAATGCACATTTCCTTACCAGGTACAGCTCCCTTCACCCTCCTCTCCCCTTACCTCCTCTGTTTTACTCTGGTTTTTGTCCTTTCCTTCTGCTACTCCTTTTCATGAGCCCATTTTGAGGCAGAGGACTGGGGAAAGATGAAGTGCTGGCTTTCCCTCTCTGACCAGGGATCCAGGTATCCTCTCCCCCACAGTGGACTGGCAGCAGGAGAGCAAAGGGATCCATCAAACCAAGGAGATAAGAGGAGCAAGCAGGGTGGGGGGTGTTAACCCTGGTGTCTCAGGGAGCTCTCCTGCGAGAATGTGCATTAGGCAAATCAAAGGGAAATAATGGTAAAAGCTTCATTCCCCAGTGCTGCCAATTTGTGCAATTGGCAGTTCCAGTACATTAAAATGATTCTGTACTGTTGTGATAAGGATTTAAGAACTCTAGATTTTAGCCATGACTAGAATCTGGATGCCTCAGAATGTAATTTTTTTTTCACTGGCTTGGGAGAACCTAAAATTCCACTGCAAGCATCCAAATTTAATACAAGTTTCCTTTATTAATAGCATAACTTCTAGCTTTTTCTCTCTTTAAGGATGAAATTCACCTCTCCATCAAAAAAAAACAACCAAACTCCAAATTTGTTCACATTTTTGGTGCCAAGAAAACATAGATTGTGGTTGAGAGGCTAGAAGGAAGCTTGCAATGACATCAGAGCAGAGAGATAAGTGCAACAGCATTACAGCTCGAGCTGAAGCTCATGATTCAAACATAATATCCACAAGACTATTATCCACAACATCTGCAGCTGCCTTTTGCTACCATGAGACCATCCTTCAAACTGATCTGTTCAGGTGTATCATAGGTCATGGGACAGGCACAGGGACAAAACCAGGCCACTAGACCTCCAAAGTCCAAAGCCATGGGAAGTAGTAACACTGAGTTAAAATTAAATATATATATATCTAATGAAAGCAAAGGTTTCCCACTTTCAAGCACCCCCCCTCCACCTGCCCCATGCCTGACACCACTTAGAAGCTGAGGCAAAAAGCTCTTGGCAGTGCCATGCAGGAACTAGTGCTGAGGTGCAGCTGCAGACAGACAGACAGACAGACAAATAGACACTGCCTGGGAACTGCTGCCCCATGCCGGGAGCTGCAAAACTACTGCAATATAGAAGGATGGCTATGGAATAACAGATTCCTCCTGCTGCTCTGGTGGCTGTCACATTTCACACCATACCTCTCTCCTTTTCACAAGCACTCTGGCTGGATTAAATGGATTAAGAACTGGTTGATAAATATGAATGGAGTTGCAAGTTGATGTGGAAAAAGGTTTTCACTGTTTCTTTCTCTATGAATGAATCATGAACGGAAATTTCTTCAAGTGCATTAGAAATTAATTCCCAGAGATTCTTTTTTTTTCTCCTCAGGCTGAAAAACTGAAAAGCCAAATTTTGTAACAGGGGGAGGGGGGAAGTGTTTTAATTTATCTGCGAATCTCTTGTTTCAAACTCTAATTTCTAAATGCAATATTCACTACGTAGATTATTCCAATAAAACAACATAACACTGCAATCTATTTCAACTAAAAGGATCTATTCACAGTAAAAATACTTCAGATTTGATAGCATGTTTTTGCTGTATCAAGTTACTCCATCTGATCAAGTCTCCCCAGTGCTGTGCTGCATACTTTCACTGGTCTAAATCTGAGACAAAGTGATGCTAAGGAATTTGGCTGCAGTTTTTTTGGGTGGGTTTTTTTTTTTTTCAGTAACAGCCTGCTGTCCCAAAGTTTGGAAATGTTGGTTTACACTATTCATCAAGTCACAGTAGATCTTACATATGTGAATATGTACATACAAACTTTTATGCATATATAAACTTCAGATCTAATTTTATATTGGAAGCACCTTACAAATTTGTAATTTTTTGGCTCTAACTGCACGTGTAGGATGACCAGTCACTGTAAATATGTTTTGTTGTGGAATTTGTTCATTTTCTTTACACTGAAGGTATGCATCAATTGCTGGCTGAAAATAAAAATACCATGAACATAATCACAAACTTCAGAAAGTCCCTAGCATGTAGAAAGAAACTCACATATTACAAGCAAAATCTTGGGAACTTTCGGTCTGATTTTCCAAAAAGTGGGGCTTATCTCACTGTCCCATATATGAATCCATTCAGTTGTTTTCTGTCAGCACCCCCACATCTTTCCCCAATAAGTTTTGAACATGTTACCTACTGTCAGCCTGATCTGTTAGAGGTCTTAAAGATCATGAGATAGGGAAAATCAGCAGTAAAGAAGCCATCACTGACTGCCAGATCTAGTGAAAACTCTTTTCCAAGCTATGAATGGCATGGCAGAGCTAGGGAGACAAAGGGTAACACACATACAGGCCAAGTGAGAATCAAACTTGATCTAACACCCAGTGTCCTTTTGAGTGACAGGGAAAAACAGAGGTAGGAGACCTGGAGGTAGCCATGGACATCACATCTGCCCAGGGACAAAAAGGGAAAACACTCACGGGTCGTGGGAGAGCAAAAAGATCCTTGTAGCACAGAGCACAAAGGCTTCCAGGAAGCCTGGAGGCATTTGGATAATAGGGGCAGTTTCTTGAAAGAAGGGAAGACTCCAGGTTTTGTGGGGAGGAATGCAGGAGGTTGTACACAGACATTTATAAAATTGGGTTTGCTGTTCCTTGGCTCATAATATTTGCCTGAAGGGAGGAGAGAGGCTACCCCTTTTTAATATGTCTGAGCTCTCTAGCTGTAGTAGCTCCAGGCTTCAGTGGCAAGGAAATCTACTTCAGGATAGGTTAGTCCCAGCTGGAAACCAGCACTTGTGGAAGCCTTGCAAGAAATCCTTCCAATTGATACAGCAGATATGAAAAACCTGGAAGAATTCAGCAATGGAAATGGTCTGACCTGTACAGGTGAGCTGGATTCGCCTGTGGGATGGCCTTGTAGCCCCTCCTCAAGAGTCAGGTGGTTTCAGCAGCACAGACCAACAAAACCAGTTATTAGAGGAAGAGGAGAGCCCATTGTAATCTGACACTGGGAGCCTGAGATTCTACAGCCGTGCTTGCATAGAGAAAGCCCTGACCTCAATGGGGACGTGTCTCCCACAAAACCTGCTGGCAATTAGCACCTCCCCACATCAACACAGCTGGAAACAGAGGCAGCCACAGAGCCTGGAGCAGTGTCAGTCAGCGTGCGGTATCCAGGCTGAATTGGTATCAGAAGCCCAACTAGTTCTCTTCTGAGGTTTGCTCAAAACAGTTTTGGCATTAATGTTCTACCCGGGACCAAACCACAGCAGGGATGAAAGGTGTTAGTGGTGAACACGGCCCTCATGCGGTACATGCTGATAAAACGTAAATACAAAATTGCATTCTGACAAGAGATGTGTATGGATGTCTCTCTTCCATATGCTGCTACGCAGGCAGAAATTCAAAGTGCACAGAGCAAGTAAGTTATTTGAAGATTTGGAGTGTGCTGCCTCACACAGAGCAAGCACTTCAGTGAAGAGGCCAGCGGAGGAAGAGTGAGTCAGGATGTGGATTTGTGTCCCATTAGACAGCCTGCAGTGAGTCCAGCTTGGACACTCAGTGATCTCTCACATCACTGCAAGAACAGAGAGCTCAAGGCAATTCAAGAGTAGCAGCCAATGCCATAGGAGAGCAGTAAACCCTCATCCTCGCTTTCTTCCTGGTTAACAAGTCTGTGTAGTTATATCCTTAATGTACTTTAGATAGAGTAAGCCACAATGCAATTAGGATGTCCATATGGAGAGTCAGTGCAGCATAGCTAGTACACTGTAAATTCAGATCCTCGCTCACTGAGAATTAATTATCTTGTAGACAAGCCATGTGTCAGTGAAATCCATTTATTACTCTATAGGATATTTGGTCTTTGAGGAAGGCCGGCCCAAAAGAAATGAGGGACTGAAACTATGATTGGCAAAGGAAATACATTTGTAGGAAATGCAGTTTTATGCCAAGTCAGTTGATTCAAAACAATCTGCCTTGGTTTTCAAACCCACTTTCCCCCAGTACTCTAACCTTGGTCAAACAAAGTAAAATAATAAGAAAAAAAGAAACGGTTTGGGGTTTTTTTCTGTAGGAAAAAAAATAGACTTTTAAAGTTTGAATTAAAATTTTAATATGGAAATTTTTCAGTGTATATGTCTCAAGTAGGAATTTTCTTCTGTCAAAATAAGGTTTCTCTAGAAATTTTTCATTTGGTTTCACTTAAAAAACCTGACTTGTCCAAATTTGTATCTGCTGTACCTTCACAGAAGTCAACAAAGTTGAACCAGAATGAACAATCATCTTACATGACATGCTTTGCAGGAATGACAGACTTTTCTTCCTCCCTGGAATCAAAATATCACTGGAAGTAAACCTGCATCACCACTGTATCTCTAGAGCAAGAATTGTCTTAAAAATTCTTATGGTTTGAAAACTAGGTCAGTCAATTGTCCAAAAATTATAATAAAAAAAGAAAGAGAGAAGAACTGTTGGAAAAAAATCCATATTTCAAATTTCAGTTATACTGCTCTTGAGGTAGTCAGGCTTGGGTATAGTTAATCAACTTTTGAGATGGAGATTGGGTTGTGTGTCTCTTATCTTCATTCTCTGTGATTTTAGAAAAACATACGCATGTGTGAGGGCACATCGTTGTTCCTCTGATGATTTATCATATCTTTGTGGGATGGTTTTGTTTCCCACTATGAAATGCAAATTGAGCATGCAGTGCTCCTGCTGTCTGTATAAAGGTTAAAAAGATATATAGATATACATTTAATGCTATTCTTGCTACTTTAAGAACTGGCTTTGAATGGTGATTCTAGCACCGTAAAGATTTTTCACTATCTACATTTTCTGATTTTAGTTGGGGGGCTTTTAATTATCTTTTTTTGAAACTTTGCAGTTTCAATTTTAAAAGCATGGCCCAACTGCAGATAGACCAAGATTGTCTTGGTTGTGACAAAAAGGGGAAGTAAAGTTACGAGTATTGAAAACCAGATGAAAAAGACATTTTTATATATCCTATGACCATCCTGTGGACCAATCTGAGCACAGATTTTTTTGTGTATCAGCTGATCATATACATTTAATTTTTTTTCAATTCTTTTGTTTGCGGGTTCCATGCCAGTGAAATGGGATTTCTTTTTTTTTGGTTCGTTTTCATTGCTCCAGAGTAGGTTTCATACCAGCCTTGCTCTTTGCCTTCTCAACAGATAAAGATGAAAAATGCTTACCACTTTCCTTCTCTTATAAGATGCCTACTGGTAGCGTTAATCATAAACCTGTTCTTTCAGGTCTTTTTTCTCCTCTGACTCATTTTAACACTTACCAGCTTCAAGTTCTGGTTCTCCCAAAAATCCTGAGAATGCAGATAAAAATTCCTTTCTCCTAAATCTCAATCCTTTGCTTTCTAACTTGTCGTTAATACAGTATAGAGCACAGGATAAGCTAGGAAGGAAAATACATTTTCTTAGAATGGCCTGACCATGTTCTGAGGCTGTTTTTTAGCTCATGTGTCAAGGTGTGGCAAAGACAAGCTATAGAAATGAAATCTGGATTTGACATGAACCAAAAAAAACACCCATCTTTTAAAACAATTTATTTAGCCATTTTTAAAGTTTAAGCTCGGATAAGACAATACACCCAGTCAATTCACATGCCAGCAGAATTTTGCCTCTAATGAAACCAGGTCAGTGGGAACAGCTTAAACAGAAGGGAGTTTGCACGTCTGATGCAAAGAACCATGCTTGTTGCTTTTCTCATAGCACCATAAATATTTTTTCAGAGTATAAACTTGTGTATTCATTAGCACCAGGGCCCCTTCCACATGAGGTGCTCCTTGGAAAAGTAGCAAGCGAGCAGGACTATTAATTCCAATCAATATGGCACTCTGTCGGAGAACGGGAAGCATCCCTAACCCAGATAACTATGCCCTTGATAAATGTCGTGAGAGCAGTGTGTCACCCGTACCTTGCCTTTCTTTATTTCCATTATCCATCAGGACAGGCCATGAGGGAATGCCTGAGAACTGTGCCGTTCCCTGCAATAAGCCACAATGCTAATGAGGCATAACAAATTGAGGAAGTATCATGTATAATCCTGATCCCTCATTGACACTATTATCAGTACAGATTTCAATTCACCATTTGTTACATGCTTAATACAGACAAAGTGGGAGGGTATAGAAGAATTACTCCTTCAGTCATTGCATTTTTTAAACAGTTGTCATCCTCGAAGACAAAACTCTCTGGTAATTCCCTCTGTTTTTGCTACTGCTGTTTCTCAGCAGGATTTGCTGCTTGTTCTTGCAGGGGGTCAGCCAGACTTTTGTCTTTCTCACAGTTTCAATTTCCTACTGGGATTAAGGGTCTATCATATTTCTGCAACAAATCAACTGAATCTAAGATAAATAAACCTACTGAACAACATGGCTCTGGTACATGCCTGCATTTTTGGAGCCAGCTGCACGTCTGTGTTTTGTAAGGTGTTCCAGAGGGAAACTGAGGCAAATACATGGTTTTAATGAATTCTCATCAAAGTTATGGCACATTTTGTAGTTTGTGAGGCTTATTTTTTAGGATGTGAACTGTTTCTTCAGATGTGTTTTTTTCCAGTCATGCACTCCGTGATTCCTCCCAGAAATGGTCCTGTGCATTACTTTTCAAGAATCCCAGGGTACCTGCAGACAATGACAATTTGTCACTGCAAATTTATGACAGAAAACAGTACAGATTTATCTACAGATTGAAAATCCCAGATGTTGGTCCATGACATTGATTTTCATGCATCCCTCTTTTTACCCCAGTAGCTCAGCAATGAGTTATTTTGGCCTGTGGAAAGACTCCCCAGAGGCTGCTCTTCCCTGAAAACCTGGTCCTACTGATGGTAGATTTCAGGAAGGTGGCCTGTCCCCACACTGTGACCAAAAGGACGGGGACAAGAACCAGGTTTTCATACAGGTGGTGAGCAGATGCTCAGTCTGTCCACCAAGGGAGTTGCCCTCCAAGTCACTGTGTCCTCGGCAGGCCCTTCCTTCTTCCTGCTCTGGGGCTGATATTCCCCTGGGCTTTCCCAGCCCCTCAGTTTTCCCACGGGTTCCTGTTTCCTTCTTTTTGGGGCTCTTCTGCCTCTTATAACAGAGGGAATTTGGAGGCCAGGCTGATGGCTCACCTGAGCAAACAATACCTCTTGAGCAGCATTACTCAGGTCTGGGGAATCCTGGCTGCCAGGAAATCTACTTCTGCCCCAGAATTTTACATAGGAACCAAACTATAATGACACTGTTCCCAGACAAGAAAATAACTTGCAAACCAAAGGACCCAGCCAAAAGAATAATCTCTGGTTTAGTCCTTCACTAAAAGGCACTCACAACAGTGCAACACTAATATTCATCTGGATCACAGTTTGGCCCCTACACATGTTTCAAGTGACACATATTAACTGCTGCTTAATCAATAAACAGAGAACTTTTTGAAGTGGAATAGAAATGTCTGAATGCATTTTAAATGGGAAACAGGGTGAAACTTTCACAGAGATGTGACAAAATAGAAGACTGATAACTGAAATAAGGTGTTTGACAATGAAGTATAAAGTTATTACTAGCACTTGATTAGGAAGATTTTTATTAGTCACCTCTATTTGTTCCTCATAAATAGTGAAGCCATCTAATACCCCTATAATGACGGCCGCTACACAGGAGTATTGTGATAGTCATAGTAAAGGTACTGTGTAAGAGAAAGAGCACTTGAACCTCTTTATAAAACCAGATCTGATTAGGAATTGTACTCCAGGTGTGCTTGTGTTAAGCTGTGTATAACTTCTGGGTCAGATATTCACTGTTCTGAGAAGCTTTGGGGTGAAGAATTAGTTCCTGTTCCATTCAGGATTTTATTTTCTGGACAAATGCACCAGTTTGAGAGAAAAGGTATTAAATTTGGCTAAGATATAACTATTGCCATAGAAATGTACTGAATTTGAAAGGTCTTTGATTGAAGTTCTTGACATGCTTTCAAATGTTCAAGTGTCACAAAACGTGGTTACTTTTGATCTCATTAACAAGCTAAGTGAATGATAGTTTAAATGTAGAATAGCATTTTCATGATTTAAATTTTTATCAGGCTGTTTCAAATGGAAAGGCTGATTAATTTCAATAGGATTTCTACCATAAATGGGAAAACTGTCAAAATTTTGTTACCAATACATTTTTCACTTGAAACGCTATAAAGTAAAAGGATACTTAATCAGGTAACTCAAGCCAAATTAGGCCAGTCTGCACTATTAGCTGCTGTCTCATTCATAAGTCTCCCTTAAATTCATTTCCGAGCGTTTATGGACTAGCAGAGATGTTCAACATGAAATGGCAGCTCTTTGTGTAAATCCACACTACTTCGTTATTCATATTAGCTATAAATTACAGCTAATTTGAAGTCCTGTTTGAAAAACTTTGTTACAAAAGCTGTCAGACATTATTAAAAAAAAAGAGAGAGAGGAGGAAAAACTATCGTAGATTGTTGTCACTGAATTTAATCAAAAATGTCTACTGCTTAATAGATAGAGACCTGAAGAAGCTGCAGAATATTAAGACATGATTTCTCACTTTAAAAAGATGGGTTTCTATCAGTCTGACTGTGTAAGGTTGTCCTCAACTAAGCATAATTTTGACCCAAAAAAGTTAAAGGGTTGAAATAAAAATGCAAATCTAACTGGATTTGTAGCACAAAGGGTTCTTTGGAAGGCAATGAAATACTAAATATCACATTGTTTTCTTCTTATTTTTATTTACTTATTGGGGAGTTTAGCTTTTTTCCTTGCTTTTCTCCCTACCTCCCTTTTCCTTATTTCAGTGTTTCCTTTTATCCTGAAAAATAACTGAAAATTCACTCTGTTTAGCATGAGTCAATAATCCTGTACCTACTTGAAACACAAGGACCTTTTCTAATTAGAAAAGAGTGCTGTGTGTTATACTGTGCCCTGCATTTGGATAACAATAGAAAATTAATAACAAGTCATGAACGGAAGGTAATAGGTAGCTAATATGTTTTGTTTTGTAAGATTATGAAGTTGATCAGCTTTTTTAAAATTAATTTTATCACTGACATCCTGTAGCAATATATGATCAGATCTATTACACAGGATTAATTATCATGTATTATTGTACCCGCTGTTTGTAATTCCACAGATAATTTCCTATTCATTACAACAGACATTCAGCAAGCATACTAATCTGCATAGTGTCAGTTTGTAAATACAGTTACACCACCAAGGTGAGGGGACTGGAAACCAAAAACCCCTAAGTTTCTCCAACTTGTGGTTGAATTTACACTAGACTCAAGATTGA
The DNA here is from genome assembly GCA_013399875.1 of Gymnorhina tibicen. Lineage (NCBI taxonomy): Eukaryota > Metazoa > Chordata > Aves > Passeriformes > Artamidae > Gymnorhina > Gymnorhina tibicen. The sequence continues at coordinate 889,051 of VXAZ01009915.1, forward strand.
GCAACATAAATTGTGTGCCTCAGTTTCCTCCTGTGTTTTCTGGTAGTAACAAAGCCTGCCTTTCTGAAGGGTTTTGATAGTCTTGGATGAAAGGCTCTCAGTACAGAGTATTATCTGTTATAGCTGTGGTTTCCTAAGTCTTTGCCATTTAATAATGCAGCATGAGCTGCTGGAAATTGACAAAATTTGCTTGCAAATAATAAAGGATGTTTGCTTCAGCAGCCTTACCCCTCCTCATCTTCTTGTTTGTCATTGTAATGGCAGCTATGAATATGCATCTATGCTGCATTAGAGCAAGAGTTATTTGCCCTTTCCAAAAAATCAACAGATTATACTTCAAAGTTAACTGAAGATGGCATATTTTTTTCCCCTTTATGTTTTTCTTTTTTAAAATTAGTTTGGGGAAACTGTGAGATTGAACATAAACTCGCCTTGTCTGCGGACATGAAATTCAATGGGAGAGCAATACAAATAAAACCACAGAAGACAAAAGTTCTCTCCCATGTACTGGCACTGCACGTTGATGTTCCAACATTTTAGCTGTTTTAAACACGGATTTCTCCAGCAAAGTAAAAGATATTTAAAAAGCCAAATAGTAAAGGGAAGACCAAATCAGTAAAGCCTACTGTATATACAGAGATCTGCTAGCTGAAAGGTAGTACAATGTCAAAAATAATTTCAAAGCAGTGCTGTGACACATACAGAATCACTGAAGAGGGGTTGCAATGAACTTCCAGAGGTCATCTGCTCCAGCATCCCAACAACTAAAATCCAGTTCCCCACAATCATGTCTAGACGGACGATGTTTAAGGATAGCAACTCCATTACCCCTCTGGACAAACTGTTCTGTGCTCAGTCACCCACACAGCAAAAAAAGAATTCCCTAATGTTCAGATAGAATCTCCTGTGCATCTTAAAATTCACAGGTTTGTTAAATCCACTCAGTTTCCAACTGAATGTTAACACCTCATTGCTGCATTCCCCCTCTCTCTTAATTTTATTTAAAAGTAAAGATTCTCTGTGTAAACAGGTATCTGATTTCCTTGCAGCAATGTGAGCACTGATTTGATTACATAATGGGGGAATAGATCACCCATTATTTAACAGAAATAGTCTACATATGGCAGGTGGAATTCATTCAGGTAAAGCTTCCAAAAGTGATACAGCTCTCAGCACTCACTTACCCTCAGACAGTACCCAACTGAAATCTTTTTCCTGGTTTACAAGAGAAAGAGGGGTCCAGCCTCTTTTATTGGCTGGGAGGAGCAAAATGAAATATTCCCTAAAAAGATTTTTGTAGTTTTGTAGATGGGTAGGGAGTTCAGCTGGCACACTACCCTCAGAAGTTCTTCACCTGCCATAAATGAGGCAGGTGTGGGGTGACTCAGGAGAGGTGGTCAAAACACTTTTTGGGTTATTTCTCTGTCCAGACCAAGGGAAAAACAACCATCAAACACTCCGAAGATGTGGTTTTCCCCTTGGTCTGTCAACTCCCCATTGCAGTTTTCACAGTGTCCAGCGCTCAAATCCTTAGAACTTCAGAGAGAGGAATTTGTAACGTTACAGCCCAAAGGTGTGATACCCAAGGGGAAAAAGCATCATCTCCAGGCCATAAACCAATTTTCTTCTGCTCTGAAACATAAAGCATGATTATCCTTGCTGTGCTTCCATGCTCTAAATTTGGCAGGTGTTCTTTAAAAGTGGAAGCATCCTTTATCTTTTCTGGAGTCTTGAGAGTAGATTTACAGGTCACCATGTGAAGCTGCAAAACTGGCATTAACATTCATGAGAGGTTTGGGTGTGACTTCAGTTAAGTGGGCAAAAAAGGTTTCTCTTGTTTCAGCTTCTTAATTGAAGCACATTTCTATATTATTTGGCTAAGGGAGGTACGTACTGTAAGTCAATCACAAATATTTGAAGTCAGCACAATACCTAAGTTAAGTCTGGCAAATAAATATTTTTGACCTGTTTTTAGTCCATACTGGGACCAATTTACAGCAATAGAACAAGGTAAAGGTTTGAAAGTAGGTGCAGAGAACTTTACAGTCTATGCACCTACTGACAATTTTTATTCTGTTCTCATACCCTCAAAATAATGTATATCTAAATATGTCTTACTTTTTTTTATCAGCACCTTCATAACACAGCTTTTTTAAAAACTAGCCAGCTTCAGTACAGGTTTTCCTTGAAGTCCTAAAAAACAAAAAAAGAGATAGGTAGAAGAATGTGAATGATTTAAAGATGAGATGCTTTCATCTCTTGAAACATTTCAAATATGCTGAAAAATAGATTGCAACACTAAAAAAATAAAGATTCACAAATATTTAAAATAAATTCATTTTCTTTGTGCTTGAATTACTCTGCAAACCCTGAGACCTAAAAGTCCTTAAGGTACTTGCATTGTAATTTCTTGCTTATATACTTTCAAAAGAAATCCCATTTTCACTTACAGTGTGTCAAGTAAACATTTATTTATATATTCTAACAGAAAGAACTAGAGCAGGCAGCAAGTAGAATAAAAGTATCTGCAAACATTTCAGACTGCTATTCTTCTTAATTAAATTTTAAATATTCACCAAGAACTTGTCAAAATGTCCCATTCAGCATTACTGTCCAGCTCTGGCTCTATTTTAAACAATAAGATTTTCAACTTTCCTTCTCTTCTCTAACTTCTGTTTTCAGAGTCTTTCTGTTCTCACATAAAGATTGCAGCATCAGTCATTCATTGATTTTGTGGTACTACTTTGCTGTGGAAGATACATATTTTATTTTTAATTATTTTTTCATAGATATAGATATTTGTATATATATATATATATATATATATATATATATATTTAGCTACCACTTTTAAATGGTACATGTCTTTTCCCAAGACTCTGAAAGCAAACTAAATTAGTGAAGGAGGCTCCTAAAAGAGGATTGTTAACAACCGCAGCAGACGGGAATTTGGAAAATCACGATTTTTGGTGGCCTCGGTTCAGACTTTGATTTTACTATTGGAGCGGTTTTGGCATGTTTTGATTTTGCTTTGTGTCCTTAAATGTGCAGAAGGAAGTGTGGCAGGGATGGGTTTCTGAGGTGTTGGACAACAAATGGTAGGTGCTTGAGAATCAGGGACATGATAACTTGGGCAAGGGACTGGTGACTTTTTGCCAGTTTGATTTTAACACCTGGCACATCTGTGGCATCACCAAACAGCCTATAATTTAGCTAAAACATCATAAAGATATTCAGTGTCATAAAAGCAACATTTTATTTAACCTTCCTGTAACAACTTTAAGAACAGTAATCTGTTAGAGTAGGCTGCATGTCTGGCACATGATAGTGGATGAGAATGAGTAATCAAATCTTAAATATGTATTTGTAGCAATATTTCCTCAAAGTTCTTGCAAATATGGCTAAAAAGTATGTGATGGGAAGGAATAGAGACAGAGGAAGCAAAATAAAATTCCATTGTCCTTAACTGGGAGCTGAAAGAAGTGTTTCCCAGTACATCAACAGGTTTTTCATTTGTTGCTGAGTATCACTGTATGCCAACACAAGTAAAACCAAAGCCCCAGTACCCCAAATCTAAGTAAAACCTGATTCAACAGTAATCAGCATACAAGGTTTAAATAGGCAACTTATTGTATTTTATTTTTAATTTATTTTTTCCTGATTGTCTGGGGTTTTCTATGTCTTTAATATCTACTTGGTATATTCTTCTGCAAAGTAAGAAGGAGCAAATGATATCTATACCTCAGTTCTGTAAGTACGGAAGCCCAAAGGAAATGAAGAACCTCAGGAGAGGACATTTTATAGTGCTGAAATCCACACTTTGTGGGTTCTCTATGTTATTGGCAGATTTCCTAAATCTCCTCCTGTATTGCTCAAATATATCTCAGTGCTGTTTGCTGCAGTTAACTCAGACGTCCCCTCTCCAACCTCATCCCAACATGTCTCCAAAATCCATGAATCCTCAAGAAGAGACCTCCAAGTGCCTACAAGGGGGCACACCCATATTCCCGGGCATTGAACATGGCTACTGGATGTGTCAGGGGAGAGAGTGAATTACCTTTGCCTTCACAGAAAACATTGGAGAGGCTCCATCAGGAATACAGGATGCATCTTTTGGCCATCAAAGTCTGCAAAGATGAACTGAAGTACAAGAAAGAAAGACAGAAAGATGAGGGAAAAGAAGAACACACCATATGAACAAAGGTTAAGATCTTAATTCCTTCTGCATTGCAAAATGATTCTGTGAGGGTGATGATTCCTTTCTGCCTGCATCTCAGGATAAACACTAGGAGGGAGAAGAGCTCATTAGGTAAATGACAAAACTTATACAGTGAAAAGTAGCTTTAGTCTGGACCGAATAATTTTGGGCTGAAACTGAGAAGAGATTATGAACTCTCAGAGCAGTGAGACTCTGGGCACATTTTTGAAACCGTTAATGGAAACTGATTGCCTGTTCTTTCAGACAAGCCAGTTAATTGAGCCTGAGGACCCTCAGCCTTTGTCCCTCTGTTACATATAACTTTACTATGATGGTGAGAGAACTAAGATGAAAAAAAAAAGCCAAAAGCATTGCACTTTTAAATGTGTGAATATGGATCATTCTTCTTTCTCAGATTCATAAAGCAAAGGCAAAACCATGTCACAGTTTTGAAGGGTGAAAGGAGTGCTAAGACCACCTTTTTTGTCATGTTTTTGTCTTAACTACTCTTGTGCTCAATAACATGTTTGGCTAAATCTGCCTATTACCTGGGGTGATGACAGGAGACCAGCTCTTGCACCATCTCACACTGGTTGGCTGGCATAAGGTTGTTCTTTCCCAGACTTTTCCAGCACTTTGGCTTAGATCTCTTCAGGTCTAAGATCTCTACAGATCAAACTGTTGTGCAAAAGTAACCCATTCTTCATAGTGATGACCGGATTTCTCCATGACATTAAAATGCATATGACCTGGGACATGATATTTTCTGTGTTCGAAATAAGTGCCAAGTTTATGGCTGTACAAGGCTGGCTGATGTGAATTTATCTGCTGAGGCACCGATGAAGAAAATGTGTTGGTGGTCACAGCCAGGGCTGGTATTCTGGTTTCTTTCCTAGGTTTTTCATGGATTCACTAAGGTGCCCTCTGGCATGTCTAGATATGTTCACCTTCGTATCTGTAAAATGGATTTGTATTTATCCACCTCACATCCTGTTTCAATACAAAACCTTTAATATCTGTGAAGAAATTTGTACTACAGCAGTGTAATGTAGTACATGCATTTGTGATAATGGGGAATAACCCTATGATGGGTTAGGGTTTTATTTTAATTAGAAGAAATCCAAAAGAACAATAGTGAATCAAGCCATTTTTTAAATTTACTATTAACTTACTAATTTAACTAAGACTAGAATTTGCCCCAGTGTCAGATTCTAGAATATTAATAAATAATGACATAAATAGCAACCACAGAACTAAGCAATTAATGAGTTCTTTTTACCACATGAAAGGCCCTGATACAGACCCTTTAGCTCTTGCTAATGAGAAAACCAGACAGTTTCTCCCACAGGCAGTCTGTCGGCTTTCTTCAGGAATTTCATGAATTTTGGTCAGAGCACCCATGATACACAGTAGGTGCACAGTATGGCAGATCCTCTCCTCGGTATAGAAGGATGCCTAGAGCCAGACCAAGGTTGGCCACCAGTCCAAAACTGCTTCACAGTTTATCAAACTTAGGTAAAAAGGACAAGCTCACAGAGTCTTTGGAAACATCATTTTTTGGCACTTTAAGTTGGTTTATGCGAGATTTTCCTTCTTTTCCACATGAATCCACTTTATGAGAACAGACGTGAGCAGAAGAAAGCCAATTATTTGACAACTTAAAAGGTGGGGGGAGTTAAAACAGTTGCTAAACAATAATGAAACTAATGTTGAATAGCATTCAATTAATATTTATAACATGCAGCAATATTAACAGCAGAATTAACTTATTTTTGTACGTCTGACAGCTCTCTAGTTGATTAAGAATTGCATTATGATATTTTGCATATTTCCCATGCAAATACAGTGTTATTTGCAGAATTATTTTTATCCTTAATTGAGACTTTGTTTGGAAATCACTGTTTTCTCCTGTACTGAAGCTGTAAAGAAGTAAATAATCTTATTAGGGGTGCAATTTTTTTCGCTATCACCTTCTCACAAAAACTTATATTTTATACGCTATATATTGCTAGGGTCCTCTGAAACATAGCATATACCACAATACAGGAACTATTGCTCAGAGATTGGTGGGAAGTCTTCCCATAGCTGTAGCCACAAGAACAGTTGTAACTTGCGAGAGCTTCAGAGCTCCTTCAAGCGTGGAAAACTTGTTTGTTTTATGACACTTCAGAAATACACACAAAAGGTGGTCCTTGCCTCAGAAGACCACAGTACTGCCCCTTCCACTTTTACAATGCTAATTTAGGGAATAGTTTTGGTAAAACCAGCCAGAACGCCCTGACTTTCTGCAAGGAATTACTCAGTTAATACTATTTTGTAACAATACTTTGATCTTTAGTAATGCTCCTTCTTGTCTATTTTTATCTGACAGTAACTAGCATTTTCTAAAGTATCTTTCTGATTTAACTATTGCTGTTAGAGAGCCCAAGTTATTTTTTAAAAAATTTACATATCGTGTATACATAAAAGTGCAAATTACAGTCTAGTCAGGTTTGTGGAAAGAAGCAGTCCAGAGGATGCCTAAGTTCCACGGGAAATCATGGGAACTGGTGTTCAGCCTCATTTCCATCAGACATCTATTGCGTCTTTACACAGCTAAGAACTTTATTAAACCCGGTTTTAAGCAGCTTTGTAAAAAGATGAAGGGAAGCAGAGAAAGGGGTTGGAGCACCCACCTTAGCTACTCATAATCTACATGGAGTGTTGTGAGCATTCCACAACATAATCAGCTTCCCAGTAACATATGTGCCAGACCAGTAGCTCACCACACACAGTGTGATGAACATTTGGCAGCCTAATGCCATAAGGATGCTGTGGCTAAGTCCAAACAGCCTTTCTGCACCCCTACTTATCAGTACAATTTTGCACATTCCACTTCCTACAGGGAATAATTTTCATCCCTTTTTGGTCAGACTTACTTGGGCTACTTTCTGGTTTCAGTTTTAAAACCACATAGGGATTTGACCGAGTTACTGAGTTAGGAAAATGGCAGCCAAAACCTAAATGAAATATGGCTGTAATGGCAAGAACAACTAAGAATAATAACTTCATCCAAAATACAATTTCAGAGGAGGAGTGGAAGCCTCCATAACATAAGTCATTTCAAATTTCCCTGGCAAAAGCATGAGGCAATGAACAGGTTCGATCCTGTACTGTATCACTATGATGATATAATAAACTTTTCTTTCTCCCACTCTAATGATTCTATGCTAAAGGTCTGCACTGCTCTAAGAGAGAAAACAGGATAAAGGTGAAGGGAGACAGAGTGAACAGAGGAGTGTTGCCTTTCCCTGGACTTAGAATTAAAAAGTCAAACACGGTTAGATGGGAAAAAAGGGTTTTACCTCTGTATTTTTTCAAGGATCCTTTGGTGCATCACATCCAGGTAGAAAGCATCCCTGAGTGCACACCGAAAATGCACACCCGAAAGTGCCCACCAGGATGGCCACCCCAAAATGCACCAGGGTGCACCCCCCGAACAGTGCACTGCACTGCTCAATGCACACACACACACAGATGCACAAAAATGCACCCAAAATGCACACAAAAGCACCCCGATGATTTGGGTATACAATTATAGACCTTGCAAATTAGCATATCTATCAAAGATTCCCCAGTGAGAGGCTCAGGAGAAGTCCCCATCTTGAGGAACCTTCCCCCTGGGGGGGCCTGTCTTAGTTTACAGAACGTGTTCTGGAGAGGACCTTGGTGTCTGGGGCTTTCTGACCCAACTGAGAGGCTTCCAAGATGTTTGGTCTCTTGGCTTAATGGAACTTTGGGTCTAAGCTCATTATCAGACTTAGGGAATTACAGGTATGTGCGCTAAAAGCACTAAGGATACATGCAAAGCTGTATGAAAGGGTATATGAAAGGGGTATATGAAAAAGCAAAAAATCATCATGGCATCAGAAGGAGGGAGTTTGCTGGTGGTTTTAAATATTTTTCCACCTTCATCATGATCTTTTCACTTACATCCAGCCCTGCTTCCAACAAGAAAACAAAAAGGATGAATGTAGCAAGGAGAACTTATCTCCGTCTCTAGTTTCTTACTTTTCTCCTTGGATGAAATTCAGATGCCAGGCTGTGAAAAAAAAACTATCTTCCTGTTGCCAGTTTTTCATGCACTCCAGAGACAGCCAGGGTGGCATGTTTTGGATCTATAGCTGTATTTTCGTGCTCTTTTGGCATTCCTTTTCTTCCAAATAATTTACATTATTTTAGATTCTGTAGAAACAATAACTATTAAGCTATTCAGAACTTTCTATTAAAGAATAATAAACAGATTTTCTATAAATCACAGTGAAAAAGCTGTAAGGGAAAAAAGAAAATCACTCAGTTCACCCTCGCAGACAAGTATAAACTCAAAAGAGCTGAATTCATGCCTTGCTCTGTCAGGAACTTCATTTATGACGTTGGATAGACTATAGTCTCTCTCCATCTCTGCTCCCAGACTGCAGGACAGGAATACTATGGACATTTCCCTTCTTGATTGCAGTGGGCTGGGTTAGGGGAAACCTTATGAGCCTTATGAGAAATCATAAACACTTTCTGCAGGACAAAATGAACACCATGATAAAAAATGTACTCGGAATTGTGAGGCACTAGGAAACTACTGTAATGAAGATACATAAGTACCAAAATAAAGTACAGGTCTGGGCTGTAACAGTCTTACCTGCGAAGTCTCTTAAAGCATATTTGAGAATACAATATTCTCAAATACTTAATATTCTCAAAAACCTTACTCAATATTCTCAAAAACCTTACTTGGAGTAAGGGTAGTGCTGCTTTATACTTACAATATGGATGGAGTGACTTCTTGTATGTATATCCACATGTAACCGAACATGTGATTCAGTGAACAGCTCCCCTGCATTCCACAGCTCAATTGTCTTCAATATATAAATAAATATTTCTATTTGTTTTCTTCTGACAGTTGTGCGCACTCCTCTTTCCTACAGACAAAACAAGTTAAGCTGAACAATAGTGAAAAATCTGGAGGTCAAATTCTGCTTTGACCAATACCTGGCACACTTCAGACAGGATTTTCAAAGGAGGTGAGAGGCCAGGCTGTCCACAAACACAGCAGGAGAACATAGCTGGTTACAACACCCCTCTTTCTTCTCTTTTCCCAGTATCCCAGACCAGCTACAGCAGGAATTGGTTTGTGGCAGGCCAGGCAGCAGGCAGTAACACACCCTTCCACCTCACAGCCCTGCAGTGAAGCAGGCACGACTGGCCCTCCTCTTCCAAAGAAAGGGGCTAGGGGAGACTGGCTTAACACAGGGAAGGAAAAGGAAGGGTTATCTCTCTTTAGCACTTAGACTGGGTAAGGGGGAGAAGCCCTTTCCAGTCAAACATCCTATCATTTAGGCTACTTTCTCATATATACTCCTATTCTTTGATAGATATATAAAAACGCATGTATAGTACAACACTTACTGAGAGATATTCTATTTCACAGTTATTTTTATTATTCCCTCACTAGCTTTAAACTGCTCACAAATGTGCCCCTGATAAATAGGCAGGACCTCTCCTCAGAAGTGGGACCATGGGCTCAAATCCTTAAGAATAAGAACAAAAATGAAAATAAGTTTCTCACACCATGACTGAGTACTCTCATTCCTTACCCAGGGAGTGAAAGAGGGAAGGGGGAAAGCACCTCCTTTACTGGCATTTGATGAGAGCACAGCCTTCATGGCTGTGCCCTTCACCCACCTCTCCTCTCCAGCCACTTGTTGGGAATATTTGCCTGCACACACCTCCAGCACACGCTCTGATCTGGATTTGGGAATGACATAGATGCAAAGCAGGTCAGCTCAGTACAACCTCAGGAGCTCCTGTGCCTGAGCAAAAGCTGGATTTGGAGATATGAAGCTCAGTGGTGAGAAGGGAGGTGTCTCCAGGACTCCTTGGTACCTAAGTGAGGGCTTGGTAAATGTTAAAATCTTACTGAGGGGATTTAAGTCCCCAGGCAGTTCCTGTGAACAGCTGTGTCAGTGAGATGTGCCTGTATCCCATGCTGTAACAAGACTTGCTGGAGAGGTAATCAGCTGTTGCTTCCTCCTTCCCTTTTCCCTCACCCAGTTGGCACCTGACTGCAGAGTTTTGGTGCCTGCAGGGTAATGTAAGTCCTTCTGCCAGGTCCCCAGCACAGACCCCTCCTCCAGAGACTTGAGAACTGGGGATGGGCAGGATTTTACACTGGTGTGGCTGGGGCTGCATCTTATCCTTCTAACTGGAGACATGCAGGCCTCTCCTGTCTGCCAGCTGCATCCCCAAATCCTCTTTTTTCGTTTCATCTACCAAAGACAAGCCAGGCTCTGTGGAGGTGGCAGAGGATGGGGTCTGTCACTTCCCTACGCTCCTTCAGGTCAGTGTCACGGCAGTCATGAGAGCCCTAAACACACCCACATTTAGTGGTTTGACTACTACTTAAGGAATCCTATTTATTTAGATTCTCAGTTTATTCAGGTTCAGTATAGTTGTGGTATCTTTAATAGGTGAAACAGCTTGCATGAGGCATTAACAGACAAAACTGAGTTTACAGATCACACCTGAGCATCAAATCCCTCAGGACTGCTAGTTTTTCTTTCTCCTACAGGCAGGGGCTTGTTGCTGGGTGAGAGCAGTGGCTTGGAGGACAGCCATCAGAAAGTCCTTCAGGACTTAACAGAAAGTCCTGGAAATGTGAAGAGATTCCCAGCACCTGCTGCCCAGCCCCCCGGGACTGCATCTCACTGGAGCACCCAGGCTGCGGCTGCTCCTCTGACTTGACCCATATTTAAACCTTTGAGGTTTCTTCACCCTGCTGCAGCTTGAGGGCAATGTGGGCTTCTTCCTTCTTCCAAGAGGAGATGCAGGATGGGATGCAGTGGCCAGGAAGCAATAACAAGTATGGGAGAAATTTTAGCTTCAAGAAATTGAAGAAAGCACTTAGAACCCTCTTTGGTCATGTTTTGAAAGCGAAATAAAAGAGGCAGCCTCCTGATCTAAATTGTTTAAGAAAAAAGAGAAATAGTAAGAAAAGTGCACTGTGTATACAAAAAAAAAAAAAAAGTCTAAAATTTGCCCAAGTGTAAGTATGCAAACAAGTTCAGAGTTTTCCAAATACGGACTCGGTGCGAGTCAGAGAGGCATGAGCCAGGTCTCATGAGTAAACAAAATAAAAATACCAGAGGGAATGTTTTAATAGCTCCTTTTAATTCCCAGTTCAAATAGATTCCTTGCTTCATTTGTTCAAGTGAAGCCATGTTGATATGGTGGCTGTTAGGGGTTTGTCTTACCGAATACACCAGGGCCTGATCCCAGGCTGTATTACTGTGAGTGTACACCAGCAAAATTCCCCGGCTCCAGGAGGGTTACAGGGAGCCCGCACACCAACAAGCAAAAGAACCAGAACCATTAGTCCCAACAGCCTGTTTTGGAAAGAAACATTTTAACTACTGGAAAATCACTGCACCTCTGACCACTGTGAAAGGTTTTGCTAGGACCATGCAAATCTTGTATGCTGAACTTTCCTAGAACAATTTATTAATCTGTCAGCTAAAGGAGTTCCAAAATTAATGCTGATGGGGTGCTAAACATAGATTTGGGATGCCCACATTCAGCTCCTGGCCTGGCTGTATCATTGGACCACAGCAATTCCAGACCTGTGTTTTCCCTGCATGGTGCCTCAGTTTCCACACTCAGACACTGGAGATGATGCAACTGTGTAAAACGGTTGGAGATCTACTAATAGGAGAAAATTTTAGCAACAGTGGTGAAACCGATGAACTGCTGCCTTCTAGAAATCTCTCTGCTATTGGATCACCAGATGTCTGTGTGCAGGTCAATGAACTTTGCTGGTCCTCAGTGCAGTCTCCTGCCAGTTGGATATATACATTTTACCCACTGTGCAGAGGACTAGTAATAACAAATTACGTTTTCAAAGTCCCTCGGAGGTATTAAGTACTGAAAGTGATCATTCAAATCACCACAAAGGGCCAGAAAGTTGACCACAGGCAGCTAAAATTCGAGGTACCGATTCTCATTCAAATTACTGCCCTTTTTCTTAACTTAAATGAATTTTAGTGACTGAAACCTGACTGAAAAACTATTACTTGTGAATGGTAAAACCACCTACAGTTTTTAAACCTGATACCTCTCTTTTATCCATGACTGGTTGACTAACTTTAATTTTCAGTTAAATTACTCCAGGGATCTATTATTTCTACCTGGCTCTATGCCTACTGTCCAGTTGTACAGAGAGACATTTAGTTAGTAAACCCAGTGCCATTTCTTTTGAGGTTTCTGAAGAAGGATATGTAGAAAAGAAGAAAAATGGCCCAGTGCCATATACTACTGCTCAAAACTCATAAATAACATCTTCACCAGGACCTGTAATTTAAAGAGGATGGTTAGCTATAGCAATATGAATTATATTTTGTCTCCATCCCACTCTAACATCCTTTGCTCCTCAGACACCTTTTTACCAGGTGGACAGGCAGGTTTGTAATGGGAGCAGGACTCTGGCTGAGATCCGGATTTTACCTCCAGAGCTGGATGAATGTGATCAATTTATCCCTTTCCTGCACTGATTTGTCTGCTGGCAAATCACCAAGCAATTCCCAGCTAAGAAAACGTTGCTGTAAGATGATATATAGGGAGAATGGAGAGCAGTTCCTTCCTCAATATAGCTGCAGATGATGTAGTCAGTGGTAGGCCTTTTAGGTGGAAAATAAAATTCAGCCATCTAGAAGGCAGCTTGCACCTTGTTTATACCTCCTGAATGGAAACATTTTATTTGCATGGCCAATGAAAGCTATTTTAGATGTAATTACGTCTTGTAGAAGGCAGAGCTTCATTTTTTAATGCATCCTGAAATAGATCTTACACTGAAAATTTTACCTGTGTATTCATAGTCAAGGGGCTTCTGTGTTAAAAAGACAAGGGTAGAAACAGCACATGCAAGTAAGTCCAGGTACTTTGAATCACTTCACAAATAAGATTCAAACTTGGCATTAGTCCCTCCAACTTGTGAGTGCCCTGATCTCGGAGGGATTCAGCACCTTGATGGCAGTGCTGGGGAGAGCAAAGTGTCTTCAATGAGATTTGCTCAAAAAGCAGCAGATCTAAACCAGTCAGTAAAAAAATGTGGCCTTAAGCCTCTGCCATCTCTGCAATGACTCTGGGTGTTGGGGAAAAAGTATTGGTGTATATTCCAGGATCAAATGCTAGTTTTGAGGGTTTCAGTTGTGGTTCTCAGCCTGTGGCTGGTCATGTAGGCTCACAGTTGGGCTAAAAATCCCTTGTCTTCAACTTCCTCCTGGCTGAAGTCCTCTGAGAAAAGCTCCCAAATTTGCTGTGGGTACAGATGAATAAGTAGATCTGACTTTCTGGGAAGTTTGTTTAGCTTAGGGCTGCTGAACTCAGCCACAAGGTTATTTTAAGAATGGGCACAAGGTGGGCAAAGTCAGGCAGATAACACATTCTGTCTTCCTTTTGGAAAGCTCAGAAGCCAATCCTTTCCTTAGCAGGGCCTGCTGTTACATTTTCAAGTGGTTGTGGCTTTGCACATTTCTTTACTACAGAACAACAAATCTAATCCAGCAAGAACCACCGGATCTGCAGAGAACAGTGTAGGGAATGATTTGACCTCAAACCAGGAAAAGAAATATTTCAGGATGTTTCTGGCAGGAATGACAAAGAAAAGAAGATCTCAAGAACCTGGAACTACTTTTTGCAGGGATCTCAGTTTATGTTTTCTCTGTTTTCTTTTCCCAGTGACTGGACAAATGAACTTCCACCCCACAGTCTGCCTGAAGATTATTTGATCGTAGCAAACACAGTGGAAGTAGCATTTCATTCCCAGATGCCAGATGCTGCTGAACAAGCACAAAAGAAAGCTAGAATTGAAGAGTCATGAGGACATGAGTCACTAATTTCTTTCAGTCCTCATTTCAATTACTTCCTGCCCCTTAACAGGAAAATAGCTACTACAGAGTAAATGCAGGAACATCCATGAACAGAGAGAAAGCTTGGAAGACCACAAATATTATTTAAGAAATATCTGCTGATTTAAAGAAATTACATATTATTTCTTGTATATTTGCTTATAGAATATCATAAAGGAAAATTCTATGTCAGGTTGCTAATTCAACCCAGTTCAATTACCTATGTTTGCATGGTGCCCCAGTAAATCCTGCACTACATTCCTCTTTCCAGACCCACCCCACTGGTGCTGACAAGGGAAGAAATGGTTCTTTGCTGTCTCTACCATGAAGAATTCCTCACAGAGATGAGGATTAAATGTAACTCTTTCAAACAGGTTGCCTTTTCTTTAAATTGATGTTACTTAAGCAAAGCTATCTTTTCCTATCACAATATTTATGCTTGCTACTGGCTCTTCTCTCTCCAAGTTACTTGCTAGTACAAGGTGGTGATCAGAAAGGAGGAAAGTCTATCTTTTGAGACTCTTTTATTTATGAAGGAGAATGGAAGAAAGATGAAGTAGCATTAATTCATCTTACAATGTTTTCATAGCAGAAAAAAAAGAGTTGGCAAAAAGTGTATTATATAAGCTCAGTCAGCCAGCTCCCAGGGTTGTACTGCTATTTGCTCTAGGCCAATTATATTTTACACAATCAACACACCCAATAATTAAATAATTAATTGGTTTCTTTTGGAAACTCTATAAAACGTCATGGACCAGAGAATATTTATGTTGCCTCTGTGATTCCTGCTGAAGAAACATCTGGTTCTTTTTTCTGCAATCAACATGAAACCTGAAGGGGCCCGAATTCAAAAGCAATTATATTTTATGTCATTTATGGGCATTACAGGCTAACAAATTAAACTTGTTGGAATATGTGATCCCACCCTCCCTGTCCAATTTATGTTGATTGCATTTTCGGACAGCCATGGAAAGAGTTGTTGCAGCTTGATAAAAGTTGTTGATCCATCAATTCCTGTAACTTGTCCCCAGAGTTTACAATAACAAAATAGTTGTTCTAACATAAAAGCTGCTGCTAGACTCTGTTTCCCTTCTACGAGGATTATTGCCAGGGAAAACCCCAGGAAATGTCTCTTTATATGTACCTTGTAGCAGGTCCTTCAAGTGCTCTCAGCCTTCATCTCAACTTGTTTCCTTTAAAAACAGCTTTTACTTTGAAAACAATAGAACACTTCCGTCCACAGATGCAGATTCTGGATGGTTTAACTTTCCACTTCTCATAGAAGGTCCCTGTTGATACTGAATCTTAGCTATTTCACAGTGGTATCTCTAATGTTGTTCATAAGCAATAAGGCAGGTATATTTGAGCACATTAATGCCCTTTTGCTGCTATGGTAGCAAAGCTGGAAAGTTACCCTGGGTAGGACACCCTGTGGTACTTCTGGTGTCACTGCGAGAGGTGTTGGCAATTTAGCAAATGGGAACATTTCTTGTGAGTTTTCTTTGAATCAAAATCCTTTCCCTGGACTGTGCTAGGAAGCTTAAATAGCACCATGACAATGCTCTCAGTAATGTCTCACATATGTGGATATAATGTCAGGCTGCTACAGGTACTCCTTTGGGAAGAATAGAAAACCAAAAGCACTTAAGTCTTCTGTAAGCATTGTCATGTATGAAAAAAGACAAGTTTAGCCTTCCCCAATTCTAACAGTTGATCTAAAAATTCATAAGAGTTAATAACAATAAAAAGTAATAACACCTGTTACTTGGGGACATTACGTGGGACAGCTATTGGGATTACTCCACCATCAGTTTGCACTTTTCTCCCAGTCATCAAAAACTAACTTAAAAATTTCATCTGCCTTCAACAATGTGCTGAGATATGAAACAATGCAGCCAGGGCTTGTCACCTTGTAAAGGGGATGTCTCTGGGGAGAATTGGGAAAACCACCTTATGAGTCACTTTAGGAGTCTTACAAGTCAGTTCCAGGATGGATGATTTCATTTGTCAATGTAATACCCATTTTCAGTTTCTGTTGTGTCGTTTTTCCCTTCTAGTATCTTCTGCTTTACTATAGAGAGATTGCAGTGTTAGGGAAGATCTGGAAGTAGAAAACTGCATTCAGATAAAAGCATGTCAGTTTCTTAGCTTTGGCAAGTATGTAAGGATTTCTTGTCTACATTTCTTCTCCATGTATATATTCAGATCACTTACATTTACTGAGAAATCCTCATGATTTTGCTGCAGCTAACCTTCAGCAATGCAAATTACATGCAGATGAGGGATTTGTAGTTAGGCCTCAGCTGGAAAAAAATGCCTAGCTTGCTTGCTTCAGCCCTCTGCCCTTTCTCAGACGCTGATGATGATGCCATGGCTACCGCCTCTTCCCTTCCTCCCAAGATACTCGTCACCTCCTTTCCACTCCTGCCAGATCTGTGGTCTGCTCTGGCACATCCAGAGCTGAGCCAGACCCAATGCACCCACCCAGGCCACGGTGACACCCTTGGAGAGGCTGGGATGAGCCAGGACCCCATTCCCCTGGGGAGGTGTGCTGGACTAGGGTCCTGCCCCACGCCCCCGTTGCAGTGTGCTCACACTTCCCTGCTGAGCTGCCTCACCACTTGGAAAACACTTTGCCAGGGAGTTATTGGAGATGAGACTTGGCCAAGGATCTCCCTCCGCCTACTTGCAGCTGCAGAACTATACATCAACTCCCAGCATCATATAGCTAGACCACAGTGTTCCTCGTTTCCAGCCTCTAAACTGTACTAAAAGGCAACTAAAAATACCTTAAATACTTTCCTAATGTTCCTTTTCCACATAAACAACTTCTGTGGGAGGAAGTGGCTTGCACATTTTTGTCTGGTGGGGTGGTTCACACTAAGAAAATATTTAAGAACGCCTATATGAGACCATACTAACTGATGAACAAATCAACTGCCAAATCTGTGCTAAAAAGAAGAAAACTAGGTAGGCCTGTTCTGCTGAAGTTCTGAAAGGTTCTTGAACTCTACAAGTAACTTTCAGGCCATCCTATAACTGGAAAACTTTCAGGAGAAATAAGTGCAGAGGTAAAAGCTCACACAACCATTATGTCTTGAGATTCTCAGCACCCACTGCTTACATGTGTTAGCAGGGACTAATGGCGTCTCAGTACCTTTCAAAATCAGACCCAAAGTACCTCAAGTTGGTGTTCAAAAAGCAGAAATAATTTCTGCAGTTTTTACTTAAACAAACACCAGTTTCCCAAGTAAGCTTTGCAAGCATAAGGCAAATGAGGCACTCTTGAGAATTTGCAGCAATAGTAACAAAGGCAACTTACCTAGGCAGGGCACTAAGCCAGCATTCCTACCACCTATAGAATATTCCTTATCTCACCCTCAGGCCATATGTTTCAGCCAGTCCCTGTTAAGACTGAAAGACTATAAAATAATTGCAGCAAATGTTTAAAATAATGCTGGACTTTGTGTTACAGTCCGTAACATTTCCTGTAACCATTCCGTATCAGCCAGAATTCTTGATGATGTTAAATCTTAATATAGGCAAACCACCAGATCCTTCACTGAAATCAATGGCCACATGCTTCTAGATTTTAACAAGATGAAGTGTCTTTTCAAAGTATATTCAGAAAGGCTGATTTTTTTTTTTTTTTTTTTTTCATTTAGGGCCTCAACTTTACAAGATTGAGAGAATACTCATCTATTCTGCTATATTTAGCTCATCAGGTACAGTCATTATTCTGGAAGAAAGTCAGGCCTATTTCACCCTGCCCATTTGCACGGTAAGCTCTTCCAGAACAGCTCTGCCAGGCAACTTGTCCACATTCCCTGGTAGTTGTTCCAAGCGACTGAAAATCTCAGTCCTTTGGTGGTTCTTGGGAACCTGTTGGAAACAAGCAGCTCCTTTGTTCCTGGTCTCACTGGACACTCATGTGCAGCTCAGCTGGCAGCAATCAGGCAATGTGGTAGAAGCAGACATACACTCAATTATTTTTAGCACCTCAGGAAGGATTCTCAGACTAAACCTTTGAACCAGAGTGGCAATTTAGGTGGGGAAAGCTTGTCCTAGTCATGCCTGTATTGCACCTTTTCTACACAGAGAACACAAATCTCCACAAAACACAAAGCCATTCTCAAGAAAAAAATGCCTCATTCCACAGCAGCTTGAACTATATGGTTCATTTTTATTCCCCAAATCATTCTCGTTGCTAAAAAAATCTTGGTGTATTTATTCTAACCCCTATCAAATGTAAAAAAAACCAGAAAGATCTACTATCCTGTTCTGCAAACCAAGAACTTAGAGATATAGAAAGGCTCTAGACAGTCTTTTCCTAATTCAGGTGTGTTTTAACAACACACCTTGGGTGCTCTCAAACACACCAAACCCAGAAGTTACCACTGGCTGACCAGTTGTTCACACTTCTTACGGCATTTAAGTTCAGTCACGCTATCTGAAACCACTTCTTAAAGCTCTGTGAGCTGAAAATTGCCTATTCCAATTTAAGACGTGCTCACAGAAATTAATGAGGGCAGTAATACCAAAAAAGAGAAGGAGCAAATGGGCAATCTGTTACAGTACACAGTTGTTCCCTAAATTAATATCTGTCCATGGCATAACAGCAGACTTTTGATAGGATTTACCTACTTGTATCTTGCCTCATTGCCTCTGTGAATGATTTCTATCCACAAAATCTCCTGTTGGCTACTAGTTCTTGCAGTTTAAATGCACACAGGTTGACTTTGTTTTTCCCAGCAAATCTGCTCCATGTTTGAAAGCCTGCTTTAGACTTTCCTGGGACTTCAAGTTTTCACAGCAACAAACAGCCAAGCCTTCTAAGGGATTGAGTTCTGAAGGAGACCTCCTCACCCTGCAGATGGGGGTTTGATGGGATGGCATTTTGGAGCATTCTTCTTGGATTATACTTTCTCATACAATCCTCAGAAAAGTTGAGAAGAAAACTCTTGACTTTTCCCCAAACACCCTGTAACTCAGTGGTAAGGGGTATCCACCAAGGCTTTAGTAGTTCAGACTTAATTCTCCCCTCTGTTTGGGAAGGTTTGAAGCCACACCTTCCACTGTGAGTTCTCTAACCAGGGGACAAGGATGTATACACAAGGAGGTCTGTTGCAAACTTCTTTTGAAGCGCTTCCAGTGTGCTTGGACTACTGAAGCATTCACTGGGCCAGAGAGAATACAAGTGAGAGAATAAGCATGACTCCATTGCCTCGTGATTAGGGCATTCCAAAGGGAGGAGACTTAAGTTTTGTTCCTGCTTTAAAGGCTATTTAATGTTCTATCATTAGATTATATCATATTATATCAATACTCTTTATATTACATATACAGACATGTATTCAAAGAAAATGGAAAACAGTCATTTAAGTGGGGACTGGGATGCAGATTTCTTCCTCTAACATCCTCTTCAGAGGGTGACATAATTACTGGCCTATGAAGTCATACTTATTCTTTCACTTTCTCTGGACAGTTGCAGCCCACATTAAACATTTTTGATAGGAGGACTTCAGGCTCTGCTGTAACCTGGTGGTGAGAGTTCCATGGGTTGAGTGCCTACAGGTCAAGGTGTTTTCACCCCCCTGGCTCCCCAGCAGTGCCTGCTCCGTGAGCTGACCTTGGCAGTTCCCATCCTCAAACACCTCCTCTCCTCCCGTGGTGTGTGGACAGCACTTCACAGGCCATCAGGGAACCTAACACAGAGGTACAGATGCCATTGTATTGAGTAAGTGTTAGGTGTTATATTGCCTGGGCCCTTTCCTGCATCCAACTCAAAGCTACCTGCTAAAGGCCAGTCTATTAAGCCAAGCAGAGTCCTAAATTTGGGACCAGACTTCCTTCTTTTTCTTTGACTTCCCAATTTAAGCAGATCTGTGTCTAGCTAATAAGCAGATGGGCGAGTTCAGAGGAAAACTGAAGTGATAATGTTGCTAGGAGTTTCAAAATTATTTCATAGTGGTTGCAGTGTTTTAGGGAGGGGTATTTGTAATCATGCAGCTTATGATTCATGATTGATATTATGAGGTTGTCAGGCTGAAAACTATCCAGTCTTTGCCCTAGCATGGACATTTATGGATGGGTAAGCCAGGAACAACTGGTATCAATATGGAGAGGCCTTTGGACAGTGGACAGTTACTAAGAGCAGAACAAAGATATCAACTATTGAGTGTGGCTTTAAAATAAATGCTTCACAGGACAAAGGCCATGGACATAAAAGTTAACAGAATAAAAACAGACCTTCAAGTCAAGAATGCAAGACTAAAGGCAAGGTCCTTCTATCAGTGATTAAGGCACGCCACAAAAAATAAAGGCGCACCAGCAGTGTTAACTTCAGCTTAAAGAATATGCTGCTGTTGTGTTGCTGGAGAGAGATGGTGAAGCTCAAGCATGGGTGTATTTCTTGAGCTACTGAAAACAGAGTTAAGTGATGCACATGACTGTTCCACAAAATCTGCAGGTTTTGCTTCCCTGCTCCTACTTTGTTTTGGTTGAGGGAGTCTATCACAGCAGGTTCATGCCCTTTGGAGGTTCTGGGATGTGTAGCATGTAAGCGATTGGGATGGTGGTGTGCGGCACCACAACAGGCATACAAATAGTGTAGTAGCCAGATTGTTGATGCCTATTCTCAGAAGAAAAGCAGTAGAGTATGCTTCTGCTTGAGGATCTAGCCCAGAGAAGCAAAGCCAGAAGCAGGGACTGAGTATTGGTCACTCTCTGAAAACTTAAAACTTTTGTGGGTCTGGCCATCAGGACTCTTCAAACAGGCCATATAACTTCCTTTAAAAACTGTGAAAATGAGATCTTGAATGAACTGGAAGTTGGGCATGGGCTACTTGTGCTTCCCTCAGCTTTGATACACACATTTTTCTATTTCTTTTCTTGGCTTTGTGAGAGCTATGAATCAGCCCTGCTATGAATACTGTCTAACAAAGAGGTGTCTGTGTTTTATTGGGGGGGGAAACATATGTCTTCCTACATCCCTCATGGTTAATGTTAACAAAACTGCCTAAGCCAGTAAAAATCTATACATAGACAGACACATAGATATACAGACATCTTTTGTAATTGAAAATTTTTATGCAAAACTTCAATTTAACAAATCCACTGCAAAAAGGTCTCCATCCATTGCTCATCATGGACTGCCGCATCTTGCTTATCTTCCAAAATGAAAAAAAGACCTTAAAATATCAAACTATCTCCATGCTTAGAAGACAATATTCTTTTTCAATCCAGAAAATGTTGATTATACACCATTTTTCATTACATATTGGCTGAGTTAGACTTGGTGATACTGCCCCTGACACCTGTAAATCAAAGGAAAGATGTGCAGGGCTCTGCTGCTCTGACACCTCATCTCTTGTCACATTTTCACCTGCTCATTGTGTGAACACCAGCTGGGTGCTGCCAACGAAGCTGGGCTCAAACTCAGTGCTAATCTGAGCCAGGCACAGATCCTGCCTCCTTTCAGCAGTGTTTGGTCTCCTGGCTCTGGGTCACTCCTCCAGTCCTGATCGTGCACTCAGTCCACACTGTAGGGATTTCAGTTCTGGGCTGAGCATGGATTGTCCTTGGATCTGCATCCCTTAATACAGTTTATTTCTAATACTATGGGAAAGATATATTTCAGTAAATGTATCATGAACCAAACTCTTCTCTGCTTTGGAAATGACTTTTAAATATCATACACTAAGAAGTTATTCACTTTCATCTAATCAATCTATTCATAAACTAAAAATTCTAGAATGTAGTACCTATATAAAATAGCTCTTTTTAATTGGGTAGAAACCTAACCTGAACTCACTGTAGCCAGAAGCCTTTCTTTCTTAGTGAGTGCACTCTGGATGAATCTTGTGAGAAATTTTAGAAGTACCTTCCCTCCTTACCTCTCAGACACACATGCATGCACACATATACACACACATATATGCCACCCATTTAATTTCTTTTAAATGCAAATTTGATGCTGCTTCAGGCTACAGACTCATAACCCTAAAACCTTAAGAAAAGGAGTTTGACATTCTGCCCCCTGACCAGCCTATATGTTTTTATTACAGAAAAGTTTTACCAGACTGTTGGCCAAAATAATTTTATGTACATTTTGTTTAAGGATATTCTGTGTTTATTTCATGAGGCCGATAAACCCTGCTTTAAAGAACCTTCCTATTGTCTTCTTTCACCTCGCTCAACTGAAAGTCGGGACTGATATAGGGCAACGTCTCACAGTCTCTCCGCCTACACTGGCCATGTATGAACAGTCTTTAATTTCTTCATGCAGAAAGGAAAAAAACTTGTCTCAAGTACAGCAAGACTCTTGAATGCAGAAACATGTCTACCAGAATTTAAATCAAGAACAAAGCTCATTTATTATAAGTTTTACCAACACCACCAGCAAGCATATACTATGTTTCCTGTCATGATGACCTTTATCTTTGAGTAAGAGAGCAGCTAAACAAGAAAAGAACAAATACAAAGTTCCTAGAGGAGAGCACAGCATGTCCTGCCTCTGCAACACATTACAGGATAAGTAATAATAAAAAGCCTTAAAGAAAGACATCACAAAGGCAGATGCCAGAGCAAAAGCAAATAAAGCTAAAGGAAGAAAACAGAATCATTCAACCTACCGCAACATCCTCTGAAACAGTTTCCTTGTTCAACAGCAGTTTTGGGATTTCCAGGAAGTTTAATGCCAATTGTTTGTGGTAAATATCAACCTGGGTACAGCTTGGTACCAGTAGAGGATCTGTTGTTCCAGCAATTGTTGCTATTGTTTAGAAAAACAAATGTGGAATAGATGAAACAGGTCCTGGGTCCAGGCTGTCACTGAAACAGAAGACCACTGTTGAAGAGAGGGAAATAAAGGAAAACACAGAGACACAAAAAGCACAAAACTGTAACAAAGAAAGATACTGGCAATAAAAAGAGAAGCAGACAGGAGAAAAAGTCTCAGAAATAAATTAATCTCAAATTCAGAATTTTCTACCCATTTTTGGTGGTGCTTTTTTACTGGTAGCTTTCTTTCCAGCAGAGAGTGCTCCACATTAAGCCTGACATTCAGAGTATTGTTTTAATACTGTTCTCTAAAACAGAAAAGCACTTCAGTAACAAAAAGCTGTCATTATCTCAGTTAGGAGACAACATATCACACCCCTTTTGACAAAAGGCAAGAAGCTGAAACAGAGAGCCTAGCAAGGCATGCCCTGCTGTGGTTAATTCTTCTTTAGCTACCAATAGCACATGCCTTTGCGTGCAATGACATACATGATGTACAGAAACCCTCCACAAGGCCACAAACCTAATCCTACATCGGGTTGCCCATTTTCAAGATCAGAGCTCAAGTTCCAGCACTCCTTCATGAAAGCTCTCTCCATGCCAAGTCTGGAAGAAGTCATGCTGAAGTGGTCACCAAATACTCCTCTCAGGCCTGTATAAACTCACTACAATCTACCCTCATTTACAGCAGAACCTGACTTCATTTATCCCCGAAGCAGTTAACACAAACCTTTTACTGCTGGGGGTGGGAGGGGTATGTGCAAAACAAGGTTCCCAAGTAATCTGATTTCCAGGAGTACCAGCTTGAAATCAGTCTTTACCACAATCTCTTCAGCACTTCTGAAAAAAATAAGCTACATTTTTAGGTACCAAATTGTGAATTTCAGACACTAAGTTCATGATGCCTTTCTTCTGGACCTTCAGCCACTGAAATGCTGAATTCTACCGTCAATTATCACGCTGCAGCCCCTTGGTCTTGTGGAGGCATTTAAGTGACCTGCACATGCAGAACATCTTAAATGTGCACTACTGGGTAATTTCAAATTTCCTTACATTTTGCAGATAACTCCAGGTGCAGCCAGTCTCTAAGTTTAGGTAGAAGAGGTTCCTGTGGAAAACTTGAAAGCAATAGATTTACATTTAGCTAGGGAAAAAAAGCCCATGTACTGTGATAAGAGTTCATTTTTCACACCTACTCAATGTCAACACCTGTTTAGCTGTAGGTTTTTGAAAAAGCAATGGCTTACTCTAACATTGCTGTAGAAGTACTTTATTTCTATACATATGATTTATTTTTATTTCATATTATTCAACATAAGCTATTTCTAGTATATATCTATAACATATTGCGGGTAGAAAGAGAATCTCTGATGAACACATAGCAGTGAGTTCTAGAGAGGCAGATAATTTCCTTCACTTAATAATAGTTTTGTTTCCTCTTGGCTGCAGACTTTCGTAACTAGCACCATGCCAAACATTCAAAGATTGGATTATGGCCTGTCGTACTTGATTATTTTTGTCAGCATGCTGACCCAGGGTGCCCTTTTCTTGTGTTGTTCCTTCTGTTTCCATTTTTCGTGTCATCCAGCTTTTCATCTTGTCAATCAGCTTTTGACTTCCTGATTAAAGTGTCTGTCACACGAGCAGCCTGGTCTCCAGTCAGTTGTTTAATTTGTTCCTCATGGCATCCAATTGAGTTATTCATCTGGCCCAGCTGTTCCCAAGTGCTTCCAGCATCACTTTTTCATGTGTTTGGGTTTAACCTCTATATCTATGTACAACAGTGTGAATTGTTTCTCTTCATTCTGTTGACTGTGGATTGCTTTGCCTCTGTCTAATGCCTTGACATTGCTAGGAAGGCTGCTACTGTATTCTGTGGCTTAACCAGCTGAGAGAAAAGCACTATTTCACCCTGGTGCTATGGGAACAAGTACAACTAAACACACTACTTCTCAAGTATTATAGCAGGCCCAATCTTTAACAATTAGGAATACGTAATGGAAAACTCTGCTCTCAGGGATCTGAATCCACCCAAAAAATAATGTTGATGACGCTTGGCAGGAGGAGAGAAATGTTACTTTGCCAGGAATTTTTAGCATTCACTTGAAATCAGTTTGCTTCATTATCATGAAGGATGTTTGCTCAGTGCCAAGTCTAGGCCTGGTATAACCCAGCCATAACTCCCAGTGACTTATGTGGGAGTTGCACAAGCTCACAGCAGGGCTAAATTTGGTGATCTGACTGAAGTCATACAGGCATCCTGTTGGAACAATGGAATTTAAATCAGTTCAGTGTCATCACAGTAAAACGCTCAAATCTTGTTGTGTTGCTTTAATTACTGCTTTTCAGAGAGAATTCAGCAAGAAGGATTAGCATTAAATGCTGACTCTACTCCATGACTTTTTTTCCCCTCTGAAATAATAACTGTTATGCCTCAGTTTCCCTACTGGACATAAGAATGCACACTTTACATTGGGATGAAGGAATGATTGTTTATTAAATAAGTTGAAGCTGAAAAATGCTGAGTATCATTATTTATGATTATTAGAAGCTAATCTGAGAAAAATGCTGGATTGGTTTTGAATTATGTATTACAGGGGAGGAAGATGTTGTCTGATAAAAAACTTCCATCTTTTTATGGAAGTCAAGTGAAGTCCATGCCATAGAGCACATGTTGATTGTTTTAGGGTTTGGGAAGAACACCTCCTTCTCAGTTCCTCTATTGTTTCATCTTTTTGCCCTGTCTTCTACTGCATCACAAAGTATTGCCATCTGCTACTGTCAGGATGACTCAATTACCCTTCTCATACAAGAAATGCTCTGCTTTAGTGTAAATTTATCTTGCATTTACAGAAGATTTATCTGATAAAAGTATAGAGAAAAAAACTTCATCTCAAACTGGGCAGATTTTCAGCAGATTGCAGCCTTTTTTCCTGTTGTGCTAACACCAGTTTCTCCACAGACACACCAGGATTCAAAGTGCTGATTCCATAGCACTGTGAGTTTTTAGCCGAGTTTTATATACCAGAAGAATTTTATTAAACCAATATTAACTCAGTCAGGTCCCTGTTGGATGCCTGTCCACATCATAAGAGCCGCCAGCTTGACCGGCACTCACTGGCATCCATGTAGAAACTCTCAGTGGGGAAGCCAAGCCCTGAATGGACCTGGGTCCTGAAGTGCCCTTTCATCCCTACAGGTGGTCCTGGAGCTCAGGACTGAGGTACTTTCTTGGAGCAGTCCTGTACCTGTTCTGGGGCTAAACAAACTACTTCAGCTTTCACCACCTTCAGACCAAAACTTTTCAAGAGTCTTACTTTTTCTTTTTCTTATTTCTTCTCCTTTTTTCTTTTTTCTCAAATAAACAACCTAAAGTTTTGTTTGCTTGTTAAGAAAACTTTCCGATTGTAATTTTGCATTTATTTGGAAAACAAAGGTGTACAAAGGATCAGGAAGTATCTCCAGCAGCATTTGGGGCTTGAAGCCACGATGAGTCTAAAAGATTCCTGCTTTCCTCTTACTTTCTCACTGACTCTGTAGAGACATCCAAAGGACTTTTTGACAGAATGCAATCTGGCTTTAATAGTACAAAATGGCTTCCATTCTCCTAGAGATTCATTTGAGAAGGACTGGTCCTGAAAAACACTGCTGTGAAATGCATGTTATTTGGAAAGAACTTGTATGTGAAGTGCATTTTATTTGGTATGAGTTTGTATTTTCTAACCCCGCAATATTTTAGGACAGGTTAAAAAACATGACAGAACAGGGTGAATATGTGCACTCGGCCTAATAAGTTTGCACTTTCTGTCAGTATCTCAGTCTCTCCTGTGTGGAAAAGTGGAAAAAGGAAGAGATAGTTATGAAAAATAAGCTTCATCCCATGGCCACATGCAATGCACCCACTCACAATAGGCTGTGCAGTTACTTAGCACTGCTGGGCTTGCTTGGAAATTTTGCCCTAAGTCCTCAATTTAGTTGTCTTGTACATTTTCCATGTAGCTCGACTCCTTCTTGGTTAGTCTAGAAAATAATTGCAGGATGTCTCAAACCTGCCCTTCCCCCAGCAGCTTGTATCATAAAATAACTCCAGGCGCAATATGTTATGCAAGTCTGTGATCATCCCTCTAATTTCTTATAAAAGATATGACCTCGTTATCAATGAAGATATTTTTAAAGTACTGATCATCTGAGTTAAAACCTCATGGAGAGAAATGCAAAATGCATTCTTATCTGTCTTAAAGCCCAACTCCACACTGGTTGCACTCAATTCAAATTCGATGTGGTTTTCTTTGCAACCAGAACCAACTACACTACTTGTGAAGATACACAAAACACAAGCTGAAATTTTGTGGTGCAGCCAAATTCTTGAGAGGTTATGCTACAATATTTGAGGGTGTACTTACTAACACCTGAGAATGAAATTCGTCTGCCAGCCACAGATTTTTCAGGCTAATTCTAAAAATTTGAACAGTATAAAGTATAAATCAGGGTGAGTTATTCAACTTCATTTCATAATCATAACCTGAGCAGGTTATGCAGGAGAATGTAGTTGTCAGATTGTGACCTTTCGGTTTGTGTATTACCCACTGTACTTCTGATCAGTCATGAAAACATTTTATTCCCAGTGCTCAATATGGACTGCAATAGGTGTATAATCAATACTTTTCCACAGAGGTTTTACATTTATTCTCTTTTTTTCTTTTCTTTCCTTTTTTTGGTCATCTTCAGCCTGAAAGAAAGGTTTCTTCAGGTAAAGGTAAAGCTATTATGTATATATTTCACTCTTTATGAACCTAACAGGAGAGTGTCTATGCTCTAAGAAGACAGAAGATCTGCAGCCCCCTCATTCCTCTTACCTTTGATGTTTTCAAGAATGACTGAAATATCAATATGTTTACTGAACACAGAGGAAAAAGTACTTCACCCAGGGTGCAGTAACTGGGTTTAGGATGGCTTACAAGAACCTCCCCTATGGAAGAGGACGAGCTTCAGGGCACATATAAATATGCAACATATATGTGTAGTCACCCTCCCAAACAGAAGAAATGCTTGTGTTTAACAAGCACATTTCAAATGCAACCTGGTTTAGCTTCTGCTGCACTAACAAGTCCTGCAATTAAGCTAAGCAAATTAACTCACTTTTTTTTTGTAGTGAAGGAGCAAACATAGCCAGGTATCTAACCCCTTTTGTGCCCTTGGGCCATCAGCATGCCTAACATGGGGGAGACTGTAATTGTAAATCCTCACAGACACAGTTTTTCTTCTGTTATATTAGGAGGTGACAAAATGAAGCAGCATGATTGAATATTGAAAAGCCTGGAAAACTTTATGGGTATTGCTACTACTAATAGCCACCTTATGTTTAAGTGAAATCTTTGCATGGGAGGATCTAAAAACTTCGCAATACACATATAAGGATAATTTCACTTATCACTGAACTTCTCTGAGGCAGCCCTAGTGTGTGAAAGGAAGACTCCATCAGACACACAGCCAGCCCAGCACTCAGTGACAATCCTTAGTGCTACTCTATAACCTGTACATCAGGACCTATGCTGTGATGGGGAGGTGATACTGTGTGGTCTTCCCCAGGTTATAAGCCACTAGTTGTCACCAGAGTTGTCATCAAAAGATATTTTATTCTCCTTTGTTCTTTCTGAGTATAGGCACCTTCTTGTCAATTTTCCTAAATCTATAAAGAATGAATATTATATATATACTATTAATTTACTTCCATCTTCAGTACATTCAATTTCAACACATCATCCCATACCTATCTATACTAAATGCTGGACTAGGTGATATTTTCATGCACTCTCATTTCCATTTAAAATCCTACTGGAAAACTGAAATATCCTTTTCTTATGTGTGTGAATAGAGCCTTTAATGTGCGAGTTTAAATAAATGGTGTAGTTTTTGGCTAGGTGTCAAAGACTTAATGGAACTTGTACTACAGTCTTCTCACAGGAAAAAAACAAATAGTTTTACACTGAGGTATTTGGAAACAGGTGTGCCGAAAAATTACAGAATGTTACAGCTCTTGGAGGCAGCCCTCCAAGAAATTAAGGTCTGAAAATGTATGGCAACACTATCACATTGATAAAATTTCTACTGCCAAATCCCAGTGGACAGGAGGAAACCTGACTGGAGCACAAGGAGAAGATGTGATCACTATTATGTCAGGGCATGAAGCACCCAGAGTTGCTGCCAACAGGTCTGGAAGGAAAACAACAGAAAAGTTTCATTTGGGATGTGGTTTGGAACAAGAAATCAGCACTGACCACCCCCAGTCCCAAAGCCACCAACCCGCCTGGAGCAAAAAATGCCCTCCTGGCCACATTCAGCAAAGTGCCTGATGGAGCTATCACTGCTTATTTAGTATGTAGCTACACAGCTGCACAAACTGAGCATCAACTGGTTTTGCTGATTCTCCTCTTTCCTAAAGCACCCCATCTACACTCCCATTTTACCATATCTCCATCTCCTTTCCATTCTCTGCTGAAAATCCACTCTTCCATTCTTCTCCTTCTTGGTTATGACCTAAGACAAACTCTTTCATAGAAGTTGCAAAGCCAAGATTTCACTTCCACCTCCTGATTTCTAAAAAATATCCAGAAACAACAGCAAGCATTTCAAAGTTGTTATAGGTCCACAAAAAAGGAATCCAGCCTTCAAACCACCCCCTGAAATATTCTCCTGCTTTTACAAAAATAATTTTTTTCCCCAGGAATATCTGCATAACAAATCTTTACCAGGATCTCTTAACTTCCTTTGCACTTTTGTACTTTTGAGACACATATTGTCATAAACTATTTGGTCTTGTTCATCAGTTCTGATTTATCTGCTACCTTGAGACAAGGTGACCCCATCTCTTCACCCCACAAATCCACCACTTTACATGTGCAGTGCTTCCATGTGGCATAGAGAGGAATTCCACCCTGACTCTCTCCACGTTCGGGTTATGGCCCTATCATTATTTTAGTATCTGTAGCTACACATTTTATTACTGATTACAAAATTATTCCTCTCCGTTTTCAAATCCAGCTGCTCTGTTTGACTCTGTGCCCTCCCATGGCAGCGAATCCCAGAGACAATTCTTCGCCTTTGCCAAGGCTGCAAGGGAATGTTTAATGTTGAAGGATGAAAACATATTATCCGATCTTTGATGTTTAAAGAGAGGGGAAAGACCTCAAGACCTTTCTGCATATTATACAGTGTAACACATTTGTATGCTCTCAGCAGAGCTGGCATGTCTTATTCAAGGTCAGCTCTGCTCCACACTCTGGTCAAGTAACCTCCCTTCCCAAGTTTTCATAATTCAGTTGCAAACCAAGTTGCTAAAGTGGGAAGCTGGGCTAAAGCAAATGAGCAAATAGAAACAAATCCTAATACTTTGTCCTGCTGCTGTGTTTCTCTGAAAAGATGAACTTAATAGCACCCTACATGCACGGACTAAAAAGAGTGGCTGGAAAGGTGGGCCAATGCCCTAGGCCCCAGGAAAAACAGAGCTCAGAAATGCACACACACTCACATAAGATGGGGTAAGAAGTATTTTCACTTTACAGTCTAAGACTACATCATCTGCCACTTGAAACACCTAAGAAACAGAAAAAATAAACATTTCAGAAGTATCTGTGATCCTCTTTGGGCTTGTCAGGGGATAGGATGTTCCCACCCACGGGTGAGATTTCCTGATCTTATTATGGCTTCTAATCAGACAGAGTCTTCCTAATCATTACTTTTTATTGTGAATTCTTATCAGATGTTGTTGAAAGAAAAGTGTATTTTTCTTGAGAAGACTATCCTTTATTTCTAAAAGAAACCAAAACATAAGACCACTGTCATTCTGTTTGGTGCTAACCAAATGGCTTTAGACATTATTTCTTTAAAATAAAAATAATAAAAAGGAAATTTTAGCTCTCCATCAAATGATATCCCTCTACTGTGTTTGTCAGTTCCTCTTTTTGGATCTGTCATTCCAGCCAACCTCACATTCAGTTGGAAAAGTGCACACCAGGCCTAGATTGCCCATTGATTTTGTTGGTAGTGTTCACAGAATTACAGAATATTCTGAGTTGGAAGAGACTCACAAGGATCATCAAAGCCTAACCCTTGGCCCTGGACAGGACAGCCTCAAGAATCACACCAAGTTATCAATTATGTGATGAATTATTAATTTCTTCTGTGTTATTGGAGGGGCGGACAGCGACAATGGAAATTCAGTACCAGCCCTAATGACAAAACATAACTACCACATTATATTACTGCATTCCATATGTATAATATGTATACACACACAAATATACACTCATACAAAAATTCTGTTGCACCAGTTCTTCAGCAATCCTTGTTATATGTAAATGTAAGTCATTATAATCCCCATACAAAATTAATTACAGTCAGAAATTCCCACATTCGTATTTTCAGAGGGTTACCAGATAGGATTTTAATTTGGCTCTACTGTCTTTTCAAAATAAAAGCTCTTTCCCTAACATTTATGAGGCCTCTAAGATTAATTGCATTCATCTTTATCAAGTCTTGAAACTGGCTGATATGTTTAAATGAGCTAAAATTAAAAGGTTTGAGGCAACTGAAGTCTCTTCAATAAACTGAAGAAAGTGTTCCAAAAGACTATGGAAGCAGTGTTGACCAAATCTGTAAAGAATAAAGATTTTAAACTAATGAGTTGCCAAATGGATCCTTTTCTCAATTATTCTTCCTTCCAAAGAATTTGTGAGTAAAAGGTTTAAAGAAAATTAATTGAAATTTGAACGTTACCCACAGTCTATAAATAAGACTTAAATTAAGTCTTTCATTTGGCCCATAATAATTCTATTATATATCCTGCCATATTCTAATGTCTTTGTCTCACCTTTCTGTGGCTCTCCACTCCCAAGAGATGTGATTTTGACTGCTGGAGGAGACTTGGAATATGTTTCAGCCTATAAAAAAAAGATGAAGTGCATTGGTACTCTTCTCCACTTGTTTTTTTTGGGAGGTTTTTTGGGGATCTGTTTTGTTTGTTGGTTTGGATTTGGGGAGGGTTTTATAATTGTTTTTGGTTTTCATGGTTAAATGTTTTAAGTATTTTAAGGTTTGCCCTTGGAAATGGTAGTCAGGGGTTGTGGGTTCAGCTCTGAGCTCTGTCACAGCCTCAGGAGGCAGAAGCAAGGAACCAGACTGAGTGGAGGTGGCTGTTCTCCCTGGGACTTAACCCCTCTGAAACAGGCACCATCAAGCTGTGGTTCATGGACCCCTGAGGCTCAGAGAAAGAAAAATATACTGTCAGGTTGTACCAAAAGCAGTACCAGCACTGGAAAATTGCTGGAGGACTCTGATCAGAGACAGACTGTCATGCTGGTCGGTGAAAAGACACTTGTCCAGCAAAAGAGAATACCCTCTTGTGGAATGGCCTTCTATGCCTGAATACAGCTTTTATTTTTCTGCATCTGAATTCCCAGCCAGAAAAGAGACGGAGTAGTGGGAATGCTGGGAATGTTTCCCACCTTGTCTTCTCTGTTTATTTTATAAAACAATAAGCTCACAGATTCTTTCTACAGAGTTTCTTCTGTCTCTGGGTAATTTTGCTCTTTTATCTGCTGTTAGAGGAGCGTTGAAACAGTGATCACTGGTGAGCTTCTTCTCCCTTCAGGGCTTAGCTCTCCAAAGCATAATCCATGGGTCTGAGTGGGGAGAGCAGCTTTGGCCCACACCATGTGTGAGAACTCTGGGCTCAAGTTGTGACAAGACGCAACAATTTAAAATAAATGCAAGACTTTGAGACGCTAAGAGCCACTTTCTTCGCTGTCCCAGACTTTTCTCCCAAGTGAATCCAGGACTGGAACACAGCTGAGCCTAGAGGGCAAAGACTTACAGGTCTTTATTAATCCACTCATTAGAGGCCAGGAACTAACATCTGCTTTATCTCAGAGCTCAATATTGCTATTGTCTACCACACAGTGTGGTCGATAGATGTGCCCAGGAAATTCATCTAGTGCCATAGAACCAGGTGATATTTAAAAATAGCTTTCATTTAGATCTGTGACAAATCCACACAAGAGCTGAGTTTCTCCAATGGCTGGAATGAAGAGGTACAAGCTATGGCAGCTCTAGGAAGATTCTTATTTTGACAGAAGCAATGACTCACTGTGGGACCATGGACAAATGGTTCAATTTTCTTATGCTTTAGTCAACAAAACTATAAAATTATTAAAAGACGAAAAAAGAAAAAACATAAAGTCCCCAGATTTTACTGAAAAACAAATCCTCCTCTGAGCTCAGCTGGTGAATAAATGACAAAAACAACAAGATGAAACATGGGTGTAACCCACAGCTTTGCCAAATATACCACATAAATATGGAGAGGTAGAGAGGAAGAAAAGGCAGGGGGAAAAAAAGAACAGCAGGCACACTGAAATGCCCCAAAGCACATGAAACCATATGAACAGAAACAAGTCCAACAAAAGAGATGCCCACAGGGTGGTGAGTAGGAGGATGCATTCCAAAGAAAAACAGCAATCAAATGATCTAATGCTCTTTTCATCACAAGCAGCCTTTAAAACTAGATAGTGGTTGTCTCATCCTTTCATGGGGTGCAGTGTGACAACTATTTAAATGTCTCTGGAACAATGCCAGTCAGGCTTTATCCCAGTTAATGCAGAGCGGTTTGTCCAGTGGGAGACACCTGGGTGCCTAGAAGCCACCAATGCCAATCAGTGATGGTGCCCTATTTGACTATACTCTGTGACACCTTCTTTGCCAGGGCCACATGAAGAAACCAGGGGACCTTAAGCATCACTCATACTGAGCAGGTCCTTGGAAAGAAAGCAGCAGGAGGATGCCTCAGTCCTGACTGCAGCAGCCACGTGGCTGTAATGGACTGAGAACATGAAACAAGCAGGAAAACAATGAATAGCGGAAAAGTCAAAGTTAGGCCTGCAGCAGAAGAGAGGCTACAAAGGTATCTTCAAAGGGTTTTCTGGGGGATAAAAAAAAAGGAGCAGACAACATACATATTAATGAACCAGAAACAATATTGAAAAACAACCTATTATCCTTACTCAGATCAAAAGAACATGAAGATTAACACCTCAGACATCAGACCCATGCAACAGGAGAGTGAGTTTAGCAGCAAGCCTGCTTCTCCCATCTTCCTTTCTTTTGTGACTAGGATCAGGCAAAGAAGGGGCAGGTTTGTTGTGAGGAGCAAGTGAGACTACAGCTGCATAGTGGAAAGTTAAAAAAAAAAGGTATTAAAACTGAGAAAAGACTCAGTAAAATCTGGATGAGCATGGGAAGAAGGTGAAAATGAAAATTATATGGGCTCCAGTGCAAAGACAAGATTTACTGTCTTGCCTTGCTTGAGGGTAGTGCTGGAGCACTCAGGGAAAGATGTGGAATTATTTGTACA
Source organism: Gymnorhina tibicen (assembly GCA_013399875.1). NCBI lineage: Eukaryota > Metazoa > Chordata > Aves > Passeriformes > Artamidae > Gymnorhina > Gymnorhina tibicen. The sequence goes on from VXAZ01009915.1 coordinate 923,369, forward strand.
CTCCTCACTAAACTGCCAAAGGGCTTCCTGGTGGCTGCCAATCTCCTCTCCCATCTTCCCACCCCAGAGCCCCCTTCTGCAAGCCTGTGAGGCTTCCAAGCTTTGCAAGAGAAAGAGAGTCCCACAGTGCTCGTCCCTGCAAAGGCATTTTTGTCTGAAAATCAGAGCCATTCTCTGCTGGGGATTGTATCCACTTGCAATGGGAACGGCTCCATGATCTGACAAGTTTTTTTCCATATTTAATTTCTTTGATAGAAAAAATAGCAACCTGACCAAACTAAATTTTCTCTTAGCAATTTTCCACAGCACAAACTATTATTTAGGGACTCCTACCTGGTATATGAAACTATTCCTGCACAGTTAGGGCATTTATGATAATGAAACAAGAGCTACTCTAGATGGGGTTACAGTGAAGGAAATGTACCTTATGATGGCAACAGAGACACATTCATTCTCCGCCACAGACTTCATAACAAAAATCCTTCTTTCTAGACACCTATCATCTGCTAGCAGCTAACATTTGCTCATGGCATTGAACTTCACAACATCTTTCTCATTGTCTGCACTCATGTTCATACATGCACTGATGAAGAAATAGGGTTAAAATATAGAGTTAGAATTGAGCACATTTTTCATAGCAACTATGATGTTTCAGAAATGATACAATCCAAAAACAAACTGAGGTTTGCCACAAATGGGACTGAATAAAATTTCTTCCTTCTTGAGTCAAACAGAAGTTTTGCTGCTGATAGCAAAGATTTTCACTTTATTTCATATGCAGGATTCATTTGGTAAGAGGTAGTTGTCTTATTTTTGCTACAGCCATTTTCATCATTCCAGACATTTAAAACACTACCCAGACTTTTCCATCATTCCAGACATTTAAAACACTACCCAGCTTTGATAGGAAGACAGTCACTTGTCACAAGGCAGAACATAAGAAATTTCAGACAGATCTGAGGAAGAACTTTTTCAAGATGAAAGCAAATAGCCACTGGAGCAACTGGCCAGGCAAACTGTGGGGCCTCCATCTTCTGAGATATTAAAAACTCTTTTGGGCACACCCCTGAGCACCCCCATCTAAACAGAACTGTTTGAAGCAGGACACTGTACTAGATGAACTCTGGAGGTCCCTTCCGCTCCAAACTCTTGTGTACATTTGTGGATGCAGGAAGTTTGGTTACTTACCACATAACTGCACTGTGTGGACTCCATCTCTGCCCCTACTAGTCTTCAGACATTGCTAAAAACAGTGCCAAATACTAAGAATAAAGCCAGAACTGATGAATAAAATTAGAACCACTTGCAGGAAGATGCAGACTTTGGTCCAAAATGCTGTCTTGAACAGTAGAAATGCTCTTGTGCTAAAAGACTCATCATTTAACTAGACCCTTATTATATTTTACTGAAACTTCACATGGGTGGTGTGAAATCCACTCCAAAATTTTCTTTTTGCACAACAATAAGGTCATGAAAAGCTTTGGTTTACTATCAAGAAAGTGGACCAAGTTCTGGGTTGAGCTCTACCTTTTTCAGCATCAGCAGCAATCAGATATCACAGAGAATGAGGAGGGACAGGACCTGTTCCAGTGCTCTTCAGTCTTTCAAAGCTTCCTCTTCTTCAGACTGAGTGGGAAGTTTTTGCATGAACAGATGCAAAATGATGCCTGACATTTCTAATGATTCTTGGTTAGGCCAGACTTGAAATACCAAAGCCTTTTTTGCAGTATTTTTGTATTTCTACTTCAAATTTTCCCCCTCTCCAGATTTTCTTACCTTCTTTTTCCATATATTCACCGTCTGCCTTACTCCTAAGAGAAAGGTAAGAAAGGAAGATGTAGAAACTTGCATTTCTGTGTAGGTGGGAGGAATTAGCAAACAGTTTTTTAAATTTCCATTCCTACTGCAAGCAGGACTGTTCTAGTTTTATACACAAAATCAGCAGAACCCATTTCACAATCTTTCCTATACCAGTAAGTAGGTTTTAGATGCCTCCTGAAAACCACTCAAACCACTGAAGTTTTCATGAATTAACCCATCAAAAATTACTACTTTTTCAATTATGTTTAATGCCAAGCAAAAATATGTAGCAAGTGGTTAAGTGTATGATGGAAAATAATGAAAAAAGGTTTAAGCAGATGAGTCACAACAGATCATTGTTTCCTAAAGTCTGAGACATAGTCCCTTGTGGGGCATGAAGAGCTAACAATGGGTCACAGAAGATGAATAATTTACAATGGGTGTGCATTTAACAACGTGGTAATTTAGCAGGAGAAGAAAAATTTTTTTTCTTAATGCAGCAAGGCTTGGTTTTCAAAAGTTTGGAAAAATAATGTGGTACATCATGATCTGAGGCAGTATGTTGCTACCAGCCCACGGTACAGGAAGGCTGTTTCTATAGGAGTTTTAGGAAATTTTTGTACCTAATGGAGGTTCCCATGATCGCTGAATAATAGGACAAAAACGTGACTCCACTCCTCTGACAAAATATGCAGTTATTTTCTGAGCTACCTGTGAACTGAGAAAAAAAAAAAAAGAGAGAGGTTTAAAAGACAGATGGGAGGGATGAATTCTTAACATTCAAAATGGAATAGAAATATTCCCGGACTTCAGTACATCCATCACTCAAGTGATGCAGGTCACCTATAGAGTCCAACTGCCAATTCCTCTGACTCCCAGGCTGTGGTTTCAGAATGGGCCCAGAGGTTAAATGAGCCAACCCTTACAGCTCATGCCTGAAACTCAACAGCTCTGAAATTCCTCCTTAAAGGCTGCATTCAAGCAGGAGCTCAGACCCACTAGGGAAGGGCTGCTTCTATCCTGTTTTTCAGGAAAGCACCATTGCTCTCCAGTGCAAGCTGTATTTCTGTATAAAATATGTTGTATCCTCCTGACATTAGTCAGGAGTCAGAGTTTTCAGCTGTCTCATTAGGATGGATTTTTGAGAGCACCCATCAACAAATCAACAAAAACAATTGTCAGGTTTTCAACACAGCCAAGAAAACAGTGCAAAGTTTTCTCACAAATAAGGCCAAAAGTCTCATAAGGGCTGGAGACAAAAGAGTTCTGATGAAAATTGTGGGTCCACTTGTGGGCATCAACCGAAGACAGTCTGGCACTCCAGTGCATTAAGAATATTCCCTCTTTTGTCTCTCCCATGTATCAGCCTCCAGCCTTACTAGCAAAGACCATAAGCTTGAACTTTAAAGAATTAAAGTTATCATTTACTTACACTTATCAAGTTCTGTGTCAGATATGTGTAGGCACTAAGGCATGACACAGCCTTTGTTCCTCCTACTACCATGAAAAGAGATCCTCCTATTCTTTATTGTTATCCTAACCCGAGTGGAATTTTCAAAGCTCTTCAGCCATTTATGGTCTACTGTCATGGTTCCACACAGGCCAAACACCAGACACCCACGAAAGCCATTCACTCACCTTCTCCTGCTACAGTCAGGCAGAGGAGAAGGAAAAAAGAATTGAAGGCTCATGAGTTGAGATAAGGATTGGGAGGAAAACACTCTAAGGGCAAAACAGGTTCAAATTTAAAGGTATAAGGTAAATTTATTATTAATATAGTCAGAGGAGGATAATGAGAAGTAAAATAAACCTTTAAAACACTTCCTCCCCTTCCCCCCTTTCCCCCCCAGTCCCTCCCTCTTTCCCACCAACAGGACACAGTGACAGGGCATGCGGGTTTTGGTCAGTTTATCACCCAAGATCTTCAGTTTACTCAGGGAGAGGAGTCTTTCTTCTGCTATGTCGTGAGTCCCTCCCACAGGCAAAACAGTCTTCCCAAAACTGCTGTGGCATGGGTCACTCGTCTATGGGGTGCAGTCTTTTAAGGATAGACTGCTCTAGTTTGGAAGCAAGGGGCCTCTTTCTCTATCTCTGGAATCAGAGGCCCTTTCTCTCTATTCAGGTCTCCCATTGGATCACAGCTTCCTCTGGCATCCACTCGCTCTGGTGTGAGCACTTACCCCACAGGCTGCGAGTGGATCTCTGCATCCGCCGTGGACTTTATGGATTATAGGGGGTCAGTTTGTTTCACCATATTCCTCACCATGGCCTGCAGAGGAATTTCAGCTCCAACGCTTGGAGCACCTCCTCCCTCTCCTTCTCCACTGACCTTGGTGCACGCCATGTTGTTCTCTCTTACATGTCCTCACTTCCTGAACTGCTGCCCATTCCCAACAAGTTCCACAAATTCAAAGATTCTTGCAGCATTCCGCAGCACAGAGAAGTTGATTTAGTCTAGGTTCCACATCAGGGAATCACTCACCATGTTTCTGCTGCTGGCCAGACAGCCCCACTGCCACCGCACGGGTGGGGGCAGCCACCACAGCGCTGGTACTGTTTAATGCCTCTCTTTATGCAGGGTGCTGGGAAGGAGAAGCTGCCGCCACCGCCCCTGCCCTTCCGCCTGCAGCATGGCTGGCTAGGGGTGGCCAGGCAGGCAAGGCTCACTGTGGACCATGCCAACGTGACACAGGCAGCAGCACCTCAACCCCCCTCGGGACAACTGTACATGCACTGTTTTGATTTCCTTCTTAAATATGTCATCACAGAGGCGTTACCAACTTCTCTAATTGGGCCAGCAGCATGTCCATCTTCAGAGCAATCAGGGATTGGTTCTGCCAGCTATGGTGGAAGCTTCCAGCAGCTTCTCACAGAAGCCACCTCTGTGCCCCACCCCCGCTACCAAACAGGCCATGTAAAACCAATACATCTAGGAAATGTAAAGGCCAAAGAGTGTCGGCCATTTATTTCTAAAGAGAACAGCTAATCGATTCTTAGTTGAATTTAGTCCAATATAACAGTTGCAAAATATGTTCCATTGGCTGCTAGTGCTCTCTGGGGATCTGCAACGTGGTCCATGTTTTGAGGTTTTTTCTTTCAGCTACAAAATACTTCACTAAAAGTTAACTTTCAGTTAAAAAATAGAGACATAATTTAGGTCAGGGACTGGACTGAGATTAAGAAGACAGGAGTTCTTTTCTTGGTTGCACAACTGACCTCTTGTGTGGTCTAGGACAAGACATCTTCTCTTTGTCTGGCTTATTTTGCTCTGCTTTTGCTGCCTTTTGCCTAGTTGAATAAAGAACCTTCAGTGAGGTAAGTCACGTCTGACCAACTTGACTGCTTCCTACAATAAAATGACTGGAACTGTGGAAAAGTGCAGAGGAGGAGATGTCTTTTACCTTGACTTTACCAAGACTTTAAGCACTGTCTCCTACAGTACACTTGTATTCAAGTTGAAATCCCACAGCTAGAAAGCATGGACAACTTGCTGACTAAAACACTGGTTGGATGTTCAAGGCTCAGAACACTATAAGCAATGGTCATACTCTGACTGAGTGCCTGCAATGGGACCTGGACTGTTTAATACCTTTCTTAATGTCATGTTGGACTGACAGCACAGATGCTATATACCTGCAAACTGAGTCTCATTCAGCTCATTTCATTGCACACACATTGAATATGTGAGCAGGTCACAATACACTTGAGAAATCACCCTCACCTGGATAGAGATGAGAGACCTTGCTCTGCCCTGTACCTCTGTGCTGTCACTATCTCTCCACAAGTTATTCAGGGAAGTAGCTCTAAATCCTTCCTGAGAGCTGTTCTGTGTTATTAAAAAGCTGAAGCATTACAGGGTGCTTAAATAATCACTGTGCCTAAGAACAGGAGCAAGCTATGGAGAAAAAGGCTTTTTAGCCACATAGGAGTTGCATTCCACAACCTGCTCCACACAGCCTCTAAGAGAAAATGGAAGAGCCACACACACAGAGCTGATACCCAGGTGAAGCAGGAGTGCTTGCAGGATACAGAGGTTCACATCAGGTGTGGAAGGAAACTTGACTTCTGTCCACTGTGTTGTGGGCACAAAGATGCCCTTGGGAAGAGCCTTTTGCACTTGCAAAACCCTGGTTTTCTGTCCCTGTGCTAAGGATGTACAAAAAGCTAGGGGGTCACTTCTCAAGTGATAGTCATGTATATATATATGGCATTCCCCCTACCAGCTGCTAGGTAAAAAGCTGTCACCTCTGAAAACCTGGCAAATCCCAATCCTTTATTTCCTTTACTTTTCCTCCTCATGCTTTAAAATGAACATTTTTGTTTTGGATGAAATGGAATGTATGTTTGCATTTTACACTAAATAAATGTTTTCAGATTTCCATTTTGGCAAGAAAAACAAAAAATGAAGTTCCATTTGGTTTGACTCTAACTTATTTTTTTCCTCCCTCTTTTTTAGTTTCGGCACTCTAGCTGAAAAAAACACAATTATTCTCACAGCCTTAGTCACACATTTTCCAGGCAGTGCCTGAAATGTTTCCTTTCAAATCTTTGCAAGCATTTTATAGGTTGTCATTTCACTGCTGCTTCAAGAACAAGAGATTGCAGTACTTCCAAGTGAACAGCTTCGATGACTTTCCTGACTGATGCACATGTGTTACACTGTTGACAAATACTAACCATGAGAGTTGACTTGGCTATAGCTGTTTGCTGTAACTGGTATTTCCCCTGAAAATTCTTCCCCCACCCATCAAATAGAGCATTCTGTTTTAACAAGTTAAGAGTTTAATAAATTTTTTTGTATGCCTTATATTTTATCTAGACAAATAATAACTAATTAGTTTGCAAGAACCATAGTTTGTGACTTAAATGGCTATAAATTATTCCCTGATGAGAGGCCAGGCACTGAGTGCACATGGAGGCCAGTATATCTCCTATGATTAAAACACACTGAAACATATGGACAGGGTAACATGGACATTTCAGCTGTAACTCTACATATCTTAATTTCAGAAAAGAAACAGTGAATGCTTTTGATGCCCTTAGCATGCCAGTGTTTAAGAGACAGTGCTTGGACAATGCCGTTTATGTGCTCTAACTTGATCAGCCCTGAAGTGGTCAGGCAGTTGGAATAGATGATCCCCGTCCCTTTCAACTGAAATAGTCCATTCTACTTGTTTCCTCAAGCACTGCCAGCAGCTATAGCCTGCAAAGAACCATGTAGTTCCTGGCCTGAGGAATTTGCAATCTAAATTAACACATGACAAAACGTGAAGAGATGCAGTGGATTGCAGAGACAAAAGTCTCAAACTGTACAAAATGCAATTCTGCCCCTGTCCCCTGGCCAAATTCTTGCTGTGGAAAATGCATCTATACTTATGGACCAAAGTCCTGAACCAACTCCTTAAAAAACACAGATTAATAAAAAGATAATGGTAGCAATTTGGTCACTGTGGTTTAGCTGCCACAGTTAGTGCTAACAGGCTTCAAGAGGGAGCAAGTCTGGTGAATCCTAACTCTGACTCCATGTTCAAAAATGGTTCTCAGCCACATCAAAATTACTACAAGGGAAAGAATTAAAACAACAAATAAATTACTTTTTAGAACTACTAATCCACATGGATTAACAGCCATAACTCAATTTTAGAGAGATGACTAGATTTTCATAACACATGCAGACACACAAAATAGACATCAAGATATTTGGGCTCAGTTAAATATTTAAATAAGATCAAAATAAAATAAAATAATTTTTGTATTTCATATTTGTATTTTTAATTGACCGGAAAATGGAAATAAGACATTGAAATACTGTGTTAACATCTATACTATCTCCACTGGCTACACAAAGATTTGCTTCTGATTTTAAAGTTTCTCAGCTCAAGACGATGTAGATTTTCTTAGCAACAGCTGCTGTGTAAAATATTCTGAGATAGAATTTTTTATCATAATTAATAATAGATGAAAATTTCTGCGTTTTTGATGTTCTAAACTCTATGCTGTTTGATTTACGATGTCTTTATAGTTGTTTTTCTAGTAATTCTATGCCTCTTTCTGTTGGTATAAGGCTGGTAGTCTCTTTTATTTCCCTAGTGGAGTTGGTACAGTACTCTCTTCTTCCTTCTCTCGCCTTCTTTTTCTGTAAATATATTTCATAAAGTTCCCCTTTCTTCCGTAATGAGACTGATTCCTACGTTCTCCAAGTTTGTTGCTGTGGAATTTTTTTTCTTTCTATTTCTTTCTTTTTTTTTTTTAACTCTGCACAGGACAGTAATAAAATGATGGTGGGGGCTATTGCAGTGAGGAGCATGTTTTGCCCATATTCTCTGTAATGAATATTTCAAACCGGAAGGTGACTGAAGAGGTTCAGATTGGGGGTTGAGGTTTTTTAGCTTGCACTATGATTCTTTCCTTTGTCTTGGGGTTTTAGGGATGTGTGCCTTTCAAAATTTGCTGGATAAGGCTCCACAATGGGCATTTTTTGAGAAGTTGGATACAGGTGCCTACAGGTATTACTGGGTGAGCAGTCCCAGCTCTTGTGATAGTGGATCTGTCATAGCTGGGGTGTTATTGATAGCTGCAGTCAAAGGTGTAAAAGAGGTTCAGGACATTTATTCAGTAAATGTTTACACCTCAAAGGGAAGTGTTTTGAATAAGCCTGTCCAGTTGTTGATATGTGAGAATAATTAAAATACAAAGGAATCAGGAATTTTCTTCAAAACTGTACTGACAGGACAAGTAGTAATGGGTTCAAACTAAAAGAGGGGAAATTTAGGTTAAAAATTCTTCCCTGTGAGGGTGGTGAGGCCCTGGAACAGGTTGCACAGAGAAGCTGTGGATGCCCCACCCCTGGAAGTGGTCAAGACCAGGTTGGATGGGGTTGGAGCAACCTGGTCTAGTGGAAGGTGTCCCTGCCCATGGCGGGGGGCGTGGAAAGAGGTGATCTTTAAGATCTCTTCTATTATGCTATGATTCTAGGAATAAAGCAGCTTCAGGGAAAACTGTAGGATACTTAATGGGATTGGGAGGCTCTGACACTGCAAACCAGGCTCAGACAAGCTCAGCCCACTGAGGACAGCCTGGGCAGGGTGGGTATTCATAAATGCAGGTAATTTTTATTTATAAATAACCAAAACCCCCTCCAAATCATCTCCAAACAAAAATAAAAAATAAAAAAATACCCTTTGTGGTTCTTTCTCAGCATTATTGCAGCATGGAAGCTCATAAAATTTCACCAGAGAAGCTCATAAAATTTCACCACTGCTGCAAGTGTAAGGCAGGAGTAAGAAATCCCATCTTTTCTCCTGCATCGCCTGCTTCCCTGCTCCAGTGCCCAAGAAGTTTAAAAGGCCATGTCCATCCTTACTCTGTAACACCCTTTAAGCAGCATTTGTGCATCATGACTGTCAATTACCTCAGAAGCATCTGCAGCAGCATCACGGTTTAGACAGCTGATTCTTAGTATATATATCCTTATAGAAGAATAAGCTTTGCCCCTTATTCAGCTTCTGTGGTCTGGGTTTTCTTTTTCTCCATAAGAACTATATATTTGCCTATACTGCAATGTGTCATATGGGTGTACTCATGGTAGTGGGGCTTTTTCTACTGACTACATTTTTATTTGTAACAGTGCACTTTGCATAAAAGACTTTGGCAAAGGCAATGGAGAATCATAGTTTAAATATAATATTAATTTACCATCCTTCCTTTCTTCCCTTCCCCCTTTTTTTTTTTTAATTATAAGTTAACAAACAACTGCTAGTGCAGAGACACTAATTTCTTCTTCAGTAATCCCAGGAGATAATATCCTGGCATTCCTTAGTAAATTGGGCCTTCTAAAGGCTGTGTCTGGGTGGTCCATGATTGTCTTTCTAGAACCAGGCTGTTCTCAGACAGCACTGTTGCCTCTTTAATAAAAAAAATTGCTCACTGAGAAATATGTGTCCTTCAAATCAATGCAATTTTCAATGTTTGTCAGGAAGTAAGAGTTAGGCTTATTAAATAGTATTCACTTCAGTTTTAAAACTTCCATCATTGCTGTCTTAGAATTTGACAATTGTTACCTGATACTGTTAATTGACAAACTGTTGATCTGTTAATTTGAGAAATGTTACTACTGCATTAACACCTGGTATTTATACAACATTCCTCATCCTGAGGGATCCATTCATGTTACTCAGAGCCTGACCAGGCATAGACTCATCTCCAAGAACAAACTTCTGCAGGGGGCTCCTGCGGAAGTACATACTTCAGCATTTTGCAACAAGTTCTGTGCAAAATAAGGGAAGATGAGGAAATCCATCAAATGCATGTGGCAGTCTGAAGCATCAGGAACTAATTGAGGCAATTAAATACTCCAGACAAGGATTGGGCCTCACCATTTGTGGCAGGGGAAATGCAGTCATGCACCAAAACAAATTACTTTGTCTGAATGTGGTAAGAGAAAATTCATTTTACACCCGACCACAGCCTCTGGTGTAACAATAGCCCAATATTTCTAACAGTGATGAGTTTGGCAAAGTCTGATTCAAGCAAGCAGGAAAGGATGATTTAAAAATAGGTACTAAGAATTCTCTACTCTCACAGAACTGCTGCACTAATGCCCAAAACTTCCCACACTCTTACTTTTTTAGATCATCTAAGGTCTGAGGACCAAACTGGGCCTTATTCCCCTTCATGCAGTTACATGCAGCCTGCTGGAGAATACAAACAGCACCAATCCATCAAAATGGCCCTGATTATCAAGGCAGGAAAGACCACGGATGAAGCAGATCGTATTTGTGAATCCTCCTAAAGATGACCCCTAATTTCATGGTGTAGTAACAGCAGCAATAACAATATATACTAATAATGACAAATGATCACTTCTATAAAAATAAGAGAATAAGCAACAAAAATTATATGTATTCTTACACCAAAATACAGCAAAAATTAAGTATATTAAACCATTGACTACTGCAGCTGATCACAAATTATAGATGTCCTGCAAAAGGAAGTAACTGTTTCTTAATAGTCCCAGCAATGCAGTAACTTTCTACCACTGATTCTTAAAGTCTGAATAAGTGGTGTACAAGCAATGTACAGACCCATAGCAGCCCCAGGGGTATTTTAAACCTGATAAATGTGTTTATTACAGCTAAGTACTTGAGGCACACAAAGTCCTAAAAGTGGCTCACCAATCCAAAAAACTTGTGAGCCTCTGCTTAGGAGAAGAACAAGGAGAACAACCTTGTTGAAATGACAGGAACATATGCAGAAAAATAATTCCTATAACAGAGTTTGGTCAGGTTAGTAGGATGTTGGAACACCCCCTAGTTTTTAATAACCATAAAAACCCAGAAGTTCATTTTTTGTTTTACTTGGAAATGTACCTTCTTGGCAGTTGCAAATCCATTGATATCATTTATTCAGCAAAACATTTGCTTATTACTGATTCAGAAGGCAGGTCAAAGATTCACTTGGCAATCCTCTGTGTGCATTAACTAACCTCAACCTTCCCTCAAAATCACTCCATTTACAAGTTCAGATGAGATAACCACCTACAACAGTGTGACGGATGCCAGAAGAATTCCAGAGATGCTCACTTAGTCATAAATGTTTTGAATGTAAATTTTAACCAGAGTTAATAATATTGAGAGCATAATTCTAACAGTCCAACAGTTTATGGATAAAAATTGCAAGGTTTATCAATAAATGTGAGATTTCCATTTGTTCTATTACACCACCTGAGACCATTTTTCCATGAAATAGATTTCTTTTATGTGTGCATTAACATAAGATTGGAAGGCAGCTCTTCAGTCATCAAGGCCAAACAACCATCCAACTACAATTAACAATCACATCACACTATCTCTTACACAGAAATAGACTTAACTGCGTTTTACAAGCAGTTCCATTTTTATTCCCACTGCATTCCTGAAGATACTGCTCAAAACTTCAATAATTTAATGTCTGAGGACTTTCTTTTGTCTTCTAACTTCCTGAAGCTTTTGTGACTGGTTAAACACATTTAATCTTTTATCCTGGCACTGAGTTTAACTCCACTGGTTAATTATTTTGATTCTGTAAGTACAGAAATGATAGAGAGACCACACAACAAAAACACGCAGTCCAAAGAGCATCTACAAAGCTCTCCATCCCTCTTCCTTTAAAATACCAATGAAAAGGAGAACATAGAAGGGAGGAGTATAGTCACTCAATCAGTTCAATCATTCTTGTGTTATTTCTGTGGTGCCCTTCATGCAGAATGATCACAAGGAACTTCACTTTAAATTCAAACGCTTACCAAACTGCAACAGAAGGAAAGCAGAATAAAACAAATTCATCTAGTCAAGACTAAGGCTTAAAAATGCCGAGGGCCCTATTAACTATAAAAAGCTTACAGTGTCTGTGTATGTGTGCACTTCCAAGCAAAGGGAGAAATTATATACGTACATGAAAAAAGAAGGAATTAGCAATCCATGCTGCTTCAGGAAGATTGTGCACTTCATTCTTGAGTCACAAAGAAAACTTGCCTTAAAATTGACCCACATTTAAGAATTTAAGACCTTCTTAGGCTACCATCCAGATTAACATAGGTAACAAGACTGGCCGAATAGCTAAAATCTCTCAGAAATTCAATTATGATTCAGTGCATGGGCATGTGTTTCTGCATGGATTTAGTGTGGGGCCTTATCCATTGGGAGAGAAAAGCATGGCACAGCAATCCTTGTGCTCATAAATACTGGAAACATGCAAACTGCAAATTAGCTAGAACTGGCAGGATCCATATCTGTTACAACATCAGATTAAAAGGCTGCAACTACTGGCAATTTTATGGCTCATGCTGCACTAACCTTTTGTCAATGTTTTCCTAGGGAGGTAGAGAAAATAGTTGTAAAACTTCCCTGTAAAAGTGTAGCCTTGTATCTTAACAGAAAGCCAGGGAAGAAAATCAAGGAAGGAAGCAACACAACCAGCTACAGACAAGCAACCTGCTAAAAGAACACTGAGGGCACAATCACACACAACCATTTCTTTCCTTGTCACCCCACCATTCTGAGCTGTTCCCATGGTGGAAAATAAGAGATAAAGAGGTTAAAAAGGCTCCGAGAGGTGGTCAGAGAAGGGTAAGCTCTGGGGAAAGTAGCGTGTGAGCTGATGTGACTGTCCCAACAGTGGGATGGGAGGGAAGCAGCCTGGGTGGCTGAAAAATCAAATCTTGAAGAGATTTGGAGATGTCAGAGGCGAACACACTTTGATGCTATGAGGGGGAAAGTGTAATACAGAGCTATTTCTGTTAAGGTCCAGTATTTAAGATAACGGGACTAGGTAAGGTAGAAGACCAACAAGATCATAGAATCATTGAGTCATAGAATGGCCTGGGTTGGAAAGTACCTTAGAGATCACCTAGTTCCAAACCAGGAACCTTCCACTAGACCAGATTGCTCAGAGCCACATGCAAGCTGGGGCACCCACAATTTCTCCGGGCAACCTGTTCTACCACCCGCACAGGAAAGAATTTCTTCCCAGTATCCAATCTAAACCTATTCTCTGTCAGTTTGAAGCCATTCCCTCTCGTCCTGTCCCATGTAAATAGTCTCTCTCCATCTCTCCTAAAGGCTCCTTTCAGGTACTGCACCCCTGGCCCATGTGGACACAGCCATCATGCTGTGACCACATTAGGAACAAAGCTGAATAAAGGACATTAAAGCAAACTAAAGGCCAGGGCTCTTTTTATTATGAAATGAGAGTATGTATCTCTTAATAAAATTTAAAGTAATAATTAAAAAAAAACTAAGGCAGAAAAACCCAATCCTGGAATAGCTTTTCAGCTATAAAGTCATACCACTGCTTTTTCTCAGCAGGTTGACTCAGTAGAACAGTCCTTCCTGAAGTAAGATAACCCAAGGGGAAAAATACTGTCAAAATGTAATTTAAAATGACATCAGAAGGCATTTTGAAAAAGTTTGCTATGTTGCAGGGTGGTTGTGGGAAAGTAGTGTCTCTAAATCTCTATTTTTCCTGGACAAAAAGAAGTATTTTTGTAAACTTTAGAAAAAATTTTACCTATAATATTTCTTGGGTTTGCTAGTTCAAAGAAATTATAGAATTTAGAGATTTAAAGGACAGGAAAAATTAAAATTAAAAAATAATATAATCACATTTTTTCAGCTATTGAAAGAATGTATCCAGGCTTGCTGCTACCTTAAAATCCTGAACAGTCTCTATGGCAATTTTCAGTGTTTCTTGTCCCTGAAAAAATCATATTTAAAAAAAAAAAGTTAAAAACAATGTGTTTAAAGAACGACATTAAGCAGATTACATCCCTGCCACTAATTAACAGCACAAGTAGTAAATACTTAATAAAGACAAGCTGGTTACTCAAAAATGTAAAATGGCTTAACATGAATTGGTACATTTTAGGATTATTGATGAAAACTCAACTGACTGAATAATATAGGCCATATAATTTTATCTAGTGATTCTTGAATCAAAATATAGAAGGTACAAATGAAGTTGAACATATATCTGTGAAAATGTATAGTTATATTTATAAAGATGCCCATCCGGATTTAAAGTCTTTAATTAATAGAAAGATTACAACACCTCTAACTTCATCATTTCAGTGCTCACGAAGTAGAATTAACAACTTGTGAAGAACAGGCATGGAAGAGAAAGTTCTTGTTTGAGAAGAACAAAAATTTTTGTGAAATCATGGTTTAATGAATTAAAACCTCTGGTCATAAATCTGGAGGGGAAATTAGTGCGGTAATTCAGAATAGATGAATAAATTTCAAGGCAAGGTATTATTTGTACATGTAATTGTCAGTCAGGAGAGATACTCCGTAGAAACTGCCAGTGGTAGAAAATCACTGCTAGCACACCTTGGCCACATCAGATTCTCATAATAGAAGAATGAAACATTTTTTGAGCACGAGGTTCCTGCTTCCATCTCACCGCATCAAAATTTTCTGAAAATATACTGCTTTATAGTTATTAAAAATAAATCATCAGCTTTACTTCTTTCTCATGTTATAAATATACACATGATAATACTTTGTTCTCTCCCACATCCAAATCTTCCTGCTCAATGACATAAGCATTTAGCAGGGTGTTTATTCATTCTTAAATGGAAGACACAGTGTACTTTTTTCCTCTGTAGTTACATTTCACAAGAAGTGCCGAGCTATTTTGAACTAAGACATTGTTTGGAAACGTATTCCATCCTTTTATAGAAACATCTTCAGCTAGAGTCGCAGCTATAACTATTATACAAGATGAATAAAAAGCACATCTTCACAAAAATTTTCCAAGTGCAAGTGTCCCACTCCCCGTACTTATAACTTGTTGGAAATCAGCAACTCTATGTTTTCCCAAACCTCATTTATTAAAAAAAAAGCTACACCCAGGACCAAGTCCAACAGTGAAATCAGCAATGTAAACAGGATGGAAAAATCAGTTATCCTCACATATGGAGAGTTATAAAAGGTATGTGACATATGGAATCTGTATTTCAGTTAGGTCACAGCTTTGCTCTAACACTTTTTTACTCTTTAACCTACTAACAAAATGGTTTTCAAGGAGATGGAGATCAAAAAGAAAACCGTCAATAGGTTTGTTGAATCTGAAGCCTTCTCAGGACAGGATGTTTGTACCCAAGAAAGATACGTAAAATAACAAATATGTAGCCTGTGTGGAGGATAAGTGCTTGGATTAAAAAGCAAACAAATAAAAACTTAGAAGAAGTTTATTATGGGAAACTCCAGGTTCTTTAATATTCTGTATATTCATGAGAGTAGGAAAATATGAAAACTAAAATTTTTGTGGGATGGGAAAACTGTTTCCTGCCCATCTTTGACCTCTCAGTGTAAAACTGCTTAGCGCTTTGGTTTACAGTACAAATATTTCTGGATATGGTATCCATCTGTTATGTATTAGTGAAATATTTCTGATATTCAGCATTCTTTTAAACAGCACTATTACAATTTCATCGTGAAAGGTTAATAGCTAAGTAATAGTCTGACAGGTTTACAGTGGATGGTATTTCTGGAAAGAGTATTTGCTGTTTAGCATTTCTTAAGGAGAGCTGTTAAAATTTCAACCGAAGGGTTCTTGAAACTTCAGTATGATGTATCATATGTGGGGTGATTACACAGAGTATTACTTTTTAAATGTTTTTCCAAAGAAATTTGACTATTTTTAACACTTAACTAAAGACTTTAAATGGCAATTTTGAGTTCATCACAGTTATCCTTAAAGATAACTTGGTATCAGTTTTCGAAATGTTCTTTGTCTTGGCTACATGTTGATTGAGGGTGTTTATTTGCACAGTAAATTTTATAGTTATAACCTCCTTACAGTAATGGAAGACATGCTGTAATCTTAAGAAGTCAAAAACGACACAGAACAAGAAAGGAAATGAAAAATCTCAAACTGAAGACCTCCAGGAAGTGTTTGCAAAAACCAGCAAATGGGTCCCATTTCCATTCCAACTCCTTTCTAGCTGCATGCAATTACCACGCTGGAGGTTTTCTTGCCACGCTTTCCAATCTCATGTGCATTAATGATTGGGAAGCTGTTTTCCCAGATGTGTACACCTGGAGGAAAACGATCCAGATGTGAGTCACCAACCCCTGGCTCAGGGCTGAGTCACAAACTCAGATGCTTCAGAGCCTTTCAGTCAGGATAAGGTCCCAGGGGCTTGCCTCCAGCTTGGTGTTTATTCTGAGGGCCTTATAAGATCTTTAAATACTTGGCTCCTTGTCATTATCAACAGATTTTAGCTCAGCCGACCTTTTCCAAAGCAATCTCTCTCAATAGCCCTGGTGATGCCTGGCTGTGGCCTTTTGATTCCCCAGGGGCAAGAAAAAGGAAAGATGATCCCAGATGCCTTTTTTTACTGTGAGGGTGACTGAGCACTGGTACAGGTTGCCCAGGAAAGTTATGGAGGCTCCATCTTGTAAATATTCAAAATCTAACTGGACATGGTCCTGGTCAACCAGGTCCACCCTACCTGAGCAGGAAAATTCTATCTGGGATTTGGGACAGTGCTAGTCGCAGAGTTTTTCTAATTTAAGAAAGAGGAGAAGAGAGAAGAAGCTCAGGGAAATACTTCCCATTCACCCTCTTCAGCCAAGAGCACTGCTCCCTCTCTTCCTGAACGTGCTGGAGTAGTGTAGAACATCTGCTTGTATCCACCACAGGGCACCTGTAGGCACAAGAAAGTAAGCTGGGTAGCATTTATGCAGGTACATGGACATCTCAAACCCAGGGTGTTAAGGACAGCAGAAAAAGGTCCTAAATACCTCACTACCACTTCTGCTCTAGGGCCAGGATGAGGACTGCCAGACAGAGGCCATAAGTGGAGCTCCAGAGAGGACTGCAGGTGAAGAAGAGCAAGATCCCCAGCACCAGCACTGGTCTGTGAAAATATCTCTGTGCCTTTGCTTTCAGTGCTTAGTTGTATCATAGAAATTGCTGATACTGAGATGCCATCAGTATCACTTTTCTCCATCAGTACTGCAAAAGAGTCCAGCAGAGCTGCCCATCACTACCTTGCCAGATTTCTTCCCAAAGGAGTACCTTTTCTCCAGTTTCAGGTTCAGCTGAAAATGAAACTACTGTTTAAAGGTTTCCTAAGAAGCTTTAGTTGAGGAGACACCCTCCACAAGCAGGCCTGTCTTTATGCAAAACAGCAGTCACTTAATTTTCACAAGTTCCTCAGCAAAATGCTGGCAAGGCTGACAAACAAATGGGAAATCTCACATGCAGGATTTACAATTTTAAACTAAAGAGAAACCTTGGTTTAAATGTACATAATTTTAACCTGAAAATAAAATAAGCAGCTGTGGCAAAAAGAAGAGCTCACAGATAGACTGCAATAAATAAATCTTATGTACAAAGAAGCTTGTCTGGATAAAAAATATTCTGAAGTTCACCACTAGGTTTGGGACCAACACAGTTTCACATGGATGCAAAAAAGAGGCAAAATGAACCTCTTGCTGTTGTACAATCAAGGCAACAGACCTATTTCACACAAAGAACCAGCTAATCAACCTAGACTGCAAACCCAACGTGATAGATTCACATATCCACTGTGAGAAGCTGTCCATGTGCTTCACTGATTAGACTGGCTGAATACATACAGAACTCACTGGGAAAGAAAATTGTAGCTGCAAACAAAATGTATTTTCTGTCCCACAATGTATGGCTGAGCATAAGCAGTATCACAAAAATTAAGAAAAAATATTTAAAAATACTGAAAAATATTACAGCTGCCCTCTATACAACCATGAACCTGACAAAAGGCACTAAAGAAGAACTACCTTCAGCACAATGAGAAACAGTTTTGGCTTCTGTCAGAAGAACTCTTCAAAAGAGCATTACACCCACCAGACTCTTTTTCATCACTACTCCATTTCCAGTTGCCCCTTTCTACCCAAAATACATATGAAAGGTATCGTCAGTAAGCTCCTTCCATTCTTAGGGCTTGACAAAGAAGTTTGGGTGGTGGCACAAAGCAGGGGTGGATCTACACATGGCTGGAGCCACTCAGCTCACAAAACAAAGTGCTGTGAAGAGCTACAAAATAACATCTTTACTGATGGCATTTATTCCCCCACTCACTAGGGCCTCTGAAGCCCTAACGGGGAATGTTTGGGTCTCTGCTAACCTTGGAGGTCAGGTATTCAGGAATACTTTCAATGAGGCTGAGGAGTCTGAATGTTTGAGATCAACCCCTGGGGGACTCTTGAACCACCTCTTTCTAGACTGGCTTACTATCAGTAACTTCAGTGTTGTAAGTGAAGATGAAAAAAAATGAAAACAAAAATGAAAATAACACTGTATTTTCACTAGGAAGGAGAAGGAGCTGCCTGCCTTATCCACCTGACAAGCTCTGGCAAGTGTGTTCTGTCACGTTCAACTGACTCCCGTCACCTTCAGTTGGTTTCTAATGCCTGTTTAATGCTTTGGTCTCAGTCTTTAAATGCGTAAGTCCCCTGCATATGAGTGAAATCTGACCTCTGAACCAAAGTGGTGGATCCTTCCCTGTAGGGAGCCAATTTTGTTTTGATTTGTCTCAACACTGGTTGTCAGAGGCATGTGGAGGAGGGGTTGCACATGTGCCACTTGCAGGAGGCAACTAGAAGATGGTAGAAAGCCTTGTCTCCGGGAAGACTTTGCTTGGCAACCATTTCATGTCTCACATATGGGACAGGCAAACACCAAAGACACTGTGCAGAGAGGCTTCTCCAGTCAGATGGCGAAAGGTCTCCACCAGTGGACTGCAGTGGAAGGTTGGACTGGGCCAATGGTCTTCTGCCAGCAGGCAGACTTTGGGAGGAGCCAGGAGGCGTAAAATGTAACTGCATCACAAGTTCTAGGGGCTTTTTGAGACTGGGGGCCTTTTGGGTCTTGTGTTTTTGCTTTGTCTCCAACCTGCTGGGGGCTTCTTTGCCCTGGCCCTAGCCCACTTTTTGTCCTTTTTGCCCTGGCTCCAGCCTGCCTTTTGGCTTTCCTGCCCCCGCTGGCGCTTGCTCGCCCTCGCGTCTGCCCTGTGTCCCTGACCACCGCCCTGCCACTTTGTCCTTGCGTCCAACCCTGCCTGCCTCCGATCCAGCCCGCTGCCGCGATCCCCGCTGTGACCCTGTCCAGGGTCCCGTACCTCCTGCCCGAGCGCCCACTCACTCACCTCATGTCCGGCCACCCATCTCCACGAGAGCTGTGCCTGTGGGGCCACAGCTCTCCAAGAGCTGCGCAGGCTCCCCAGCAGGCAGCATGCACACACCCCCACAGCGTCAGTGGCGCTCCCCGATCCTCTGGTGGTAACGGCCGCTTTTTGTGTCTCCTCTTTCTCTCTCTCTCCCCCCTCTACCCCGCATTCCTTTTCCATTTTCCTTCCTCCTTTTCTGTCTTTTCTAGCCCTCTTTGGTGGGGCAACCCCTTTTGGTTTTTTTTGTTACCAATAAACAGTTCTCAGATAGAAGGCTGTCTCAGTTGACTTAATTTCTAGTCCATCTTAATTCTAGACCATCTTAATTCTAGACCATCTATTTTTAAAAGAACTCCTCGCAGTTCCCCACAGTGGAACGCGACAGTCCCCCTCCCACCATGCAGATCACAAAGCACAGAACAACACAAAAACCTTGGACAAAAGATATTCTGATAAAGCTTAGGATGACATTTTCCAGAGAAATCTCAGTGTTATCTAGCACCTGATCATCTTGAGGAATGGTGGAAAAGTTTCTTCTGAGAAATTCTTTCACCTCTAATAAGAGATGCTTGTTTCACAAGAGACTGTACTGAGAATGAGAAAACAGAACTTTTTCAAACTGAGACTGGTTTCTTAGGAAAAGGACATTTTGTGGAAGTACAGCAGGCAAGCTTCATAGTCATACTTATTTTCCCACTCCTAAAAATTATTCTCTTTTATCAACTTCCATATTTGAATCTCAGAACTTCCTTCTCCTTCCACATCCCCATTAGCCCTAGTCAAATTCCCCACAACACTTCCCAGACTCTCCTCCCATCATAAACAGTTTTGTATCCTTATTCCAGACAACATTTCAATGCTACGAATTGAAACACATGGAGACTATTTTTATTGATTTTGTCTACTAAGCCTACTAAGATTGGTATCTGCTAAGGTAATCACTAGGATGGCCAACAACATAGAACATAAAATGGTGCCCTCAGAAATCCTCCTCACATCACTGCCATACTTCTAAAATAGGAACTACAGATACGAGGAAGAGGCTGAGTCCCTAAAGGTATCATACTGATAAAATTTCAGTAATTTCCCACTTCCAAACAAAAGCATAATCACAACCAGATAAAAAACCAGTCTGCAGTAAAGAACATACCAGTGTTCACCACAAATCAGCTGGGAATTAGTGTGTGTGATCCTGGCAATAGGAATAGCATAGACAAAAATTGCAGTCCACTCTGGGTCATCTTTTGCAAGTGTTATCAAAAAGCACTGTCTCTCTCCCTATAAATGACCTGCAGATAGATGAGAAGTAGCAGGAAAGACTGAGACTTGGCAGAAAGTACTGCTCAAAGAAACAGACTGAAATGTCTTGGTCAAAAATTAGAATTTTTAGAATATCTAGAACTTTCAAAAGTCTTCATTTTTTAATTAAAAAATATAATTCAAGTCCTTTTTGTTTTCAAATTACATAATAGAAAAAATACCCTTTTAATATCATTGTGTAAAACAAGCAAGGAAATGGTAAAAATGCAGATTTTCTAGCATAAAAGCCTTTCTTCTGAAATTTGTGCCACCTTTATTTTTAAGATTAGTTTCCATCCTAAGCGTGAGATTCCACTTAATAATTCACCTTTCTGCTCTCAGAGTAATTCAGAAAAAAAGTCATATTACTGTGACACTGATTGTGAATATCTGTTATTTATTTCTTTTACACCTCACTTGGCCACTCAGACCTCAGAGTACAGACAACAGAGCTGCATCAGTAACTGATGGAGGAAGGCAGAAGTGGAAAAAGGGAGATGAGAGTAATAATAATCTAAAGGTCTGTTTGTAAGTTTCTGTGATCAGTGAGATCTTTGACGGAATAGACAGCTCCTCACTAACACATATGTTGCCTACACTTGGGTATACAATGACACACCACCAACTCCCCCTTAATTTTCTTGTGATGAACTTTTTGTGCCCTCTGAGAGCTACTTTATAGGACAGGGCTGAAAAAACCTCCACCTTCCTACTTGCACAAGCTACTTCCTACTTTTACCAGTTGCAATTTTGGTATTTAAATATTAATTCAGGCTGCAGGGATAACAGGCATTGGAAGGGTTTGGATTTTTTTTCTTTTTCCCAAATAGTTCTCTGGAGAACAAGGCACAGTGGGCGTAGGTGCTGGCGTTGCCATTGCATCTCAGTCTTCCAAGCTGCAAAAGATCTGTTATTCTTCCAGACTAAAGCTGTCAATCAGGAGGGACTGTGAGAAGTGAGGCAGTGGTTCATGATGTGGACTGAAATTCACAAGAGACCAACTGATTTGCTCTTGTGACCTAACACAAATTTAAAATTTCTGTCTCCAGAGGTAAAAGGTTAATGGAATAACCTATTTTTCATCTAGCTCCCTACTGCAGAACACCCTTTTAATTATTGCTATTATTTATTGATTTATAAAGTAACATGTAACATAAGGTACTCAGCAAGGAAATTATGAAGCATATAAAACACAGTTAAAATGATCAAAGAGATGTCTGATCTGAAGAGATCTGTGATGACAAATATGGAAAAGCACTTCTCCATCTTGGAGACAAACATCAACTTCACTGTGTCTGGTTATGCAGACACAGAAAACACACACACAGGAATCCATCTGTAAGTTAAAAAAAAAGAGGGATGTTAAAAACCCACACTTGTTTAGAAATGTGAAAACTGTCGTATTAAGAATCCAGCTACTAAGGAATAGACAGTTTAATTCTTAGTACAAGTCAGATAACTGATCAATGACCCAAACTTCTTTTAGTGTCCATAAAAATCACTTTATTTTAATGCCACAACAATTGAAGCAGCATTTGAAGCCACATTGCCCTGAAGTAACAGAGAACCAAATCCGATGTGATGTCCCAATGCTCTGACCCCTATCAGGATTTCTAAAGGGTACAAAGGTATCACGAGAAGCTGCAAGAACTGGAAAATAACATGGATGTTGATGTGTTCTCAATGCCACACCAGTAGGAAATGGGAATAGGGGAAAGAGAAAAGCTCACTGTGCTGGAGACCTGCTCCTGTTGTGCTCCCCTGCATTCCCTTGGCCCCCACAAGCACAGTGGGTGCCCCCAAGTCCAGTGTGCAAACACGACGTGCTTCCAGCTTCCACACATAGTGCTAAGGCTGCATTTGATGCTTCCCTAATGCAGCCTGGAGCCAGGAACTTCAAAGGAGCACATCAAAGCTGTTATTCACAGCAGAGAAGAGAGTGTGAAGCCGGGTGGCATTTTTTCTCTCCCCAGTGAATATGAAACTTTAGGGGGCTTCCCAAAGGACATATGAGTGATTAAAAAAAAGGAAAACTCTCCTTCATATCCTAGGGAAAGAAGGGTAGAGACCCCGTAGAGGCAGATGGAGGAAGAAATGAAAATTTCTCTCTATTAATACATCTCCTGGATAGCCTGCTATGTTGAGAAGGGAGGGAAAGGGTGGGAGAAAAAAGAACTAAGTTTCATCTTTGTTTCATTGGGTTTTGGGTTTTTTTAATCTGAGTCACAAAAGCTTAAAATGATGAAATGAGCCTGTGCAGCCTGACTGAGAGAGGAGACAGGCAATTACTGAAACTCTGGGCCACAATATCAGCTGCCTGCTGACTCCTGCAATTGAATTAAAACTGTGGTAAGAATAGTGCAAGGACTTGCCCTTGTCCTGCTTGTCTATGTGTTTATTTAATTTTCTGTCCAACTGACTCTCAAATAAATTGGGAACAGCTGCCATTTTTTTGATTCAGTAGCTCCATTACCCCCCAATGACATCATTCTGGGCACACTCACCAACAATAGGTCATTATGCAGCAATTACTTTATTGATTTATGGAAGTTTTTAAGCTCCACCAGGAATATGCACATTCAAGGGAGAAAAGGACTTTTCCTTCTGCACTGTTGTACGTAGTGAGTTGCTGCAGTAGGCAGGAATAGTATTATGGACACAAAATTGGAATTTAGATTACAAAGGGAAAAGACATTTTGGCTATTGGTTATGTCGTCAAAGAGAAAAGAAGATAAGATTTCAGAGGAAGATCCTGCTGTGAAGTGATGTTTAGAAACCATGATTTAATGTGGCAATTAAATGTATGATGCAAGTAAAGCTGCTACGTAACAGACTGGCAGTAAAAACATGCAATATTTGCTATAATAGCCTGATGCATGGCCTTTTGGAGGGACTGCAAAAACCATTTAAGAATTATTATCACATGGAAACATTTGCTTTCTTCTATTCTTACCGTTATATTAGATCAGCCATCCTTAGTACTTCAGACACCATTCTAAGGGAGGAATGCAAAAACAGTGTAGTGCAGTTCTGATTCATTATGGTCTTTCAGCTTTTAATCATCTGCTTGGTTTGAAATCAAGGAATTTTGAAGAAGACTAATGCTAGAATTAAGGTAATTTGTCATTTTCTGTACTTAAAAAAAAAAAACAACATTGGAACACACCAAAAAAGTGTCACTGTGGTTAATAAAATAGAGGTAAACAATGCAAGAATTTTATAACCTTTTAAAATGGAATGGGCATTGAGCTGTATGGAACACAGATAGAAATATACCTTTCATGAAACTTTTAGAAGAGGGCAAATACTTGCAAAAACTCTGTCTGAACATGTATTTGAATATTTGAATGAGGCTTATACTTACACCTCTCAACATTTACTTCCAAAGCTTCTGTCACTTGCTTTTCTTTGCACTAAAGAATCTAAACTTCTTTGCACTGGAATCAAAAAATGGCTCACTGCAATCATCAGGAGAATAACTAGAATTTTCAAAAATCTAGAGAATGATGCCTGAGCACCACAGTATTCAGCAAGAGCTGAGTGCCTTAGATGAAACTTCACTCTTTTTTTCCTTTTCCTGTTCCTGCCTTGATGCTTAAAATGTTTCAGTCATCGACAGAGAAAGAAGAACCTGAATCCTGTGTTTTACATGAATCATTGGAGTGATGCACAACAGAGGCTCTGATCTTCAAGGGCAAATAAGTGACAGTAGCAGGTTCCTAATTCAAGGGCTGGTATATACAACCACAACATTTCTGCAATGATTCCAGGTCCTTTTGAAGACCTATCCATACTGGATGACCGAAATGTACAAGTTGTGAACACCACGTCAGATATTCTTCACATAACTTTTCTATACCAGTTGCACATAACAGACAGAGTCAGAGGAAATAGCCTTACCTTGTGAATGATTCATAAAGAGGAAAAAACAGGTTGGATAGCTTAATTATAATGAAAAAAAGATGATTTTTAGAAAACACCTCAGGAAAATGTCTTCAGGTCTGCAATCAACACCACATGGGTACATTACTGTGCCTAGCAGACTCTCATATTATGACTTGCAGAACTGGGGCTTAGCTGTAGATTGTCATTACAAGTGTTCTGAGAAAGTATTGGAATAATATTTGTGAATTTTTCCGTATTTTATAGATGCATTTTACAATCATTTCATTTGTTGTGATATGTGCAATGATCCTTTCCACATCAAATATATGCTAATGTTTGAAAAGTTGGGTGTTTTTCAGCAAAATTATCCTGGATGAAAGAAATATCCTAATTTTTAGGAGGTCATGCTTTGAAATGCAAAAAAACCTAATAGCTCATTAGATCTGCTGGTACTGCATTAGAAGGAACGACATAAAATGAAGTAAGATATTATGATTAAAATAATAACATATCTGTATTTTTTTCATTTCATATATTAAAATAAATATGATCAAATTATCTGGACGTTCCGATGGCATAAGTTTAACTCCTTTCTTTTCTACTTGTGACATTTGCACTTTAATTGAAAAACATGAAGGGATGTGAGATTCCTTCTCCACAGTCTGATTATTCTTCTAAATTTCTCCAATACAACTGTTGTATTTTACTTGCATCATCATGAAGACTTTGTCATGAAGTCAGACATGACTGTTTTAGTAATGTCCTTGTAACGGACTTGAAATACAAGCCTGGACTCTGTGACCTCCCCACAGTGGCCATACAGCTATACAATCTTTTTTTGTGCTTACACTATTTTTACCGCATTCAACACAAATGTGAGATTTCTGTGTGGCATTAATGAAGCCACAACAACAAATTACAGTACTCTGATCTTTCTGGTTTTGTTAACTTTGCCAGACTCCTCCCATTTATAAGATCAACTAATGAAAGAACACCTCTTGAAATCGGCCAGTCAATTACTACAAAAATTAGCATTTAGTTCATCTAAGTAGCACTTTCAATACCACAGCAATGCAGAGAAGTTGAAGAGCTAAACTAGAGAAAGAGCCCTCCACAGAGACATCAAGGGACCCCAATCTCATTTCTTCTGCCCATGCATCTCCCGTGGGCAGCACAGGAGGTTTTCCTGCAAGTGGAAGCTGTGGTTAAACCACAGGTATTGAAATTTAGATTTCTCATTCTGGTCACAAAGCTGGTCAGGAGTGCAGAAAAGCAGGACAGCAGGTGTTCACTCTTTGTGGAGGCAAATGAACCAAGAATGAGGACAGCACAGACAGAACATCTCTAACAATCCCACCCTGTGATTCCCTGAATGCTGTTCCTGACCCCCCTGGCATGTGAGGTCACAGAACTGTGCTGAACCTCAGTGGCGCTGACAAGGGGTTGATCCAGCTGGAAGGGAAATGGGGCAAATCCGCTGAGGACCCCTGGAAATGGAGAGCGGGGGCAGGGCGACCCTGGGTGCTAAAATTCCCCTTTGGCTACTGGAAATCCTTCAAAGTCAGAAAATTGGCGTGCTACCAAAACCAATTGCTAGTGCCAGAACACATTTCTATGGTACATCAAGTGACAGATTTTGCAGTCATACCATAAATAGTGCACATTCTCCTCAACTGAGGTGAAATGTAGTTCTACTGAAATTAATAGCACTAACTCAATTTATAGTGGCAGAGGATCTGTTTCAGCGTGTTAAGATCTCCATTGATGTCTTCTGGGTTTAAGTTATGACTCCTTAATTTAAAAATTCCACCAGGAGTTATTAGTAATGAAAAGGAAATTCCTCCCTCCTCCAGCATCCTGCTGGTATTGAGAAGGCTGCAGAGGTTACAAAACTACACATTTTGTGCCTTTGCAATGAGCAGGTTTTCTCATGAAATGGACATTCTTCCTGACAATAGTGACTAAGATAGAACCCCACATTCCAATACAGGACTTGGAACTAGATCTTTAAGGACCAACCCAAACCATCCTATGATTTCAACCAGTTGATGTAATTACCCTATATCAGTGGTGCAAGGTTAAGCCTCCATAATGCCCCTGTGTCATTTTTCCACCTTGAAACCTTAGGTAAACAGTTCTCTACATCATTATTTATCCCCAAAAGGCACAGTAGGTAAGAGAGACAATAGTTAAATGAACTGCCTACTGCCATAAAATATCAGTGCCAGAGGTAGGATCAGAAGTCAAGTTCTGGATCTCCTAACAAAATTTCTCTATGTAATTACATTCACCATTTGCAGATATTAAAGATATGTAGACATTGAAAAATGTCAGAAAAAACCCTCCTTCTGTAAGGGTATCCATGTCTGTCCCATTGTTTCCAGAAAAATGCATGAAGATACAAAGGCAAACAGCCAGTTAGATAATTATAGACACAGCCAGTGGATGCATTAGCAAAAATAATCACTGCCTATCCTCTACCAGGGAAGATTTTAATTTTGCTCCTTGGCCTAGGCAGCCTGGCTTTCAGTCCTGTGGGGTTTTTTCTCTCTCTTTGTACAATTTCCAGTTGCTCTGAATACTTTCAGCACATTTATGAATGGTGTTTTAACATCACAGCACACTGTGGGACAAGCCTCTCCCTGGGCCTGGGGTTGGACACCAACCCTGGGAACCACTGGGACTGTCACTGGTTCTGTAGCCATCCCTGTGGCTGGTGGGGCTCAGATGTCACCATAAAAACTGATATGTGTGATTGGCAAAGAGTGCTTTCTACCCTAAACATAGTTTTTCAGCTGAACTTTGCATTCTGTGGAGATGCATTTTTGAAAACCAGAACTGAGCATAAAATTCCATTATTTAAGTGGCATGTACTAGGTAGGTATGGTCTAAGAAACCTGGCAGTAACTTACTCTGTTTGTGGCTTCTACTTTGTTAGACTCTGAGGAGCCATGAATCTATCTTGTCCTTAAAAAACTGAAAGAGGGAGCCTTTAAAATGAATATAATGCTAAATTTATGTGCCACGGGAGCAGCATATCAAGGCCTCTGTGCTGATTAGACCCAGATGTTGGTAACAATGTTAGTGTTATGGACCAACTGCAGGTGTGGGAATAAATCCCTTTCCCTGGGACCCTCAGCAATCAGACCAGTGGTTTCTTCTGGCTCTCAGCTCACAGTTTTCAATTAGCCCTACAATGGTATTGTTGTTCTCCAGCATTAGATCATATGTCATGTAAATGAAGTTGAATATACACTTTAACTTGACAAGGTGATTAAGGCCAAGGATACATATGTTCACTATTATAACATGATCAAGGTTAAATAATAATAATAAAAAAATAGCCCTGACATGCCATAAAGTTGTTATTATTTTGGTTTATCAGTAGATTTTCACATTTTACTTTCATAAAACAGAATATAGTGCAAAGCAGGGCTAGAATAGAATTTGAATGAAAGGCAGACAAAAACATTATATGTGTAAAATTATATATGTGTGTGTGTGTGAGTTCAATGCTTAATTATGGACTTTTATGTTTTTATGTGATAGTCTGACATCAAACTTGGATTGCTTTTTATTTCTTTTCCCAGTTTTCTGTCCACTCTCCTTACCTTTTCCTCTTTCATGTCAATGAATAGTGCATGCACAACTATTTCTACAGGAGAAGAAACAGAAATATTCCTGAAAAGCCATCTACATTAGAGCAATGAATCCAGCTCATCAGTGCCAGAGGTTGTTTTCTCTATCTCCTTTGGGTTTCATGATATTTAGAACACCACCATGGCTCACTAAAACATATTAAGGGCTCTGGTAAGTAAAGGGGCCATACTCCTCTTCCACACATGCATAATTCCCATTAATGTCAATGGCCATTACCTCTGCTGAGAAGAGTGCAGCTACTAATATTTTTCTTATATGTTCACTTTCATCAGGTTCTTTTCGCCAGAGCTGTGGGACTGTGTATTATTCAGTGGTAGCAAAACAAAACTAAAAGGGAAAACCTTGTGAAAGTAAAGTAAAAGAATGACATAACCAGCACAGAGACAGGTTCTGGTACATTGTTTGCAGGACAATAAGATGATTTCTCTTTTCTGGTGGTACAAGGGAATTGCAGACACAAATCCTTTAGGAATGCAGGAAATGTAAGAGGTCCCTGAGGTTGTCAAGTGTTACCAAAGGTTATCAAGCACCGATTACTGGCCACCATAGGCCATCACAAAACTTATTCTGGGACTTACTCTGAACTCAGAACAAAGTGCACAAGGAAAAGACCCCACTGCTACACAGTGAACCTCAACACAGAAAACTGCATTTGCTATCTTAGAGAGCAGAGCTCAAGAGCTCAGGAGTTCATTACAAGAAGGACTACCGTCTCTTCTCTGCTGTTTGCTTACACTCTGGCAGTCAACAGTGCAGGTGCTTTCAGGTGTTCCTGGCCAATTTGGGCATGAAATCACAAATAAATATCCCTGAATGAGGTGCAACTTAGTGCAACAACCATAAACCGCAACTCTCGGATACTACATTCTGTTCCAATCCTTTTTTATTCTGCACATCATATGTGTCCCGCCTTGCAAGAAAATGAGAACTGACAAACAGGAATTAATCTTGATGTACTTTCACCACTTCCATACTTCTCAACACAGAAGCCAAAGAAAACTGCATAGCACAGACCACATAAATATTTAATGAATAAAAGGGATTCTGTGAACTTTTATCAGTAACAAATATTTTCTATATCTTTTTTGGTCCCCAGTAATTCTAAAATATCGCTTGTGTCCACTTCCCTTAGGTATGTCCCTTAGTCTTGCCTTAAACTTTTCCTGCAAAGCCCTTGTAGCAGAGACTGCAGTTATGCATCCAAAGGCTGTGCCAAGATAAAGAATGAAGTACTGACCCTCTACGTGTTACTCTTGTCATATATGGATTCAATAGAGTGGCTTTTTGCATTTTCCAAGACACGAAGGAGCCCATCGGAACTGACCAGGGACAGACTATTTTAAATAAAGAGTTTCTAGTTAAATTAAGTTATACCAGCTGTTGAAAAGTTCCACAAACAGTTTAAAAGTTCCTAGTTACGTGTTGATGCCTTTTTAAAACATGTTTTAACTGTTGTTTACCCCCCATTATTCAAGTACCCTAAAAATCCCTTTAAGTTAAAAGGCACCCTTAGCACCAGGCTCCAACGGACATTTCTAAAAATAGCCTCCCTGTCACTGAGATCCATGGCAACCTGGAATATTAATGAGGCTCCTTCCCGCCTTGGGACAGGCATGACATCAGCCTGTCCCTCTACCCCTAGAAACACGAGCCGATTGGTGAGAAGGAGTTACCTCATCGCACAGCCACCCCAAATCGCTGTGGGCTATGGAGAAGGGACACGCACAGCCACCCCAAATCGCTGTGGGCTATGGAGAAGGGACAGGGGCAGTCCGGGGGGGGTCAGCAACTTATTTAAGGGGGCGACAACCATCCCCCAGGGCTTTTTCTGGTCCGAATAGGGTCCAGAGAGCCCGGTGCCAAGGCACAGCCTCCCTTACCTCTTTCAACACTGCTACCTCGGATCCAGCCAGGATCCACCCTGGCACTGCTCGGTCTCCTGCCAGGAGCAGTCGGCCGACTGCTTGGGTGTCTAATCGCTGCGCCTGGGGGTTTTCTTTTGTTCGCCCCTTTTTTTTTTTTTTCCCCGAGGTTTTCCGGACAACTTCTGTGCACCCAGTAAACAGCTTTTATACTGCACAGAAGCGAGAATTGTCTTTATTTTTGACACTGTTATATAGCTACATACCGCTGTCACTATTCATAGATTCACAATTTGGTATCCCAACTTTTGTTTCAAAAGCATTGAGAAACATGTATTCTACCTATGAAGAGTAATAATTCAAGATGGCCAGAAAAAATTAAATCTGTTTCATGTAGGATTTGAGAACTCAACATTTCTCTGCTACACAGGTTTGAAACAAAACCTAAGAGAACTCATATATTTCTCTGTGAAGAGTTGCAGATCCTAGGAAGTCTGGGATTCCTGACTTGGAGGAAGACAAGTGAGAAAAACAGCACAGAAGTGGCAAAATTAAAAGCACAAAAATCCCAGAAAGACAACCAAGCCAGAATCTTACCTGTGCTTTATTAGAATTTACAGTTCACTCCTGGGAAGCCTTTGAATTTCCATGAGTTCAGGTGTACTGAAAAAAATGTTGTCTGACCTGTTCCAACTACTTCTGATTATAAAAATTGTGAGTAGTATTCTATAGTGATGAAGTAATCTAGAAACTTGACTCATACAGTTTTCTCCACACTGTATTAACTCAGGACACTAAAAAGCCCTAGAACAGGTAATGTGGGAAATAAAAACTTCCACTTTAATGATTGATAAACAGGGACCACTGGCATGCTCACTTAGAGGTGACAAGTCTCACACAAACGGTGTCCTGTTTGTGGCTTTTACATAGGAGGTGTATTAAAAATCATCCACCTCTGTTAAAAAGTACTGCCTTGGTAACAATGTCAGCGTAAATTAACTTCAGCAGAACTGTAAGCAACAGAAGTTAGTAATTATATGTAAGATTTAACTTTCAAAAGGGCTTCAGAACTGTGTACGTTTGTGAGGCAGGAAACCATAAATTTAATTTAGGGGCCAGGTTCTCCCTTCTGGCTTTGTCTTCTGAATGTTCCCTCAAATGGTGTGCCCTGTATGGTTAACAATTCTTCTGAACAACAATTAATCCATGCTGACAAATTTGTCAGATGTATTGGAGTAATCAGCTTAAGTTTTAACAGGTTATTCCCAATTTACCCAAACAGAGGCCTTTGTGTACCTTTGTTTACCAGCAGTAAATTATCATAATAAGAGTGCTCAAACTGGTATATAAAAATTGTATTAATAATACTTGACTCCTATATGGAAGCTTTAGAGTTCAGAGGTTGGAAAGATTTTCTGTTCTGTCATGCAGCTGGATATATTTTTTGAACTGGGGAAAGATGAAGAGATTTCTACACAAGATTTGTCTCTAGCAAAGATGTTCAAAACAGGAGGGCTCCTCTGGGACTTCATTCTACCAACTTTAAGAGAAGTCTTAAAATAAGACTCAGGGTCAGAGGAGGCAGTACAGAAAGTAGCTACCTCAAGATCAAATTCATCTCCAGTAGCATGGCCACAGTAAAAGACAGAGGGAAAACAATCTAGAACTCTTAACATAATTTCTTTTCTTGGTTTTCAACTGTTCCACCTTCCTTTCACTTGTTATTTAACTCACTATCCTAGACACCAACTCACCTTTTAAACTTATAAAAATAGTGACCACAAAGGCAAAGTTAAAGGTATAGTCAAGTAAAGTAGCAGCATGAAACAAGTCAAGGCCAAGCCAAGAGGATTTTACTGTATTCATGGCTGTTAAGCGCTGGGAGTAAAACATAGCCAAGAAGTATGCCACTTAAAGCTGACTAGGTATGCCATTTTCTCATTGACTGGAGGAAAGGAAATCAATGGTGCGGCCTCTGCTCCCTAGCAATCACATCCCAGATGTGGGAGTGCATGTCAACAAGGTGCCAATTAAATGGATTCTTCTACTGTTACAGCCCCACCATGATCCGAGCAGTTTTGGTTCTGAGCAAACCAGTTAAAAAATGGCAATCTGTAATTTAGATCATTCAGGGCAGATGTCAAAGCACAGAAGTTAATATGAACTTAGGATATGTAATAAACTTAGGCCATGATAATCCTGTGTAGCTCTCATCCTGAGGTCTGGATCCTGTTAGCAAGGTAAGCACTTAGGAGCAAGGCCAGCCTTTGCATCCTGGGGAGGACAAAAGACTGGAGAAATTGAGAGGATGCTATTACCCGGTTTGCTTTCTGCTGACAGGAGGCTAGTGAGTTCAAAGGCAAGTCTGCAGAGACAAAGGCCATTTCTGTTGTTACAATAAACTCCCATTTCCTTCAAACTCCTCTGCCAATAGTTCATAACAAAATGCAAAAGTGGTTCAGGCTCTTAAAGACTTCTAAGTGTAGGCAAAATACCTTTCAAATCAAAGACAAGTACTCAGATGCAAGCCACATGCACAGCAAGCACTGTAAACAATACTTAACATAGAGTGGCTTTAATAAGTCATCTATCAAAGAACTGGAAATACCCACCTCAAACAGACCCCTCACAGCAATCACTAAGCTCAGTGGCTGAGCTGTTTACACTAAAGACCATTCCTTATTCATGTCCTAGCAGTGAACAATAGCAATATTATGTTGAAAATTGAGTAAATCTATCTCACCTTTCACCAATACCTTCATGAACCAGTGAATCCATGGGGATGGATGGCATTATTCCACAAAATATTCTGGAAACAGGCATCATTGTTAGGCCGGCAATACATTACTGATAACCAAGTAGAGGCAGAGCGTAAAGGAACTTATTGCAGGTGAAAAAAAAGAGAAGTGTTCTGCAAACACATGTAGAGGAAAGAATACTCTTTTTGTGCTCCTCACTCACAGTTAAAGTATAACTGATTTTCACATTTAAGCAACAGCTTCCTAAATATAGCCTTGACAAACATCTGCCTTTCCTTCATTTTCCTGTCTGTTTCTGAAACAAATCTGACCACTGCTAGGATGAGGAATTTAAAATTAAACGCAGGATGCTTGAAAATGGGATCTGTTTTGTAGCTATGCCCTGCTTGTACTGCAAGATCTAGCCTGAAGGCCAAGCATGGCTGAGGTTGCAAGGGGAGAAAGGGGGTGGAGAACAGGGTGATGATGAAGGCAGAGTATGAGACTGAAGACCCTGCAGAGATGTCTTGTTAGTGCAAGAGCATCTCTCACTGGCCAAGATGAGGCAATGACCTAGAATAAATTTTGCCTCTCTTCTGGATGAAAAACTTAGTCCTCAAGCCACCCATACCAGAAACATCTTGAGACATAAAAAAATGTGTTCTAAAAGCATGGATGATACCTGAGCAATTACAAACAATGAGGGGTATCTCTGACTTATAGTCATGCCTCACACCCTGCATATGTCTGTGCCTGTATTAAACACAGAGAAACACATGAATGGAGTACTTCATTCAGATTACACACTAGAGAGAGTGAGTGAACATCCTGTTATGACTATTTAAGCCATTTATGGACTTTTTTTTAGATGTTATATTTGACTTACATCTATTAATCAGGTAAGGATCAGGGTCTAGATTTTAGCAATTGCCATCAGATGAACAGTAAAGTGACAGCAGCTGTAACAGCAGTTCTTATGTTTTAATGCAACTGCTCTGGAAATGAGCTGTACACACAACCCACACTGTCTATTTCTAGCCTAGAGGAGGCTTAGGAGTAGGAAACGTTGATTAAAAGGGTCTTACCATCCTAGGCACCTTACAACCACATGGAAAAAAAAAAAGTCTGGCTAACCTTTAGTATTAGCTTTAACTTACAGTAAACCTCTCAACTGCAGTATCCCCCCTCTGTCATTTATATCTACTGGACATATGTGCTGAAAGTGAGCATAAAGTAACCACATCTTACTCAAATGTCATACACCCGTTAAGTCCAAATTAACTAGGCCCTGTGTTTATTATAGTGCAGCTTGCTAGACCTCCTTGAGTTCAGGGTCAGTTGGTGTTTCTTTATGAACCCCTTTATTAAAGTTTTCAGTGCTTTATAGCTCAGCCATTAAATTTTGCTCCAGGCTGAAGCTTCTTACAAAAGGTTTAATTCTAGAAGCATTTTTTTTTTTAATATATTTTCAAAGAGATCTCTTTGGTCATTTTAAAACATAAAAAGGGTACAAAAAAAAAAAAGAAGTTAATTGGTTTTAGGCCATCTTTAGGGCTCACCATAATTCAGAAGCAACTTAGAGCTGCCTATTTTTTGTGTTTGAAGCCTGTCTACTGAGTTTGTACTGGGACTTTTTATATGCATGTCTATAAATAAGTAGTCCTACACCTTTTTATGGTTATTACAGTTTCTTTTTCACCCCCATGGGCTGAAATCCTGCTTGTCTGGCTCATGGAAAGTAATCCATATAAGCATGATAAGCAGTTCTAGGCCTCCATTTTTAGCAATTAAATTCTAGAGAACTAAATCTTTGCTTCATTTAGTTGTAATTTTAGGATGTTCTTGTTTTAGGATGTTCTTTATATTTCACGTTACCATAGAATTTCAGTAGTGTTGAATGTTGCTTGGCATTTCTGTGTTTGTGCTGAAATTAATTCCTGCCCTGGCCACACCAATGTTTTTAATTCCAATTTTAGGAAGATATGCTTGTTAGCAGTGCTGCGTAAACCTGACCCTGCCCAAACTGCCCTGTTTTCTGCATGTTTCTGCTCCTGGAGTCAAGGAAGACCACAGCTTGAATGTTTAAAACCTCTAAAACCACCCCCTGACATGTGACTGGTACAACAAATCAAGAGGAACAGATTGTCCTTGGGGCATCACAGGAAGAGGACCAGGACTGACATTTGATCTCTGCATTCTGTGTGAGCCTCCCCACACAGAGGAGGAGCTCTTCCTTCCAAAGAGCTATAAATGAAACCAAGACACATTTACAAAAGCATCTATGTGAATATCCACACTGAAGAACTTGAGAGCAAAAGGTGCCAGGAGCTGTATCAAAAACCTCCCCATGTATGACTTTTGACTTTGGATCTGGAGAGCTGTGAAACCCCCAACAGAACGTTCAGCTGTCCCAGTCTTGGCATAACTTGTACATCCTTCCCTCACCAGCTCCATCAAGGCATTAAACTACATTTAGTGCAGAAATCTGTTTCTTTTAAAGTGCTTAATTTCCCTTCCTCTCATCTGGGAGCCAACCAAGGCCTGTCTTCAACTGGGCTTCCCGTCCCTGGGGAAGATGTCCTGTAAGTCTAAAGCTCTTGGGAGGACATGTCCTGCTAGTCCAAAGTTCTTCTACATGTTACACCTAACATCAGGGTGACCCTGAGCTCAACCAAGCAAGGAGAGTGACACTTAAGGTGTCAGCATTGCTATGCACATCACATGATCTACACAACAGGAGCAGCAGCAAAGAAAGGTTCCTTGTAATTTATGATAAAAGAAGAAATACATGTTTATAAAAAGACAAAGGAAGTAAGGGAAATAAGCAGAAATAATTTTTCGCATGCTCTATTTTTGGTAAACATCAGGGCAAAAGTCAGGTTTGAGCAAGAAAAAATATCTGTTGCATAATAAACTAAGATTTATTAACATTGTTAGGACAGCCAATATAAATGTAAACCTGTAATTTACCTGTAAACTTAAACTTTTATTAGATGGTTTCATCTTAGAGCTGAATCTTTCTCTACAGCCATCCCTTCAGGTCTTGTCTCTAGTAGATTCTTTCTGCATAAGAACTCTAATATATAGCTCTTCCCATACATTAATCACAGCACATCTTGATTACTGCAACATGCTTTTCTCTGCCTTGACAAAAGCAATCATCCTCACATCCATTAAGGATATGCCTGGCAAAAATTATTTTCTAGACTGTTTCTTTTAACCATTTTACTCTGTCTTTTCATTTTCTTCTGGCATAAGTTTCATATTATATCAAATATAAAACTACCTGTTGTTGTTTTAATAACCTCATAGCTCATCTCACTTACACTTCCTATCAGCTCTTCTTCATTAATGAGTTGTTTACTCCTGTCTGGCCTATTAAAATTTCAAACATTTTCATGCTTTGTCCCATAGGTTTTCCTCACAGTCCCCAAAACAAGAAGTTTTCATGGTCAGAGATAATAATAATTTTGGTGTTCTTCTTCAAACTTCTCCTTAAAACTTTCCTTCTCCATGAGATCTGGAAAATCTTATCAGTACTTAAACTCAGAGAGTGCTGGGACCACCACCTACCAGTCTGACCTATAACTGTCGCTTGGTTTCCCTAGAATATCCTCAGTTATGTCTGCAGCCATATGTTGTCTCTTGTCTTGGGTTCAGATGCATAATCATAAGCTTAATGAAGGCGATGTTTTGCCTGAGCCAGGGTAGTAAATTGCATAGTTTTAAGCCACAGCACACTGGTTAAAATGCACCAACTTAAACCTCAGTGGAATGGGTAGAAGAACATAAGTTTACATCATGACAGCTGAGAATATGTATGCAGAGAGTATTCATGGAAACATGTTAGACCATTTCAACTTAATTGTATGTCTGGATCTTTGCACGTGGAACTGTGGAGTAAAACCTGGGGTTTTTTGTTATAACCATGGAGCATTTAGATGTCTTGTCTAGGACAGGGCTTCTAGGATTTACTAGCGGGGAGTGAGTATCTACAAGAAATGACACTACATAAAGACAGTGTTGCTTTGTGAACAGGCAGATGTGCTGTTCCTGAAACAGTCTCTGTTTTTATGACACTCCCTGCTGTAGTATGCTTCTCAAGAGCTGATAACACATTATCACGTTGTTTATGGATCAAGTATTTCTCTCTCTACTCATTTTGTCCATGCATTTGACTTCCACAGTTACATTTTGCACTCTCCTCTCCTGCAGTTTTTTCCACTCCTCCTACTTCTTCAGTACCTAAATCACACCAACATACTTTCTCCTCTTCTTCCACCCCCCACCTTTTTTTTCTTCTTGTTTTGTAGCAGGAACCCTGGGTACGAGAAACTGAAAAGTGTTTTTCACCCTCTAAAGCTCTCAAGATTTGGTACTACCAATGTGATGGGGGCAACTCCTGGAATAAATAAAACTTTTTAAACCATTTTTATATCAGAGTTCCCACTGTTTGGGACTTAGTTGCAGTCTCAAAATCACACAAGAATTTGTAGCCAAGATCATGCCAATACATAAAACTACATTTTTTCACTTGTGATAATGAAGAGAACACAAGCAGAAGTTGAGAACATGTCTCAACAACAGCTACTGAACAATTTGAAAATATCAGAGGATAAGGTTTTTTGTCAATGAAAAGGAGATAATTGCTAGGCTTGCATTCTCCCTTCCACAAGGGCAACCTTCCAGGACTTCTACCTGATGTATCTCTCTCTCTCCTCTGCCTATTTGAGGCTCAAAACTACCTGAAGAAGGAATCCTGGCTGCAGTGGTGTAAACACTACATCTTTATACATAATCCATGTGGCCAGGGAGAGATGAAAAAGTTAATGATCAATCCCTTGATATGTAAGAGTAGATGGGAACTGGCATATCGGTTTTTAAATAAAGAATTCCTTCCATCAGCAATACAGGCTTGTACAAGCAGCTATTAAATACAATTCTCAGAATTGCTATAGTGTCTCTGGAATAAAGTCTAACTGAAAAGTGTTATTAAAACTTGTCTCCTAAATTGTTTAGCCAGAAAATGCAGCCAGAGGTTCTGAATGTGTAAAGGAAAGCATATGCACATGTTCAATTTCAGACGGTTTCAGAGAAAAAATAATTAATCTTCTCTGCAATCTAGTGAAGCAAGCACATAACCCTGTGAAAAACTACACTATCAGGGGGAAGGCAGACAGGGAGAAAGACAGAGAAGAGGAATCAGCCTGGCATGGTTAAATGATTTGTTCATGAACAAGATCCATCATCAGACTTAAAAGAAAGACCCAGCTTCCACTGAGTTCCAAAGAAGGAGTTTAGCAGTTCCAAGCATCATTCTCAAACACAGGAAGTATGTGATCCTTATGTACCTGTCACTGTTTAAGAGTTCTTTACATAAATCCCATAGTTTATGCTGAGAATTAAAGTCTATTGGTTTTGTTGAGGATATTTTTGCAACATCACTGTCTTAAAAAAATACCAAAGCAAATATTACAAGAAGACAAGTCAAATCATTTGCCTTCCTGCACACAGATTAGCCAAACACTGATAATGCTGTCACTCTGGATTTCTATATTAAAAACAAAACAAAACAAACAAACAAACAAACACCAAAAGAAAACTAAAAGATCCCAAATCCTAAAATGTGGCTGGTTTGAAAACAACTTGGCACACATGTGCTTGGCTGTTTTCTAGATCATAGTCACAACTGTTGCTACATTTGCAAATATTTAGATCTAGATCCTTCCAGCTTTATCAGTATTTCCTTTGAGGAGGGAGAAAAGGTAACTTCGGCTTTTTCAGTGGTTGAGGAACTTTCTGAGGTGAGGAAAATCTTATTTTCCACTGCAGTTCACCTAGGTCTGTCTGTAGTATAAGAGACTACCTCTCTAATTACATGTTTTATATTTATCTAAGGTTCGCAGCCAATTTATTTCTGAAGAAAAGTGTATCTTTAAATTGTCAAAATCACTCCATAAATTCTGAGTTAGAACAGTCAAGGTCTGATACTTTATCTGTGCTCTTACTGTGTACAAGGTCACATCATCAGCATGTAGATGTACAGAATATTTCATGAACTATACAGCGTTGACAGGTCATTAATAAAAACTGCGAAAGTAAAAGCCCTCTAATTAGCTCCTGAGGTAACTTTGTGCGTAACATTTTCACCCCAGATTCAACACCATTAAACAAAATGACTGGTGTTTGCTCTCTAATGTAGCCAGAGAACCATTCTCCTGTAGTTAAACTCAGCCAAATTGAGGGAAACTTAGATAGCAATATGTTGTGATTTACTGGAACAAAAGGCCACAGCCAAATCAAGATACATAGTTCCCACATAAAAAATTATGATGTATGTCTGTAATAATATCAAGGTTACCTTGAAAAGAGCAATGTGGTGGGCCAAAAACATGACTAAAATAGGGTCAATACATTCTCTTTTAAAGGAACACTCATTATTTTTTGAGCAAATGTGAGAAAACAGAAAACACAAATAGGTTATAATTAGGGTGATACAACAGGGTTACTAAAGCATCATTTCAAATGGTCGATTATCTCAAATTAGAAAGATGATATTGTAATAAAGGTCCAGCAACAGGTTTGAGAAGAGCTTACAGAAAGCATTTAAAGAAACACAGGGTAAGGTTCCCAATGGCTATCACACTGACTAGAAGGTAGGCTTAGAGCAAGGAGCCACTTCTTTTATGGACTCAGTTTCTCCACTGCATTATAGATGACTGAAAGGACATTTTCATGAGCAATTCATAAGGCAAGGTAAGGCTAAGTATCCTGGTGTTATCAGATGGAAGGCAAAATGCCTTTTTTAGGGCATTTTTTTAAAAAGCAGCTTTTCATATGAAAGGTACGAATGCAAGATTGGCTAGGTTGAAAAAGAGTGAAAAAAAAATTTCAGCCTATATTTTGGTGAATGTATTACTTTTTACTATGTGTTATTCGATATTTACAGTGATTGGTCACCTCCAATGCATTTGCATTGCTTCTGCTGTCTGGATTACTTGAGAGAAAGAGATTAATGAGAATTTGAGATGGCCAGACAAACTAATCCAAGTGTGAAGAGATTAGTATACATAGCCATGAATTACATTCTGTAACCATTTTGTAACCTGAAAATTCTTAGTATAAAAGGAATACAAGGCCTTTTACATCAGTATCTAAACTTGAATGACATGTTGACATTTTCAAATAACTGGAATCTATTTTAAAGCCAATTAATAACCCAATAACCAATTGCACTCTGATATAATAGAGAAAATAATTCGTGCCAGTTTGCAGAAACACTACATTTTGACACCCTTCCAGCAGATAACCTGAACAATGTGTGTTTTTATGATTTTAAATCTCTTAATTCTTCTAAATTGCGACATGAAAGCTCAGGTCCATTGTTTTTATATCCACCTCAGAGGGGCAAGTTGCCAGTCTTTAAATGACACTCCTTCTAAAATCACACCCCAACTGCTCCTTCTGCCACCCCTCATATTTAAGGTAGGTTATTTCCAGAGAAAGATGGTGATCTGGGACATGGAGCAAACAAACAGGCAGAGCTGGAGGCATGGGAGCCTCAGGTCTCACCCATACTCTCATACTGATGCCCACACACCATGAGGCAAGAAAGATGAATAGGAAGGGCAAATTTTCTTCTATGTCAGTGACTTTTTGTGACAGTAAGGCAAATCAGAAGGGTTTTTTAAAGGGCACAAAGTCATTGCTTGGTCCTAGGCAAGGTATAGTAATGGAAGGTGTATTCCTAGGAATCATTCTGAAGTGGCCCAAAGAGAGTTCAGTGCAAGACATAATGTCTCTCCAGCCAACTGCCCTGTGATTTCTCCCTACTCAGGCTTAATAGCTTTCTTAACAAGTTTTTTAGATGAACTACAGATGAAGCTGGTTTGTTACATTTTTTTCTAAGTGGTAATTTCCCCAGTTATACTGAAACAGAGCTATTATCACCACCAGTGTGGTTGTTACCATAGTTCCTAAGCAGAAGATTGCAGTAATATCCCAAGAGAACACTGGTCCTGAGTGCTCAGGCTGTGTCTAGAAGTCAATAGAATTCCTTTCTATCATACCATGGACTTGGTGGCAATATTTGTTGAACATTTCCCAGTTCGTAAACGGTTAACAAAAATATAACCCATCTACGTAAAATGCTGTCAGATCTACTGCTGACAACAACTGTATTTCATTCTTGCATGAATACCATTGGACAAAAAGAAAATAAAATTGGTATTTTATTGCTAAATGTTTAGCCTAAGTAGGAAACATGGAATTAGGGTACTAAAAGAGAAACTCATTAGGATGTTATCCAGATATGATGGAGAACTTACCTGCCAACATCTCTGAATATGAGAGATACATAGAAATAAATACAAATTATTAAGACTTACCGTAAGTGATATATTTGAAGAAGAAAATGCTAATACCACAGGCATTTAAACTTCAATAATGAAATTATTTCTGCATTATTATAGTATTAACTTGTTAATCATATTAACAATTTTCTGTTTTATTTAATAAATAAAAGTCCTATGCTGATTGAGTTGTCAGTGTTGTCTGTGGCAGCCATAAGAAATACCAACATAACAGCAGAAAGTTAGCAGATACCTTTTACTTTAAATTGAAAGATGTTATCATTAAATAGTTACTACCTGACATGCTGAAATTTTTTCTTACTAAACTTAATTTAGGTAATGACTAATGTAGAGATAAGGTCACCATTTCTTTGCACAATGGTGTGGGCAGCTCTCTTGTGTGCTTATCCAAACTGAATCATAGAATGGTCTGGGTTGGAATGAACCTTAAAGATCATCGGACACCTTCCACTAGAACAGGTTGCTCCGAGTGCCATCCAGCCTGGCCTTGAACACTTCTAGGGATGGGGCAGCCAGAAGTTCTCTGAGCAGCCTGTTCCAGTGTCTTACCACCCTCACAGGGAAGAATTTTTTCCGAATATCCAATCTAAACCCACTCTCTGTCAGTTTGAAGCCATTCCCCCTTTTCCTGTCACTCCAGGCCCTTGTAAATAGTCTCTCTCCATCATTCTTGCAGGCTCCCTTCAGGTACTGGAAGGGGCAATTACGTCACCCCAAAGCCTTCTATTTTCCAAGCTGGACAATCCCAAGTCTCTCAGCCTGACTGAGGTCCATGCTTCCATGTCTCCATGACTATGGCTGCCCCTCCAGACCCAGCACAGGTGTATCTGTCTACATGACAACAAACTTCAAGTACCATCCAATGAATATGATATGACCTAACCAGATGGTCAACCACGCTTTTTGCCTCCAGACACTGTTAATCTGTACCAAATTCAACTGAGGGAGAAAGGATGATAATTTTCAGCCCACCAATCAACCTCTTTTTACTTCATGTTTTGCAGACACATTTAGATGTTGATGGTTACTTAATGAATATGCACGTATATTTACTCCAAAGTTTGCAGCTCAATGTTCTTTGATAGGTACTTCCAGTGTTTTCTATTCAAATGAACATAACTCTTCTATAAAAGTATATAAATAATGTCATAATAGTATATAAAGTATATAAATAATGTTTGAGTAAATGTCAACTCAAAAGCTGATTAAAAAGAATGTTAAAACAAATTGTAAGTTTTTAGTGAAGAGCTAGAAACATGTACTAGGACTATAGTCTCTTCTACTGAACAACTTTTTTTTTCCTTCTGGAGCTACTGAGATCCAGGGATCCTCAGTCTGACTATTTCACTGATGAGCAGAGATATTCTTTCATGTTGCATTTTCAGTTGCCAAACTGGACATCTGATTGATTGCCAGGGCCCTCATTTCTGCTTCAATCACTAACAGAAGAATGATCTTTAATACGGATAAAATTCTGACCAAAACTAGAAGACACAACACCACCTGAGAGTGATCTACTCACACTGTGCATTGCTCTTGAGATCTCATCTGTAGAGATGGTTACAGGAAGTGGATTTGAAAGAATTTGAGCAAGAAAAATGTGTGTGGAGCAGATGCAGACATATTGCAACAATCAGATTTAGCCACAGGAGGCAGCCAAACAAATGGGACCAGGTTGGGTGGACAAGGATCTCAACCAGTTTTATCTCAGATGGCATTTGCTCCTTTCTTTTTTTTAGTTTATAGCTAAAAGCAAAGCTCAATTGCAATTATTGAACACCAAGAACCAGTTCTCTTTGTCTGGAGGAGCCAAGCCCAAGTGAAGAAGTGCACAAATACAAAACTCCACTATAATATACAGAAGAAAACAACAATTTGCTCTTTTCACCTGAATCTAAGCTTCAGAGAAATCTGATGATCTTATTTAGTCCATAGATTAAAATCTCAGCTGAAATGTAATAAAATTTTAATAAAGGTTATGCATCAATAAGGTGTCAGTTGTGCACAGGGATGAAGTATTCTAGTCATAATTAAATTTCAAATCTAATTATAATTTGAGGAATCCTTTTAATTACATTGCAATGTTTTGCTTTTGTAGGAAGATGATTGC
Source organism: Gymnorhina tibicen (assembly GCA_013399875.1). Classification (NCBI taxonomy): domain Eukaryota; kingdom Metazoa; phylum Chordata; class Aves; order Passeriformes; family Artamidae; genus Gymnorhina; species Gymnorhina tibicen. The sequence continues at coordinate 966,787 of VXAZ01009915.1, forward strand.
TATAGCATCTTTTATCTGTAATTTTCTTTTAATTAAAAAATGTAAATAAATCAAAACCAGCTACTTAAAATATTTACATCTTAAATGAAAAACAAACAAAAAATGCAGGAATTTAACCATCCATGTCTTATCTACTGAATCATAGTATGGAGGGTGAGAGGGGGATGCCTAACAAAGTGGTGAATTTTACATTATCACTTATTTGTTTCACATAACCAGAAACGGCCAAATTACTTTGGCCAAAGGAGCAAAAAAGAGCTTCCTCAGAGCAAAGAATGTCAGACAGGAAAGATACAAAACCTTTTCTTCAAAAAGTGTTGGGACTATAGGGCATCCTTCGAAAAGCTGCTGGCTTCTTCCCTACACTGCACTCCTCCAGCCAATCCCACCAGCCTCAAGTGTTCAACAGCACAGCAATTCCAGGTTACTCTGATTATTAGCACTTACAAGCCTCTTTCTGCTTATTTGTCCTCCTCATGTTTATTTCAAGTACTTTAGTCACTTTATATCATCTGCCTGGGTGCTAACTTTGTGTGTTAGCTTAAGTAATTCCTTTTTCCCCCTGGACTTCCTGATGGGATGGCTTGAAAAGAAAAATGTTTCTTCTTGGCCTTCATTTCTTTCAGCAAAATACGCAAGTGTCTTATAGTCTTTTAAGACAGTCTCAGTTTGCCTGGGCACCTCCTTCAGTCTAAGTTTGTCTTTGCTGTATAGAGGACACAAGAATTTTATCAGGAGTAAGGAATGCCAGGCAGATTTCCCAGGCCCTCCACTGTGGCATAAATCTCTCACTATTCCTACCATGAATATCTCTTTTACAATGTATTAAGACCAGTTTTACCTTTGCCACAAAGTTCTCATCTAGGAGGAGTCATCCACAATTGTTTCCAGGTAACCCTGTATGATTATGCAGTATTGCACTCTGACTGTAAAATATTCCTGCTGGGGTTTTTTCCCATCAGCAAGTTTCATTCTATACCAAAATTATTTAACCAAATCAACCCAACACTTGTAGTGGAACTTTCTTAATTAAACCAATGACTCCTTTCCTAAGAAAATCTGAATTTTTATGAAAGAAAGTAATTAATTTAGTCTGGCATAATCTTTTTTAAACTCATGTTATATTCTATCCTATTTTCTATTTATCCTTCATCTTTACTGTGTTCTACAAGCCTTTCTTTAAAGCCTGACTCACAACTGATGCTAGACAATTAGGCTTATAAATGTCCAGATACTCTTTTTCCTCTCTTAATATATATGTATATTGCAAATGTGTATGTACACTGATATGTGAACATGCCTATAGAATTATTAATTTTTTACACAGTACTGTCCTTACTTGACAGCTCTTTCTGCCACAACACATGAGAAATTAGATACAATTTTTTCAGAGTAGTGGATTGAAAGTTATCTGCTACCCCAAGATTTGAACAGGTTGAACACTTTGAGCCTTGTGATAATTCCGTGTGATAATCTCCACTTTCATTTTCATTCATTCCATTGTTCCCACTAGCTCACCCACCTTTGCTTTCCTTATTAAATATAATTAGGTTAATGGCAAAAGACAATTTTTTTTTCTTTCTTTTGGGAGGATACTCCTACAGAGTAGAATAACGCTGATTTGTCTTTCTTTAGTCTCTTCCTATTTATATGTTTGGGTAAAAAAAACCCCTTACTACTTGTTTGAATGTTCTTTGCAAATCATACCATACCTTTACGACTGGCAATTCTGAGTTTATCAATACAACTCCTGGCCTTTAAGACACAGTCTTCCTTGTTGCTCACTCCACTTTTTCCTTCTTTTTAGGGTTTGTTCTTATTTCGACTGTACAGGTACTTAGGGCTTTTTTCTTTTTTTTTTTCTTTTTTTTTCTTTTTTTTGGGGGGTCAGATAATCTTTCCGTTTTTGCTGAGATAAAAATTCTCAACAGATTTTGAAATGTGGATTAAATTCTAAATTTCTTCTGTACTTAAATCCATACTTTCTCAGCCCAACTCATTTAAAAAACTACATTTATTAGATTTTGTTTTTTGAACTGAACCTTATCCAGTCATTTAATTTAAATTCTATCAACTCATGGTCACATTTTGAAAGGGTTATTTTCCCTTCAAGTCTCAATTAATACAGATTCTCAGGTTTTCAGTGAATTTCATTGAAAGAAACAATCTTTCTCCCATCTAATCTCTGGACTCCAACAGATACATCCTCCAGACTCCAGGGACATGCTAAACACCAGTAAGAAGCTGGTTTAGCAGACAGTGGTCACTGGGGTACTGCAGCATTCCAGGCCTGGCTTTTTCCTTCAGACTCTTTATCAAGAGTCTAACTTATATTGGATAACTGCAGTGCTCCACCTACATAAATGAAGGTATTGTAAATACTGTTAGAGTTCATGTTAGCACATCATGTGACCCTTGCCAGACAATTTCATTTTTTAATCAATATCCCAGCTTTTCTGTTAACAGTTCTGGGTTGTTGGCTTTTAACTTTAGCCCAAACATTTTCTCATTTTCAATTACAATTCATGTGTCTAATGCAACATTATAATGTCATTGTGCACCAGCGGTCTTTGTAGAATCTGAAGGTAATTTTAATAAAGTCCTTAACTGGGACTATTTTTGAGGGCAACTTTTGTAACAACATGTGAAAATTATGTTTTCACATCAGCACAAAAAGACTGTATATTGGCATTCATATGCATTACGTGCTTTGAAGCATTTCTGTAGCATTCATGAACCACCGGATCTCACATGGACTTTAAAAACTCTGCTTGCCTTGAATCAACAATAAATTAAAATTTTATATTTACAAAGTCATCCACAACTAGCAAAAACTTTAGTAACTGAAATAGATGTGTAACAAAATGAAAAGAGCCAAATATGTAAAATATTTTACTTCTACATTTGGTATATCTTGGCAACATCTGGCCTTGGAGGGAGAGAAGATTAGGCCAAGCTTGGAGATTTTTGATCAGATTCCTCAATTTTTCAAGGAGTCCAAATATCTGACTCTGCATCGCTCTCTCTTCTAGAAGCAGTTAGCTGATGGTGGTCAGACCTCAACAGCAACAGCACTAAGTTCTTCCTCAGCACAGTGCCAGAGGAAAAAAATGATCACAATTATTTTTGGCCTGGATGCAGCTGAAGCTGTTGCCATCACTCTCAGATGTTTCCCCCTACCCTGGCAAAGGTCACCAGCCACCGAGGAGCCTGCAGGGTACATGCTCCTCGCCCACAGCAGCTCAGGGCATTCAAGGAAAATGCCATCATCTTCCTTTCACTTCTGTGTGTGGAGAAGGGGCAAAGACAGGGCCCTTTCTTCAGTGCAACCACTGTGGAGGTGAGTGCAGGAGTAGGGGACAGAGCTGAGGAGGGCACTGCCACAGCCACATCCAGCCAGGCTGCTCAATCAGAGACAGGTAACAGTACCACAGTCACTGTCACACTTAGCCCAGTGAATTCCACTGTCACTGCTTCAGTGGATGCTTTATGGTCTGATTGATTCTGAGTGGGTTTCTCTAAAAATGCACTGTGTTAGTGTAACATCCATTTTAAAAAATTCCTTCGAAAATTTCATAAGGCTTCAGTGGGAGCAGGATTAGGCCAGAGCCAAAAGCATCTGAAAATCCGCCCTTTGAACGTGCTGAACAGGTCAGGGATGGGAGAGGAACAGTGTTTTACACTTAGTCTGACCATTTCACTGCCAGTGTGATAACACAGTTTCTAAAGGTGCCATCTTTACAGAATTGAGCTTGTTTTCGTTTTTTTTCTTTCTTTTTTTTCCTCTGGTTTACTTTGATTTTATTTTTCTTATGTGACTTTTTTTGGACCAGAGAAACAGTTACTATAGTGTAACTTTATATAGTAAACTATATAAAGTTTTTTGCAACTTGATTCTTGCCAGCGTCTCTGGGTGCTCACAAAGTTCATGTTATCCTGCAGTAACTCCCATCCCAATGCACACTGCGATCGCAGCCCTCTCACTGAGGAGCTCAGGAGTTTCCTACATTAACTGTACCCCTGCCAGTTGCCAATTTCCCCGCAGCAGCACAAGCCAGACTTTCTTACAGGCTGTTAATATTTTCCACTCCAGTACCCATTGCCAAATTCTCCCACGGCTTGCTACAAGTTTCCTGACAAGATATGCTTGTAGCACGGCATACAGGAGATTCATAAAGGCAGCTGAGGCCAGTGTCCCACTGCCCAGGACCAAAGGAGGGCCTGGGCAGCAAGGTGGGACCTGGCCAACTTGTTCTTCCCAGAGAACACCTGGCCATGGCAGGTTTGCACCAGTGTGACCCAAATCAGAGGCATGACACACGATGACACAACGCTTCCTGGGAAAAGCAGACACGGGTGTTGCTGGCAGCTGTGGAAGAGCCAGAGCACAGCTCCAGGCGAGCAGCGGTGACTAAGCCATGCCAGGCCCAGAGCAGCCCAGGGGACATGGTGACTCAGAGGCACACCTCTGGCTCCCCATCCTTCCCCCGCTTTCCCCGGCGCAGACAGGGTCAGCCACAAACAGCGACGCGCCCTCACAGCTCCCTGAGGACACACACTATGACAGGGTGTCTGCGCCCAGAAATCCTTTCCTGGACTCCTCTGCCCACGTCTGGAGCTGCCATGGGGCTGGGCAGTGGTGAAACACAGGCCAGGTCAGGGGAGACAGCCGAAAGGAGAGCTCAGAGCTGCCCAAGCCAAGGGAGCCCCGTAGTTAAAAACTGATCTGGCAGGAGACAAGTGACAGCAGAAACTGTGTCTTTGCTGGCCAGGAGACAGAGAAAGGGACAAGCCATTGCTGGTGCTTGAGCGAAAAATAGGCCTGATGTTACAGCAGTTTGGAGGGGCTAAGAACAATGCCCTGCCAGAACTGTGTGGCTGCAAATAAAGGGGACAGGCAGTATGAGTCACTTGGGGTCCACTCATTCTTACTGTAACACAGAGGAAAAAGAATAAATAAGCCCAAAAGCTGGTTTTGGAAGTTGCATTATTATTTTCCTAAGGAAGCTGGGCAAAGTGGTGATCTGCACATCAGTCAGTGAGAGATGATGCCTGGTGCAGATGCAGGACCCGGGAGGATTGGTGTGAAGCCGCCACCTCTGCCGTGGCCATGACAATGCAGCAAAGCTCAGCTGGCCACCACAAGCCTCTGCAAGCCCTGAACCGCAGGGAATGATGGCAGAGGCAGGCAGAAACATAGCCAGGAAGGGCACAAACTTTGCTGATGATGCTTTTGATGCTGCAAAACTTCAAGCCCTGAGACCTGGAGTTGGGTTTCTTAAAATACCAAAAGGCTTGCATGTTTAATCTACAAGTATTTTGAAAGGTACACCAAAAAAAAGACAAATACTCAAAAATGCCAAGCTAACCAATTCTGTGAACACTCATGACTTTTAAATTGGCCTTGAAATTTTTAGGTGGGTTAGCTAGTGATACCACATACCAAAAACACCTCAGAAAAAGCTGCAGCATATATTACACTCATTCTTCTGCCGGTCAAAAATATGTTCATTTTTAATAAAAGCAGTAAAGAAGAACTGCACATCCTGATGGAGGGCGTAACTTTACAGCACTGCATGTTCGTTTTGCTCAGACAGTCCCATCTTCCTCTGTCACCTGCCCCAGGGGTGCTGGTGCACATATACACATTGCACCCCTGAAGCAACCACCTTGGATCCGAGCTGGGTGTAGAGGGTTCCATCAGATCAGCATTTAGTGAGGAAAAATGGGCTCCTGGAACCACAGTACACACCACCCCTCTTATACAGAAGAAGCCCAAGAGCAAGTACTTAGTAGGTAACACAAATAGTTTTGTTGTGTATTTCCAAAAACAGTTATCCATTTCTTTCTGAATCCTGGATGCAGCCTGATCATCATAGAGCCATTTCCCAGTCTGCTACATCCTGTTTGGTTCAATAGTTTCCACAACACCGTAAGTGTCAGTTTATCTTTGCTGGCTACATCACCCTTTACTCTTTGTTCACAGATCCCTTTCCCAGACAGCTCTTATTTTCCATGCAGCAGAAGCAGTCGCAGACTCTCAAACTTATATGACTTTCCCAGTACCATTGTCTCTGTGTTTGCTGCTGCTTTGGAAGGGCACAGCTTCTCCCCACTTGTTGATTTCCCTCCAGTCTTCCAGACATCATCTCATGTAATTTTGCCACAGTTTTACTGCCAGATCACTTGCCAAACCACTTGTAGCTTTTTTTTTCTGAGCTGCTCTGCAGAGGTTCTGTGCTCTGGTTCTGTACGAGCCTCTCTGTATCAACTTTTTTCCCCTTGTCCTCTACCAGCCAAAGATTATCCATATAAAGCAATTTAAAACACACCATTAAAAGGCCTCCTTGCCATAGTGTTCCCAGTTATTTTAGTTTTAGGCTTTTATCCTAGGTTACTATAATATTTTTTTTAAGTTCCTTTTTCTAAGATCAAGTCCAAAAATATCTGATCTGACAGGCTATGGTAGAACACTACAGAAATACCTTCACAAAGCTCAGGAGTATCTGCATGATTTACAGCTTTTGTTCCCTGTTTAGTTCAATGTTTGGAAACGCTGGGATCTAAGCATTTGATCCCGGTTGTTTTTTCGAATTTGTTTCACAGCCCTTTTTGGCAGAGAGTTGCTATCTTCTCAGTGCAAAGGACTAGTCTAGTTGAAGTACTGACAGATAGTAACACTTCCAGAAATCAAATTACTCGGCGCTAAGAAATATTTAAGGGGTAGAACATGGCAGCAATGTCTGAGTCTGGGCAATAAGTAATTCAAGCTCCTAAAGAGAGAACCTGTGCTAGCATGAAGATGGACCAGTGGCTGGAGGTGAGAAAGTAGCAAGGTTATCCAGACTGTGCAACAGAAAGTTTTACAACACCCTGGGCCAAACTGAGCACCAGGAATGCTGTTGATGCACTGGAGTGGTGTGGTGTAATGATAAGTAACACTGCTGCTGGTAATGTTGCTGTCCAAAATGCTCTGCACTGAGCCAAGTGTTATTCTGAAACTTTGCACCATTGACCCCAAGCTTTGTAGCTGCTGAGCTCCTCAGATCAAGTTTAGACACTTAATAGACCCCTTGAGTTAATTAAGAGAGGTAAATTGTCCGTGGTTGTTAACTTGAACAGGAGGAACAGAGGATGGCAAAGGAAATGAATTGAGATTACACAGGGATTTTATTTTATTCTCAGGAATAAAGCTTGTTTTATGAAACAAAATGAGCAAGGTGGAGACACAATATCATTTCATGAAGGGACTGAAAGAGAAGACAGATCTCTGGGCAAGAGTCAACAGCTTAATCTCTGAGCTACTAGAATGATGGTCTTAGTAGGGGAGAAGCATCTGCAAAACCTATAATATATTTTAGTATCATCTAACAAAACTATTAAGCTGTTATTAAGCAAGCTCTAGAGTGAAAAGGACCTAGTATCAAGTTATGGCCAAGGATTTTATTGGTCAGCAGGATCATTGAGGAATACATTTAAAATCTTGATTAATCCTTTAGACCCTAAGAGTGGACTCTATTCCTTTAAGCATATTGTGGTTTGCATCTTTGAATAGGTAATACGACATATTTATGTATGAGATTATCAATTACTGTGTGATGACTGATTAAATTTATATGTTCAAAACCTGATGGACTTTGACTGTTTTCCATTTAAAGAAACCCGTGCTTATATGGAAAGCATAAATCATCAGCCCATTCTTACAAGGCAATGATTGCAGAATAATAATTTATAATAACAACATTAATATCAATTATTCTGCCTGTAAGAACAATTCCTGCATACACTAAAATATGAACGTGAAAGCGATAAGATTATATGTTCTTTTGCTTCTGACTGTGTTTGCAAAGGCTCATGCACTGTCATTTCTGAAAGGGGCAAAAGCTTTTATAGTCACATCTAACTACGCTTCTGATAATGCAAATATCACACACTTTGACATTTTACCACTAGATACAGTAAATTCAACAGTGTGTTGGGTCACTACCAGTAACTAATCTGGAACTGGAGCAAGACTGCAGAGGGAGAGAATCCAACAAAGAACTTTGAACCAGTAAAATAATGCACCAGAATCCCAAAGAATAAACTAAATCTCTTGTTTTCAAGAGCAAGAGGTAAAAAAGTTGTGTGTATTGATCATTCACTAGGATTTTTTTGTTCTTGCCAGTAAGACAGCCTAAAAGATTATAAAGTACCCCAGACAAAGCCAGTGGTCATTATTTAGTCCCTCTTCAAGGAAAGATTCCCTTGACCTGAAAGTGGGAAGTGCTCTGATGTTAATAGAAGGTATCTGAGAGGAGAATATACCCCCTTGGCTTGTTATGATCACATTAGATGCTGGCTTGGCGTATATGTTCTCAAACTTAAACAGCAAAGCTTCAGCAGAAAAAAAGTACAGCCAAGAACCATGTTGACTTAAGAAATGAGCATGTTCACATAAAGTAAGAACTGACCTAAACCAGATCATGATATTCTCTGCAGTTTGTAAAATAAAATATTAAAAAAATGGTTTTGTATGTCTCTGCACTTCAACACTCACTGGAGAAACTGCAGTTATAGGTTCTTTGGAAATGCAAATTAGACAACAGCGCTTGATTTTGCCTGGCACAAGAAAGGGAAGCGCTAAAATATTTTATGATGGGTCTGAGCCAGAAGTCTAGAAGACTAGATTTAAAGCTAGAGGTTTAGATTGATCTTTAAATGAAAAGCTATTGTCACAGATTTTCTATTCCCACTGAATTCAGGACATACTGAAATCTCCTGAAAACTGATATTCTCTTGAGATTTTCTACCTCCCATTTTCCATCAAGTTTGTACAAAAGCACTACCTCATTTCATGGCTAATTTTGAAAACTTGCATAAGAAATGTGAGGCCAAACCACAAAGTTTGGATAGTGATCTGTACTTTCTGCAAGTTTGGGGGGGAGTATTAGAATCACAACTGCACCATTTTGAATACTCCCACTAGGTCTGAACTGAAAAATAAAACTAGGCTTGTCTCTAAACACTGGAACAAACTCTGGTCCAAGTTATGTCCAACAAAATAACAGGGGGGAGTTATTGGCCTGTTTTTCTCTTCCTCCTGGGACTACTTAATAGGTATGTATCTCTTCCATCACTGAACATTTGCAAATTAATGTCCATCCATTTTGTAATTCTTCCCTAGCATTGCCCTATACTTTACGTCAGCACACATATTTCTATTCAAGAGATCATTACTATTATTTTAAAACAGATGGTTTGAACATAATCCACATAAATAGTAGATTGGCAGTGCCAGTCATGATGGCATGTGTAGAAAAGAGCTGGCTGATACAACAATATTTAAAGATTAACAGTCTGAGACACTAGAAATGACAGTGTCTCTTGCCACTGAACCTAATGCTTGTGCTATGGCATTCAAAGAAAGGCACAGCAGTCATCGTGCCAAGAGATCTGGTAAACACACAGATTTAAAAAAAAAGTTTGAGTTTTACTGTAGCTCTCTACCAAAAACAGTGGGGAGTGGCATAGAGCCCTTCATAGAAAGGAGGTTTGAAACTCACTCCTTCCTGTCCTTGTGTTGGCATCAACAGATGGAAGGCTCACAAAAATCTGTGCCTTGGCCACTTCTGTGAACATGCCAGGCATGGCTTTGACTTTTTCTCTGGGACACTAGGAAATTACCATTAATATAAAACATGTTGTTGAAATTACTTATAATCAGTGTTCAGTAGAACCTGCAAAATCACCGTATATTTTAGAAGCACTCTCGGTGTCTGTGTGCTCTGCATCTGACCCTGCTGCAGCTGTATCTATCTCAAGTTGCAGCTGACAGGAGGAATGCGACATCACTCCAAGCCATCACTTGTGTCCAGGACACTTCATCAAAATATCCGTCCAATAACCCACCTCTCTACTGCATGACCAATTTACTCCCTCTGCTTGGGTTGCCACGCTGACTCATCTCCCACTCCTAAGCTTGTGCATATTCATGGAATCACAGAATGGTTTGTGTTAGAAGGGACCTTAAAGACCATCCTGTTCCAATCCCCTGCCATGGGCAGGGACACATTTCATTAGACCATGTTGTTCAAAATCCCATCGAGCCTGGCCTTGAACACTTCCAGGGATGGGGCATCCATGACCTCCCTGGGAAACCTGTGCCAGGGCCTCATCACCCTCACAAGGAAGAATTTCTTCCCAATATCCAATTTAATCTCTCTCCTTCAGTTTAAAGCCATTCCCTTTTGTCTTGGGTCTTGCTTGCTTGCAGCTCTTCTTGAGCAACCAAGGTCCAAGTTTTTCCTAGCTACAAGATCAACTAAGACCTGTCTGGATTTTTCATTAGGTTTTTGACACGCATGTCCTTATTTTAGCTCCAAGAGCAACATTCTCACTGAGGTCAGGAAGGAAAACCGAGACCCATGCAACCCCCCATGTAAGAATTAATAAAACCAGCAAGGCTGTCAGTGTGGTTTCCACTGTTGGTTAAAGGGAAGGGATAATGTGCTGGTCTGAACAAGAGCTAATAAATGACATATTTTTAATTTCAGTAGCTTGTCGAAGGACTAAAAGCTTCAAGTGCCCAACAAACCCTTTGAGGGGTTACATGTGATACACATTCACAAGTCATGAAGTCTGCCCACAACTCTTCTTAACCACATGACACTTCAGTGGAACAGCCAGCCTCATGTTCAAAGTGCCACTGCTGCCTTCCCAGCCATGTGCTGACATGTCTCAAGGGGATTTATCCAGGGTTTACCCTGGGGGGAAGACAAATTGGTTGAAAACTTCACTTGCAGGTTCCTAAGAACATTACAGCATATGTGGAAATGTAAAACAACTTCTTGTGCAAGCCGTAACCCACTAACAGAAAAACTACTTAAAACATCTTCAAGCTATCAAAGCCAGAGATAATTTGATAGAACCTCACAAATCCCATAATCTACTGTAAGTAGTAGCTAAGACTTTGGCTTCACCCATGTGTCTGCAACTGGGGAAGAAGCAGGAGAATAATTTATCCAAGTCTGGGGTAATGAAGTGTTAACAAAAACCATATGAAGTTATTACTACAACCACAGGCCGCAGAATGTGAAGGAAGGAGCATCTCAAGAGACCTACCTATTTTCAGTCATCTCCTGCTTCATAGTTCATCCAAAGGTGTTCACCAAAACAGGAGGCAAGCAACAGAAATTAATTGATTCATTAGGCCTAATGAACGATGCTGATCGTATCATCTCTAAAATACAGTCAGCCAACATTGATATATACGTAGTTTAACTCGTTCTTCCCAACTTTATTAGGTACATATGTCTACAGCAGACACAAATGAAACATTCTACAACTAGGCTCCAAGCCAAAAACTAATTTATTCTTTAATGTGGTAGTGATTACTTGGTGGTTCCTTGAGCAGAGATGACAGGTCTGAGCTAATGGAGTTGTACTGTAAGTTAATATAAATCATGACAGAGCAATTAATTACAGAAACCACTGTAAATCCCTTTGTTAGTTTTCCCCATCACCAGAAGGATTTAATAATGTTCATTTTGCTAAGTTCCAGTGACATTTACAAGTCTTAAACCATTTTTAATCAAATCAATATCTCTGGCTGCTAAATTTAGTTGTGCTTTGCTAGCAAGTCCTGGAATGCATCTATACTAATGTTTCCTACCTTCTGTTCAAGTAAATTGTACTGAAGCCCCGCACTTCCTCTGCATTTCTTTACACTGAGTAATTGGGATTATTTTCTTAATGAGCAACATAAGAAATAAGTGCATCCAAAGGAATTAGGAGACAGTGAACTAGACAGATATACAAATATCAGTGCTTATGATGCATCTCACTGTTCAAAAATTTAAGGAAATTTCCCTTAATTAGCAGAAAACTCTACAAACCAAAGAACTGTGGTTTGTTTGGGAACCAGGGCATTCCAACAGAGTTATGAGTAAGCCCACATGGCAAAGACAGGATACAGGGCACAGTGACCTCTATCCACAGTGACCCCAAATCTAAAATTTTCTAAATCTATTTCAACGTGAACTGAAAACATATCTAAATACCCCTGAGGGCTGTGGGTGGTGATCTCACACATTGTTTTGCAGGGGAGAATCTCTCTCTCTCTGTATCTCACATTTATAACTACAATCTAGGGATAATCATACTCCCTCTGTTTGTCATATCCACTTATATTCTAAATCCTTTGAGGCACATGATGTCTATAAATTTTTGTGAATATTATGCCTAACAAAAAGGGAGTTGTCAGGCCAACTGCACTACAAGAAAATTAGCAGAATTGGCAATAATGGTCCTGCATGACTATTTCTAGGAACTTTTTGCAGATAAGTTACTGTACAACACTGAATATTTGTAAAGCAGTTTGGAGAGTGTCATTACAAACATCAAGAACAATTAGGTCCAGTCTATGTTTTCCTAAAATGGTTTTAGTTTTGAAATGGACTTTTGTAAGAGCAGGATTAAAACTATTATCTTTTAGTAAGGCTCTTTTCATTTATATGGTTTTTTTTAACATTATTGCCATCAGCCCACCAAAATACAGCTGGTTACTAAATTTTTCAGCGAAGTACTTTAGTAGAGATATTTAGTTTTACTCTGCAAAAACAGAGGACAGAAATTTAACAGCTCTGGATTTTTATTTTGCTCTGTCCTTAACAGCAACAACAACAAAATCTGGGGAGCTTTGACATTCTGTTGCATTTAGATCAGTACCTTTTTCTTTATATGTAATGAACACATTCACAACAATGGCTCTCAGATCTCTGACATCCTCAAGGGACTGCACAAAGGTCATGGACTCCAAACACCAGCACATCAGCACGGAATAATAATAATAATAAAAAAAAAAAAAGAAGTAAAACTTCAAAGTCACTGCTGGGTGCAAGGTTTCTTCTTTAGAAACCTTGTAGCAAGTTGTACCTTATTTATTTCTTTTCAAGTACTTATTTAATTCATTTGGTAGGTTTCAGCACTAATGTAGTAATACAGCTCCTTGGTCTGTGACCTGTGTGGTATTCCCCACGGACAGGAATGAATTGTTATAGCTTTTTTCTTTTCTTTTTTTTCTGCAAGTGTTAAAACAAAACAAGAAGATCTAAAGAAAGAAGGGGAGAGAAAAAAAGAAAAATCCAGACTTTAAAAAAATAATTACTCCTACTGAAGTTCAAAGGATGAGCTGATACAGAGTTCTTCATCTTCAGTTTCCATTTATGTTGGGTCTTTGTGTAAATAGTATAGATTGGTAACTAGAGTTTCATTTCTTTTGTTCTTCCTCTGGACAATTGCTTTCCATTTTACCTCAGATGACACCAAATCATTCTGACAGAGGCCCCCAAGACCTTGCTGTGATTCTGTAATAACTTAAATTCCCCACTTTCCCAGAGTGCACTAAGACATTAGGCTTTTATATCTTGAGCTGCTGCATTAAATGCTAATGGAAAATTTCTCTTCTAACTTAAGAACTACCTTATCCCCCATGAATAAACAATGACAGCATATGGATCAAGAGTGACCTCTGATACATCTGTCTTTAATGCAGGAATCACTGTAAGAATTGATTTCCTTTCACCTTCAAGCAACGAGGTCTTCCCTGTGCAGAATTAAACACATACAAAGCATAAGATGTATTCAAATGCAGTCCTGTGAGTAGAGGCATTTCATTCAATATGCAGCTATGCTGGAGGCTCAGACCAATCTGAGATTCAATTTGCATTATAATTCTAAAAATAATAATTCTCTAATGAGAATATCTGAGTGTATGTAACTGTGCAGACATGAAATTCACTCTAGGAAAAAAAACCAAACAAGCACAACTGATTTTCTGTGGGGAGTTTAAAGGAAACCAAAAAAGTCAAAAACCAAAAAACATAACAACATCAAAAGATCCACACCACCAAAACATAAAGAAAATCAAAAGCTGACCTTTTTTGAAATTTGCTTAGTTGACTGTGTGCTTTCTGAAGTAAACACTAAAAGACATCCTTTCTGAAGTAAACACTAAAAGAGCAGGAAATGTATTCCCTTTTGTAGAAGGACAGTATACACAGCATGAGCATGACTTTGCTATTATAGGTATGGAAAAATCGTGTTCAGCATGTTGTTGGCTAAACACAACCTAACTTCAGCTAATTACAGCCCATGTAACCATGCCCATTTTCATCATAAACATTCCTTCTTCAAACCTGTACTAAAGCCAGGATGAATCCTGGGCTGGATCCAATAGCAGTCCATCTCTCACAGTTTTGTAAAGGTGCTAGAATTTCTCTGCAGTGTAAGGGGCACCTATTGTCCAAGTCAGCATTGCATTACAAAAGGGGAGTTATTAACAGAATCAACATTTGTTATTATTATTGTTGCTGCTGCTGTTGTTTATCCTTCAGTAAGGAAAAATGCAATTTCTTAGAGAAAAAAAAACAAACCACACCTCTAACCTAAATACTAGAAACTATTCATATACCTCCTCTTTTTTTCTGAATGGAAAATGGACCAAGAAGCAAAACTTATTGTGTGTTCTAAATGTAACCAGTAAATAAAAATGAGCTGAAATTATCATGTCCTTCTAAACAGCTGCTTTTTCCTTTTAATGGGATACTGAGCCCCTCCTCCCCCAGTCACAATCTATCACATTGTAAAAACCAATGAAACATTTACTTCTAAATTGTTAGAGTACTAACTAGGTCTAATATGTTTCATTCTTCATGCTTTTCTAGGATCTGGCCTTCAAAATATTGTGGAGTTAAGTGTCAACCTATACTAGAAATAAATTATGTCACATTCTTTTTGTCTAGCAGTGGCTTCACTTTTAATTCAAAGTTGATAGGTTCCTGAAAATAAGCATGATGGCTAAGCTAAAAGAAGGAACAGAGACAAAAGTATTCACAAACAGACCAGCTATCAGCCCAAATAAATCCAGACATCATTTCTGAAGGATACCTGTGGCCACACCTGGAGTGAAAACAGCAGCCAACACAGCATGTGGCTGAAAGGAAAAAACAGCATTGACTGACTTCCTCCTTTTCTTAATTCTTGCATTGTATTTACTGCTTCTTTGGACAGATTGATAGCTGGCTTAGGCAGCAACGTACTGGGAAGTATTTTGAAGTTATCGATCTTTGTTATAGGCTTCATTATTTGATACTTAGTTTGCTTGTGAAATTTTAAAAAAGCAGTCTCTCCACTGTCTGTATTTTCAGTAACAGCACTTGGATTTAACTTCTGTATCAATGTCCAGATATCAAGTCTCATAGGTCCTCTAAGGGAAGCTGAGGATTAGATTTATTAGCTTGATAACCTTCTTTTCTAGATGAAGCTTGGACACCATAGGGATAGGAATATTCTGACTATTTAAATGCTTTTATGTCTTCGGTGTCATAATCTGTCATTTACAAGGTATTTGTGCAGCAGAGAGCACAGTGGGCTGCCAGAGCACCTGAGAACCCAGGCCCTAGATGAGGAAAGACCACCAGTATGTGTCTATCAGCAAACTCCTCTGAAAGTGGCAGGTCACCATGAAATCAATAGGGATCAAAGCTGGGATGCAGCTCTGACTGGCCCCAGTGCAAACAGCAACACTGGGAACAGCTGCTCTCCAAGCAGAGGATGTTTGCATAGACACTTCTGCAGGCTCATTGTGCAAGGCTGGACATGTGCACACCCGACTGAAAGCAGAGCCTGGCACTTTTCTTGCAGGAGGAAAGGTTTGTGCTCCATGCGAACAGCCCGAAGAATACGGCCCCAGCATTTAAGAAAGCTTCCATAAAAGCACTCAGCAAAGAGTAGGATTACAAATTACACTGACACAGTATTGATCAAAGCCCAGTTGAGTAATGGGCAAGGTCCCCCTTCATTTCAGAACTCCCTGGCTCTGTTTTTGGAGCTAGCTTATGGCAAAGTGGATGATGAAGAACTGTCGCAAAGACAATGAACACTCAAAGGAAGAAGGAACCAAAGTATTTTGCGTGGTCAGATCAGACTCACCTCTTCTTGTCTGTGCTTCTTTCTTAGCATTGCAAATTGCCATCTCTGACTGACAGTACTTTAGCACCTAACAGATAAGTAGATAAATTTTCCTCCAAATAATAATACTGCACACCTGAATAAGTTGCTTGTAATGAGGTTTACATTTTAACCTTACGACAACTTTTTTAATTCAAATAGTGCTGACCATTCGAGGGAGCTGAAGAATTCACATATCCTAGAATACTGTTTGATTAGAAGTGGTTGTTAAATTTGAAGATCAGAGTGATTTCTTCTGTTCCTCGCTCATTTTCCTGCATTCTCACTTTACAGGAAGCTCATTAATAGATCAGTTTGCCCAGTTTGTCATCTGTTTCATTATGCAAAATACATTGGTTTCATTTACCGTTCCTGTGAAAAAATCAGTTATCTTCAGCTAGATAAAATGACTTCTTTGGGTTTCTTCTCAACCCCTGAACAGCTCAAAAATCTCTAAAATCTCAACTGGTGGTAAAATAGAAGGGAACCCTGATGCGTGCCAATTGCAATGTAATGATCTTTATGTTCCCGTTTAAAGAGGAAGTGCAATAGCTTAGAAAGCTGACCACTAGGCAAACCTCACATTGACCTGAAAGGAAAATAAAATAGTTTAAAAGCTCTCTGAACATTATCAAAAGATCTATTTGACAGAAAAATTATAAAGAAGGAATTCCTTAAGTGGAGCTTTAGTTCCCAACTCTGGTTTTACAGTATCTATGGGAATTAAGTGCAAGATTATTTTTGCTTACTTATCTTATTTCTTGACCCTTTAAGAAAAGTTACAGTGTTCTCTTCACTAAATAGATCAGAAACTCCTAGGCCTATGGATCTGCTTCAATATTTTTCTGAAATGAAAAAGATCACATCTGTCCAGCCTCAAATAAATATATCAGGACCCTACAGAGATAGTATGTTCTAAATAGTGCTGTTTCTTGGAGAATCACTGCGGACTCATAAAGATGCATGAAAAGCGATATATTTTTAAAATAAAAAAAATTCATAGAATCATAGAATGGTTTGGGTTGGAAGGGACCTTAAAGATCATCCAGTTCCAACTCCCTGCCATGGGCAGGAATAACTTCCACGAGACCAGGTTGCTGAGAGCCCTATCCACCCTGGCCTTGACCACTGCCAAGGATGGGGCAGCCACAACTTCTGTGGGCAGCGTGGGCCAGGGCCTCACCAGCCTCACATCAAAGAATTCCTTCCTAAATTCGTCCCCTAACTGATCGTAATTTAAGTTCAACAAAGTATTTAACCATCAATTTTGTGCAAGCATCTTTGTCCCCATGACTTCGTAGCAACTGGAAGAGACCACCAGTGTGATGAATTTCAGTCCTTGCATGTAAACCTAAAGACCTTGTAGCTTTGGTCATCTTAACACCTGATTAAACCCAGCCAGGCATTTAAAAGTTCTGTGGTTTAAAGTCTTAGTCACGTTAATAAATGTGTGTGAAATAAACTCTCATGGAAAAACCCCCATAAATTCAGTATTAATTTCTTGCCTGCTTGCAAGACCAAGGAGGAAGACAATAACTAAAGACAGGAGAAGACTGAAGGGGGAAGGACAGAAAGAAGTCAGTATATTTACATGTTCACTTGATTTCAATTGATCCATCCGTAAGATAACAGGGTTTGCTACAATCAGAGAAGGGATTTGTTGTCATATGAAGCCCCTATTACTGCGAATTTGTGCATTTCTGAGAGTGGTGGAAATGGGGACACAGGAGAATCCCTGCTGGCAGTCGCATGCCATACCATTTCCAGGGAAATTCATAGGAGAATCATACCTTGTGTAAGGAAACTATTAAAGTTTACTGCTGAAAAAGAAAAATATGTAGAGTGAGAAAACATTAAGCTGAATTCTACTCTCACCACTAAACAATTAGATTTATTTTGGTTGACCCTGGTTTCATTCTCAGACCTGAAAAATCTGTTTCATACAATAGGGTATTACTAAAAACATCTTCAGCATTGCAGGATGCTTAAGCTCCACCTTAGATCTGCACTGTCCAGGGACGCCAGAACAAGTTTTCAGTGAACTCTCTTGGCTAGCAAAGAGATCAAAGCTCTGCCCAGAAGAATATGCCCCATTCCTGTCCGTGATAACTAATCATTAACATCTACCAGCAGAGTTCATCCTCCTGGTACCTCTGGAGTTGTTTATTTCAGCATCACCTTAACTGCCTCAACATTTGGCCACAAAACATGCTCCAGAGCTACATAAAAGAGTCATCCATATGTGACTTTTTGTCATTTACATACTGGGAATGCTGGGAATTTACTGCTTTTCACACAGTCACAATACAGGAGCAGTTCCTGGTTAGATGGAGAGAAAGCAAACAAACCATTGTCTTGCTTTTGTTTCTCCCTTTTTCCCACAGAAAAGCTTCAAAAGGAAGTTTTCTGACAGCATCCTCTCTTTTTTGGACTGAAGTTTTAAGCTGAAACTCGTCACTGTCACTGGAGTTGGAAAGATAAAAGAGGTGTGTGCTAAAGAAACCAGAGAGGAAATTCCATTTGATTCCATATGAAAATATCCATTGTTTTTCTGAGGTTGGTATAATCCATGAAACTAGTGCAAAATTCATGTTAGGATTAAACCTCCTAATGGTTTTGGAACAAAGTCAAACATTTCAAGATGCAATCTCTTTACATTTTAATGGAGAGAAGATAATATCATGACTTCTGGAACTATGCAGATCACAGAAACTTGTTTAGCAAACTTTAAATATAACCTCTAAGTATAAAAATATCCTTGACTGAAAAGCTTCAGGTGATGAACTATTGCATCCTTATATAAATTGTTGCAATGGCTGACCTTCTACAGTGCAAATCTCATCAATATTTGGTTTTAATTTTGTAGCTACTGGATCTTGCAGTGCCATTTGTTCAGTTATTTTATTTTATTAGATTAACACCTGTCTCCTAATATTCTTTTCTTTATGCAGATGCTCAGGGCCAACAATGTCCCCTAGCCTTGTCTTAAATAACCTGGTAATTTATGCTTCTGAAGTTTCTAAGATGCATCCTTTCCAGACCACTTTTTTTTTTTCCAATTTTAGTCTTCCAGCTCACACAGTTTTCTTTAAATAGTCTCACTAATTTTGAACACAATGGCAATTTCAGATTCCTATTGATACAGAACAGTTTGGGCATATAGACCCAAAGATAATTTGGGGTTTTTACTCAAGTTTCACATAAGCCAATTTTCAATTATTCTAAAGAATTCTTATTGCTGTTGTGTGCTGCATAAAAGACCTTAAAACTCTAAACATGATTTACATTAGTTTTGGACAAAAGAACATATATTTAACAGTATTAAAAGGCATGGTTTTTTAAACATGCTTGTTATGTCAAGTTATCCAGCTCTCAGTGGAAGAGGTGACCTGCTTCCCTTACAGCCTTTCACTTCACAAAGTGAAGACAGACAGGACTTGGTTTGTGTTTTCCAGACAAAAGATAGCAACTAACCAAATCCAACCTTATAAATCCCTTCTCTAGGTGACAATGACCATTTGTATTTCCTTTTGAGCAATTTTATAAGATCCTAATTAATTTAATATGGATGAATGTTATTTAAATGAGTATTACTTATTTTAGAGTTTTCCTATATTTTTTCCTGCAGGACTATGTCAAATATTTTTAATAACTTTTGAATCAACACAACTATGTTGTTTTAATACACATCAAAATTAAGAGAACATCATGTATGCTTGAGAAAGCCTTTTTTTTTTACATACAATCACTCTGACAGGCAATAAGGGTAATAAGGCACCCATCATTCCACCCTTTATTTGACAATGTCCACTTCAGCTTTTCCACATTTTTTTCCAGGATCCCCATCTTTAATTAGCCTACTCAGCATATTTCAATTTATTTAATTTCTTTTTTAATTATTGGAACCACATTGCCTTTTTTTTCTGGCATTTTGCCCATCTTTAAAGATGAATTCAGTGTCCACTATTTTACTTCAAGATACTCCTTGGCCAATTCTTTTAATAATTGGCTTTAACTATTGCTGTTTAATCTCCTAAATATTACCCGAAGGCATTTCAGTATCATGCTAAAATATAATCCTGCTTCTTTCCAATTCTAAAATATCTATTTATTACATCTTGATGTACATTACTAGAAAATTTTGTCATCTTTATCCAACACTGAGATATCTACTAAGATTTTATTTGTTCTTCATGTGTTTTAGAAATTCTTTCCTGATTTTTGCATTCTCTTGAATGCAGAGGTGTTTTTATTGATGCATTTAGGTTTTTTCTAGCAGTTGATTTTCTTTCCTAAATGTTGGTTTGTTCTCTCTATGATGGGCTTCTCCGTTTTTTCAATTTGCTACATACTGTTGTTTTTTATGGTTTTGTTTTGGTTTTTTTTATTTTCATAAAGGGGTTGTAATCTCCTTCTCCTTCTATTTTAGCCAGATATTTTAGCCATAGAAACCTTTCTTGATTGCCGAGCTGGGGTTGGGGGAGGGGGGGGTAGGCATCTAATAAAGTATTCTTAAACAATTCCGAATTATCATGCATATTCTTGTGTTAAAATTTTCCTCCCACTCAATTTTGTTCCTGATTGTTTTCCGCTTTGGGAAACTGGCTTTTTAGAGCAGCTTATATAAGAATATAACGCTGTTTTCACAAAACAAATAAAAGAATACAATGCTGTTTGCACAAAACAAATAAAATTAGATCATGATTGCTTGCACCTAGGCTACCATCTAGTTCAGTGATCAATTCATCTTTATCTGTCAGAATACGGAATTAGGATGTCCCAACTTGGCTGCTGTGCCAACATTACTAGTTTTTTAAACTAACCTTTTGGAAGCAGCAACAAACCAGGACAGAAGTTCTTTGCAGGACAGAGCTTAGTGTGTTTTAAAAGTTTTAAAAGTGTTTTTAAAGTTGCCTCAAATACTTACTTCCCTTCATCTCATGGTCTGTAACACAGTTCTCTTTTTCTGCATCATCTTCATTGTCTTGTTCACTGTCTTGTGCCCAAAGACAGGAATCCTAAACAGGATAATGCTATAATACCTAAACTGAAACTGCAATCAGGACATGAACTAAATTCTCTGGGGACAGATCCTAGAACAGGGATCCAATCCAGCCCCTCTATATACAAGGTTCAGTATTCCAGATTCATTCATCCTTTATTTTGCCTCCAAATATGGGAAGCACTATGGAAAGTTTTCTTGCCATCATGAAACACAAACTATCTGAAAACTGAATGGTTTTCGACCCGTGTCT
Source organism: Gymnorhina tibicen (assembly GCA_013399875.1). Classification (NCBI taxonomy): domain Eukaryota; kingdom Metazoa; phylum Chordata; class Aves; order Passeriformes; family Artamidae; genus Gymnorhina; species Gymnorhina tibicen. The sequence goes on from VXAZ01009915.1 coordinate 988,032, forward strand.
GCTCCCAGGGCTTCACAGGACTTCCTCATCCCTTAGAAAGGCGGCTTTCTGCATTGCAAGACTGCAACAGTGTGGCTAATAGTTTAATGGAATCAAGTCAAGGCAGCGCACAAAACTCTCATTTTCCACAGAAAAGTCTAAATATGTATGAATCTGCATCTTCCAGCTTTTTGGGTTTTTTCAGAGGAACTTTAAAAATGTATTACAAATAGAATATTCTGCAGCAAAACCTATTTTGAAAAATACTTTGTTTTTGTTTTTTTATGCAAAATCAAAGATAACCAGATGAAGAAATTTCCCTCTTCATTTAGTTGTAATTCTTGGTCTTTTCTTAAGCTTGTGTTGCCAAGGCGTTAATAATTCAAGCACAGAGATTGCATAAAAATGGAACTCCCAACACATGAAAAATTCTGGAAAACCAAAAGCTTTTTTTTTTTTCCTTTTTTTTTTTTTCTTTTCTCTTCCCCCTCAAAGACAGCTCTAGTTTGAAAATTCCAAAATGTTCCCAAGGTAGAACAAACTGAACATAAATATGCTACTCAGACTTTTTGGCTCCTGCTTGCCCAGCTGGCAGGCTGCTCAGCTCTCTACATTTGGGGAAATGTAGAACATAGGGAACAGTGCTCCTGAGAAAACCAGTAGTCCAGAAGAGGGATAACAGGCAGCTCCCTCACCTGGATGTGAGGCACCAGCTGATAGGAGACTGGGGGGAGCTGCAAGGGAGTCAGCTGTCAGAGGCTGGGAAAGGTGATCTGTTTCAAGATATCTTGGGAGCTTCGAATGTGTGTTAGGGCATGGGTCAGGCCTTGCCCTGGTGAGGTAGTGCCCTGCCCCCGTACATCCCAGCTCCAGAGTGTCTGTCAATCATGGCTCACTGGAGGCAGCACCCCAGTGTCATCTAACCCACCCCTGAGTGGCCAAGAGACCAGAAGTCCCATCTGGGGCTTTAAGAAGCCTCACATGAGTCAAGCATGTTGTCCTTTAACCCTATCTTCATCTTGGAGCCTTACATCCTTGGAATCTGGGAGTTGGTAGCTATGTCTGGCTTTTTATAATTTTCCTGTCTTTCAGTTTTTCTCTCTTTCTTCTTCTTCTTCTAATCTTCTTCTCACAGAACATAACATGGAATGGGTTTCTATATTCAATGGGCTAAATCTTTGCTGTGATAAGTGATGTTATGTTATATGTATTCTTTTGCCAATGTTCCTTAATCTTCTACAGTCTGCCAGTAAACTTCTGTGTATTTTTTACCTCTTGAGAATATTTGGTCGAAATTTTCTCCTTTGCATCTACCCAAGCAAAAGAACTTGGGTTTAGTCCAAGGTTTGAGTAAGTGGGGTACAACAGCAGCCCACTTGGTAATCTGTAGGATTCATCAACAAATTTTCTGTCTGAAAATCTGGAGATAAACTATTGAATGGGATGCAGGGCTGGTGGAAAAGTTGCTATCAAAAATTGTGGTATGGAGAATTGAATAATAAATGCAAAAAACACAACAACTTGAGTGATGAGGCAGCTCTTGCTTTAAAGTACCAGAATGTAGAGAAGCTCTTCTGACAATGACTTCACAAAACGCTGCAACATTTTACATTTGCCTGAGGTGTATTTATTATTTATACTTACATATGCACAGATCTTGAGCATGCCATGATCTGTCTTACATCTGCCACCCTCCCAAATGAATTTTTATTGTAGAAATCATTCAGAGTTCATCACTGGTGGGGAGCCTGTTCATTGAAACTCATTATTGTTCTAATGAATTACACACAAGAGCTGTAAGTGATTACATTATAATAGTCAGAGTCAGCCATTCAATGAAAATTTAATTACAGAGTATAGGGACATGACAAAAAAAAATCCATGCCTGTGTTCTGGAATGCAGCCTCCCCAGCCACAGCTGGCTATTGAAAGTCTTCTTGCAATTATACTTTCTCTTAATCACACCCATGTTTTAAGATACGAAACAGGAACTGGAGTACACAGCAGCTCCCCTGCCTACCTCTCCAGTGGCAACTCTAGAAATCTTTTGTTCAGTCTTTGGGTGATCCACATACAATCTTTGTCAACAATGGTGGAAATAACCCTCACCTTGCAGAGAATCATAGAATGGTTCAGGTTTGAAGAGACATTAAACATCAAGTTCCAACCCCCTGCCATGGGCAGGGACAACTTCCACTAGACCAGGTTGCTGAGAGCTCCATCCAATGTGGCCTTGAACACCTCCAGGAATGGGGCAGCCACAGCTTCTCTTGGAAACCTGTTCCCAGTGTCTCACCACCCTCACAGCAAAGGCTGTTTTCTCAATAGCTAATGTAAACCTACCCTCTTTCGGATTAAAGCCAGAAAAATAGAGCCCACTGTTTCCTTCCATGAATCATCTACAAGTCAGAATTTCTTCACTTCCCTTAAAAAAAAAAGAACTCCGCACCAACTGGTATTATTACTAAAGTTATATTTCAGTCTGATGAGATAATATAATTGCTAACATGCTTCCAAATTATTAAAACTGTATATGTACCACACTATGGATTGTATGTCTGATATTAGCAGGTCAGTGTTGCTGAAATAAAGGGATTATAAACTGCCACACTGGTATCCTTGTGGTGCTTCCAGTTTATTCTCTTTTATAGATACATACAAATGCCCTTCCACAATGAGAGTTCATATTGGTTTTGTCTGTGGGCACTTTAAGAGAGTATTTGACATTACATATTCACATTAGGAACATCTCTCAGTGGCATATCAGCGATATTCAAAATTAAATCACATCTGCTTAACATTGCACTTGTCATAATCTGCAAAATAGAAAGACAAATTTATTAAATTCAAGTCACTTTGGGCTTACCTAAAGAAATGAGCCCAACAGAAAACAACTGTAACCGTGAGTGACAATATAGAAAGTCTGGAAATTGGGAAGGTGTTACTGATGCACCTCCTCATCAGATACCCTTGGAAAGTGCTTCTATTTTTTGGATGAAACAATCTGAAAGCCTGTGCCTGGTTCTTGTTTCCACCTGATAAGTAATTATAAATAGCACATTAAATAACTTTAAATTACTTTTTATAAGGACCAAATTTTACAAATGAGTTTCTAGTACTTAATGGGTGTCAGGCATAAGTTGCAAAAGTCAAAACCAGCCTCACTCAAGTCAGCTAAGAACTGCTTTAAAACAGGTTGAAGGTTTTTAAGGTGACTGGGCTTCAGCTGCAGCTCTTCTGCAATCACTTACAGATATGAACTGATTTAGGAGGAGAATTTTTTTTTTTTACAAGTGAAAATGAAAGTGTTCATGAAAAAAAATTGTAAAAGCCAACCTGTGGATACTGAAAAGCTGCTAGCAGAAAGATTTTCCAGCTTTCTGCAAGTGTCTGTGTGAAAGCAAGAACTTTCACACGGATGCTGGCTGAAAACAGTCAGAGGTTTTTGTAAACCAGTCCCTTTATCTTGCAGGTGCAGACTGTTATGCAGTTTGTTGTGATACTGACTGAAGAAATATTTTGAAATGGGTGTTGTAGAGTTTAACCAATCATGCCAAGAGGCGAATGGTCAAGGACCAATGACCTTATGCCATTCAAGCGAGCTAACACATAAAAACCGTCTGTAATTAAATAAAGAATTCCATTTCTTGCCGGATCTGTGTATGGCTGCATCTCTCTCCGTCCCTGGCGCAACAGTGACACCAGCCTAACACTTTTTCCCTCAGAAAAAGTTGTTCAGCTCTGGAATATTCCTAAATAAAGGGCTAGGGCCTAGTGATTGCTGATCCCATATGAATTTTTCACAGAGCTGCTACTTCATTCCATGACTGCTGTCCACAACACCTGTCAAACTGGTTATATTTTGGATATCAGTTGGCCATGTTAGATATATGGCAGGCATAAAAGGCATTTAAATAAGGAGCAAATCAGTGGGGTACAAAGAAAGAGACACCAAAGTTGCACTCATAAAACTATAGTCTAAAAGTGGTGATGCCTGAGGTGGCCACCTCAAAAAACAGAGACTAGACAGGAATAAGGGAATAAAAGGTAGGTATTTCTTTGAAGGGCCTTCAAAGATGCACGCTGGGCAGGCCAAAGGCGACACCCAAGATGGACCCCGAGTCACAAGTTCTTCACACTTTTGTAAGTTTGGTCCATTTGCATATCAGGGTTAATTCTCCAATTAAAGTTTCAGTCAATGATGTAATTTCTCCAAGCTCACCCCCCCTTCTAAAGATGTTAGTTTACATATTTTGGGCCTAGGACAGTCTGGCTGTTCTTGGAGAGCAGGCTTGAGAAACTTTGTTACGTCTATCTGGCATAAGAGAACAGCTAACAGGCCACAAGAAACTTCAGAGTTACACACTAAGCAGTGCAGGATTTGAAAAAAATATAAAAGTTAAAACCTAAGGCATCAGTGGTACACAAGAAAAAGTACACTTAAACAATTTCTACCAGGTGATATCACAGTATAAAATGTTTAGAAAAAATCTTATGAACATTTGCATCAGTAAAATTTAGAAAGTATCGCAACCCTGCAAACATTTGGCCAGTGTTTGTCCAGCTTGAGAGAAAGCAAAGGTATGTGGACTGTTAGAAGAATATTTTCCACTATCTGAAGGGAATCCTAAGTTTGGACAATTTTCATATAAGTAGGATCTTATAAGTTGGTTGTGATCCAAAATAGAGTAATTGAACCACTTCACTTTGCATACGAGCAATTAATTATCCTTTTAACAAAACTGATTGTACCAAGAGCACATTTTTTCCCCCAAGGGAAAAAAACCCTATGAAATTTTAACCAATTAAAATCAAGGAACTAATAAAAACCATCAGCAATTAACATGTAAAATGTTTTGCTCTTTTAATATGATTCACTCTGATTGTATTTGAAAAAGCAATACAGAGGAAATAAGCACTTTGCTATATCTGGTGGGCAAGGAGATATGAAAGAAATAAAGGAAGGGATGAATGAAAAGAGAGAGCAGTTAATGTAGATTTGATACTGTAGTGATAATTTAGCTTGGTTCTAAGTACACTGGGCAATAAATAGCCTCATAAATGAGCTGGGTAAACTCTGAGGATACAGCAAAGAGCCATTTTTACTGCCTTGTAACCTCAATGGCAAACTAAAATTATCTCCTAAATAACAGGTTTTCTAGTTGCACTGAATCATTGTGCAACAGAGGGACAGTAACTTGTCTGTATCTATGCCCTGGTTGCCAGTAAAATGAACAGCATGAATTAATTCCAGGTAATGTAAGTTGTCACTATTTTTAGCAAATTCAACCTTGAAAACTTTTTCAAATCAATGGAAATGAAATCCAGGCTGGGTTTGGAGTTCATTCATTTCTTAAAACATAAAAGAATTGCTACCTTCTGGTGACACTCCATTTGAAAGTTCATCCATGACAGTTTAAGCTGGCACTTAAACTATGGGCACTGTGACACCACAGGGGAACAAGTGCTGCTGGCTGGGGACATCCAAACTACAGCAGCTTGGTGGGGGGGTCCCTGCTGGTGCAATTAATGTTCAGTCTGACAAAAATCAATCTGAAGATTTCATGAGATTTCTACCAATTTTTCCTCTCACATATGCTTGTATCTGATCTGCAGGAAACACTTGAGAGCTGTGCATATATTGGCATTATAACCAGGAGTTAACTGGTCTAACAAAATTCTATAAATGGCAAATACCAACAAACAGTGTAAAAGGGTAGAACAAAATGTTCTTTGTCAAATGCAAGTTCAAGTTTGCACTCAGAAATATACAAAGATCTCTAACAATAATATTTATCTGTCACTTATCTAGTATCTTAGACATTTTACAACGAAATGAAAATTAATTCCCAAGTTATAAGAGTAAAAGTTAGTAGAAAAATACAAGTTAGTATAAAAACATAATCAAGATACAATGCCAAGAGCTTTCTGGAATGGAGATGTTTTTATTTCAAAACAAATAATGCTGTGTTGGTTCACAGGTCAAAATGTCACACGGGCAAAAATACTGGCAATATGTCAAGTGCTCTTGAATATGCCAACTGTCCCCTTTCTTTCGCAAGGGGCTGAATATTGATATAAAACAATTTTTGCACTTTGAGGCTGCCTTGGCAGCAGAGAAAACTTTAGGTCTCTCTGAATAGGAAGGTAAATCAATAAGCAGGTAAATTCCTGATACTGGGAATGAGCACATGGATTGGAGGGACTGCAAATCTAATTGTGTTTCCCAAGCTGCAAACACTATTATGTGAACAATCACCAAGTACACAGCTTTTTTTTTCACATAGCCTGCATGGATTCTGGAGAGCAAGTAAGGCAAGATAGGCAGTATAGGTCTGGTAGGATAAGGGAAAGATGTCTAGCCTGAGGCATTGGCAAAAAGAAAACCATCTGTGAGCTGAATGTGCTGCTTCTGTTCAGAGGATCTGACTCTTCCCTACATTAGAAATACATGGCAATTATGATAAGAAAATACACTGACTCCATGTCACTTGTTGGTAACTTTTTGCCAAACAGAAACTAACTTCCACAGTTCTAAATTATCTTTACTAATTAGTCTAGGAAGCAAGAGTATAATGTAGTCAGAAATTACCAAAAATGTCTAGAAACAAGTTCTTTAAAAGACTGGAAGTCGAAAACTACTGTTTATAAAACTGAACTCCAGCTTCGCAGGAGTCTCATGGCACTCTCTTGGCATATCACAGTTCCCTATATAACTGAGTTTCAGAAAAGCCCTTCACATATATTCTGAAAAAGTCAGTGGTCTGTGGGGTCTATGGGTAAGAAGTGACATAGTCATCTTCTTGGCAGTTACATGTGCCAAGTAAAGCCATTGGATTGACACAACACTCTCTGAAATATGAAACACCTAATCAAAGTAAAAGTTTAGGCATGACATAAGAAATATTAATAATTATATTGGACATGCTCTGCCAAAAACTGGGGAGAAAGGCACAGAATGTGAAAAAGAGACTGAAGGAATACCATTCTGTGGATGCCCTGCCAGCATCTGCCAGAGTTACTGGAGCAATAGCCAGTTTGTCCAGTGGCCAGTACCATCTGTGTGGTATCTTACACTGTATGAAAACCAGAGCCAAACTAAGGTGTTTCACTTCACTTACTGTAGCAATTGGGACATGGACCCAGACCGGCAGGGAAAATCTGAGTCATTTATTCAAAGGAAACTAGCTGTTTTACACACTTTTTCAAGACAGTATTTCCTTACATGGTAATTCTCACTACATGACCTATCCCATGTTGCCACGTCAGAAACACACTTTCTAAATGTCCTTCTATGGGGTGATCACGCAATGTTCACCCATCTGTCAGCTTCCGGCAGGCTCCTCTCTGTAGGGGTCTGCCGCGTGACACCTCCTCCCACCAGGGTCCAGCGGAGACAAGCCTCTCTGTGCCGCCATGTACTCCTTTGTGCTGCCATGTGCTTCTGCAGGCACGTCCCACAGCCCGCAGCTCAACTCCATCACATCTCTTCCCACAAGTTACTACCAGGTGCTCATCACTCCACCTCTGATTTTGTACAACCCCTACCTCCAAGCTTCCTCCAAAATTCCCAGCACAACATGAAAACCCGCAAAGCAATAGAAAGTTTTCTTTCCAATAAGAGAACTTTTAAATCAAGGAACTGGAATTTGATGTACATTCAAATTCTGAAGCCACAGAGGTAAAAATGCTTAAATCTGAAACGCAGTTTAAATCTGCCTGTTAAAAAGACTCTAAAATTATGGATATCCTCTTATTTAACAAGTACATCCATAAATGGGTGCTATCAATATAGTTAAATCGGATAACAGAGAAAACTAAGAACGTTAGGGGAAAGTGCATCTTTTCCATAATTCTGCTGACCTCAATGCTTGTTTTGTTTCCCTAAGTTAAACGCAGCAAGTTATTTTTGTTCCAGTCAATGAAAAATGTGAAATGACCAAGAAATTTTGTAAAAGACAGAAAAATCTTTTGAAAGGAAGATTAATAAATAAGAAAAAACAATCCTTTTGCTTTTTGCTAGCAGAAGAATGAAAAAATGAATGGAATCAAGTCCAGCGTATATCAGCAGCACATTTTTTCCTGAAATACTGGATGAATCATATAGATTGCCTTATCATAGCTATTAATTTAATCTAGCATTCAGCATACCTCTTAAATTCAGAAATTTGACACACACATCAACTTTCTGGAGACGTACTGAAGATTTCAGGAATGTGCCAAAAGACTCAAGACTTTGACCTCATACTTTCATCTATTAAAATAATAGATGTTTGCCCAGGCAATTTTAACTGGAAAGTGTAAAAATTTGTATGCCACATTCAAAAGCTCTTGTGTGCCTTAATCTAATAAGACAATCAGAAAACAACACAATAAAGGGAAAAACAATGTAAGAACTCATCAAGTCATTTGCTCACTTGATGAAACCATCTTTGATGGCTTATTTTGCCACAATGTACAAACCTAACAGAGCAACCTTGTCAGAAAATGTAGGTTTTATGTGAGGAAAAAGGTCTGTGAGGAGCCTATACTTTTTTCCCCTTTTTTCCAGTTTTCTATTTTTTCAGCATCCACCTAAGCCTGATAGGGATATTTCTCCTTTCTAAGAGATTTTAAATTCTTCCATTGCTCCGTTTCGGCCCCTTTAGACTTGCCTAGCTTCTTTCTACACCAGAGGTTTGTCCCTGCAACAAACTGCAAACTTTTAAAGTAGTTTGTGCAGTTCATGTCATAGAATCACAGGATGGTTTGGGTTGAAAGAGACCTCAAAGATCATCTCATTCCAACCCCTGCCATGAACAGGGACACTTTCCACTAGACCAGGTTCCTCAGAACCCCGTCCAGCTGATGCCATTTTGGTTTTTGACTTTTTTTTTTCTTATATATTCTCTGTATTCTTTACACATATATTTGTAGCCTATTGTATTAGTGGCTAGTTTTCCCAGTAATTTTCCATGCCATTTCCCTAGGCAGAAAGACAAAACAAATTCTAGGGCCCCTATCCTATCTTGGTTCTCCCTGACTACCAGTTGAGAACAACTCTTCTAGACACATTTTCATAAACAAAGTACAGCTAGTACCAAGGGGGGGCTCCAGAGAAGGGACTTGACCTGGGGGGAATTGCATCACCACTTGTCCTCCTAACTGGTGCTTTTTTGTCAATTATTCTAATTTGCCAAACTTAAAAAACTGTATTCACTCCCGTGGGGGTGGGCTTTTGTGAACTGCCCCTGGAGCTCCAATAAAGATCCAATTTTATATTACCTCCTATACTAAATTATCTCGAAAGTGTGTGTTGTTTCATTTCTAGGTTGAAAAAGGCATCACAGCCTGGTCTTGAACACTTACAGGGATGGGGCATCCACAACTTCTCTGGGCAACCTGTGCCAGTGTCTCACCACCCTTACAGGGCAGAATTTCTTGCTAATATCCAATCTAACCCTACACTCTCTGTCAGTGTGAAGCCAATTCCCCCTCGTCCTGTCACTCCAGGCCCTTGTAAATAGTCTCTCTCCATCTTTCTTGGGGACTCCCTTCAGGTACTGGAAGGGGCAATTAGGTCACCATTAAGTCTTCTCCAGGCTGAACAATCCTAATTCTCTCAGCCTTTCCTCATAGGAGAGATGCTTCATCCCGTATTTCTTCACTGGTATTTACTGTATGATATTGGCACAGCAGCTCAGAATGTGAAATTTGAGTAGTTCATATTAGTGAATCTCTAGTCAAATCTGTTGTGAAGTAATTTCCCTTGAAAACAGAGACAACTGTTTGAAGTTTGGCTTGGACAGCAAGGTGCCATCAACACTTTCAATGTCCATTTTGAAATTTTCATCTAGAGAATTTTAATTAACATTTCCTGAATGCAAATTTCTCTGCTAGCTAGAAGCTTTGACTTCCTCTAAAACAAAGAATTTGAAGTACATTTCTTCCACGTTGTCTAGAGGTGAACATAGATCATTGCCCTCAGAGGCTGCCAGTTTTTCAATTTATATTGAGCAATTCTGCATCTTCAGTTCAGTAAGTGACTTGGACAATCCTGCTTATGGAAAACTGCTTCCCTGGGGAAGCCAAATAAGGGAATCTGTACAACATCTTCACCTAAAAAGTGTTACATGTAAAAGTGTCGTGGTGGCCCAGCCCATGGAGGGGCTGTATGAAGACCAGCAAAGTCCCCGAGCCTTAGAAGCCCACTCGTGGGCCGGCTCTGGTACCCGAGTTTGAGGATCATCCTCCCCCAAGTTATGGCTTTGCCCCATAGGGCTCTGTTGCTAAATGTCCCCTGTCATCAGCCTGTTGACCTCCCATCTCTTTATCCCTTATATGTCTATAACCTAGAATGTTCTCCCTTCCCTGCTCTTCCGCTACCCTTCCTTCATTCCTTAATCCCTCCCTTGCGGTATCCCTATTGGCTCCCTTACCCTAACCCCGCCTTTGTACCACCCCTGTGCCCTCAGACCATTGGCCCTGAAGCTTTCTCCACCCCCATATAAAATTCTCCCACACCCTCCATTTTCTGTGCTCTTCTCCCTTGCATTCCTCCAGCAATAAACCCCTGGAACTGCAGCCGAAGAGCCCCTCCTGCCTCTTTATTCCTGGTGACACAGCAAAGGCCTTTGTGTGAGTGTGTGCATATGTTTCCACCAGCACTGGTGACCAGAGTGTCTGCGAGAGTGCTTGAGAGGCACTGCCTGGGCATCCCAAGTGCAGGCTGAGATGTTTCAGGAAGGACGCAGCATTTGGACCACCACCGCACCCACACCGCGTCATAAAAGTCATATATAAAAGTATATATGTACATTTTTGTATTTATCTATTTTTATGTATATCCATGTGTGGTGTACCCCTGTTCCATATCCCTGCTGCCCTCACACGTGGCTTCCCCTTCCCCCATCTCTAGTCCAAACCACTCCCTCAGGTTCTCCCTATTGGATCTGTTATCCTAACTCTGCCCTTGTACCACCCCTATGCCGTGCCATGTGCTCTCTCCACCCCCCTGTTCCCCAAGATAGGGAGTCCCAAATCACGTGCTCGCGCTCTCTGTTTTGGGTATCAGCCAGCCACCGGCTTCTCTCTCTCTGGGCTCTAGCCATGTGCCTACAGGGGCTATCACGTGTGCTGGTCCTAGGCCTTGGGAGTTAGCATGGAATAAAGACCTGCTGCTGTCTCCATGCAAGAGAGCCTTCTCACCTCCTTTACTGCCACCGTGTTGTTGTGAGCTGACAATTAACTGAGATAGCTCAGGCTGCCGAAAGGCTGCGGGAAAGTGGTTCTCCCACTCTCCTTAGGAATGCCCTGCGGCGCTCTCAAGAAGGTTGCGGCATGCCTTACCAACACAGGAAACCACACACAGCAACATCCATGGTTCTCATGAGCAGTCCAAAAATTATGGAAATTCCACGAAGTCCATGGAATAATTCCCTGTGTGCCAAACGCAGACTTCGGATAAGCTGGTATAATATGGAATTGTTCCATACACTTAAAATGCATCCACTTGCAAACAAAATGTGGAAATCTGAATGACAGTGTAATAAGAATTTATAATTCCAAAGTCCAGGGATTGAGAATATTATCACAGAACCTCTGGTAAGAAGATCATACCTAGATAATTTTACAGAATAAGAGTATGTGGTAAGAAGTTTACACATAAGCAACTTTACCTTTTTACCACAATGCAGTTCAGCATATATGGAGGAAAAAATATGTATTTATAAAGAAAAGCAATGTGGTCATTGCCTGTTTCTAGTTATCAGCTGAAATGAAAAAAATGAACACATTAATACATTAATTTCTCCTGCCAACCAATATAAATTTTATTATACCATGCCAAATCCAAAATGCAGATTGGATCCTCTTATTATTATTCTTTCCCTGTGACATTTTATCCTTTTTTTTAATCTCCTCTTATGACCTTATCTCAAGATTCAAATCTTGTGCCACTTAGAATGTTCTTACATTCTTTTTCCTTAGAACAAGGTTTTTAAAACCTTCTTTCTTTCTGTGAAAAACAGCACTTCTCCTGACTCATTCTGACCTTTCAGTCAGAGTCAGTTGCTAATTTACTTGTATGGACAATTTCCTTCCCTGCTCCTCTATCTTTTTAGCAGACGACAAGAAAGCACTGGAAACAGTGAACCCTTAAGGGTTGCAAGCACTTAAAAAGTTAATATGTGGTTTTCTTGCTAGGGGTTTGGTAGGACAGCTGGGATCTCTGTCATCACCACAACACCAAAACTCTGTAGTCCTGGTTCCCCAGTAACTAGGATTCCAGGCAAAAAAATCCACAGAATGTTGGATCTGAAAATCCCTAGTAAAAGAGATACTGCAATAAGTGTATAGATCTAGACAGAAAGGAAACCTCAATATGAATCAAAAGGCACCCAACTATCGTGGCAGTTCTGTGCTATCATAAAAGGCATGGAAAATGTAGATTGTCAGGAAATCAGAGCAAATTGAAGCTTTGCAGTATTTCAGCATGTAATAAGTAACTTCTTAAGCACTTTAATGGACTTGTAGAAATAATCTAAGAAAACCATAATGGTTTACTTTCTTTGCATTGCAAAATTATCTCCCCCAACATGATTTTCAACATGAGGAGTTAAATATACAGAACTGGTCCAGTTCTGGTTGCTAGTCTATTATGGCAGGTAAATGGTGCAGTAATTAAGAGCCAAACTTCACCTCTAGAAAATGAAATGCAATTTCCCAGGTGAAGCACAGGGGAAGCTTTGTGGGTATGAGGTGGCTATAGCTGAGCAAAGTAAAATACATGTTGAAGGAAGACAGATTAAGATTTTTTCTAAGGAGTTTACTCTGGATCAGACAAATGCTTAGCATAGCCCTGTTGATTTCAGGGAGCATTAAATTCCTGAACCTGAGAAATACATATTCAGTCAAAAACCTGTGGAGACTGCTAAGAGGTTTTGTAAACTGTGAGCTTGTGTTAGTTAGGTTATATATATATATGCTATGAAATAAAGACATTTTTCTGCCTTGAGTAAGGCTCAAAATTTTTACATATTGAAATTACAGCATGATTATTTTCAGCATCATCAATTTTAAAAGGCAAAATAATCCCAACAAAACATGTTGAAAGTTGAACCACTACAACTGCATTTCTTAAGGAATTAATAAATACATGTAAGTACTTAATATTAATCATGAAATTCTACGTTTTTAAAACTTGTTTTATTTTTCTCAGTTTCTTGTTCCCTATCAAATAGATTAATAATATGTTTCAAGTTATTTTTAAGTGTAAATATCTTTGCTCTATGTGACTGTTGAAATTAAAGCAATTAAAAATCCCCTGCACTGGAGTTTTCCTGGTTGCTAATATCTTAACAATATTTTTTAGCCTGTATCAGGCCCAATTTAAGACTTCTGAAAGACAACAGACTTCCACAAAATGGATGTTAACCATATTTTAAGGGTTTCGAAACAGGAAATAAATTCGGGAATACCAAATCTGTAGTCATTTAAGCCCTAGGAAAAGAAGGTTGGTGAAGTGGCCACTGCCCTGTTGTACAGCCCTCTAGGAATTCGAGATCCTGCACCATAGTGTAAGCAGTGTACTCCTTGTTGCCATCACATTTTGCTGATCATGGCCCAGAAAGGATCCAGTTAAGCCAATAATATCCCTTCTTTCAGACATCCTCATTTGCCTTTGAAAAGAAAATAAGAGTTCATCTGGCATCGTTAATTTTCTGTCCTGTTCTGCTGAAAATAAATGTGGCTTAGCGTAGGCTCACCCTTCTGAGTGTGCTGAAAGTCTTGCTAAGAGAAGTATGGAACTTTATCCTCATTCATCCCACCTGACTGTGGAATTAATGCCAGTTGGCAGTGTGAACATCTGACAGATATCATCCCTTATCTCACCTTTTGGACCTTGGGTGAAGGTTGTTAAATAACAAGTCTCTCCATCTAATAAGCCTCATTATCAATGGATCCAGGATGCAGGAGGAATTTAAAAAAATTAATGCAGGCACTGTAGTGGCAGTGAAAAGACTTTACAGGACTATATGCAGAGCTAAAATTTTCTCAAGGGCTTGCCTGCTTAGCTCTAAAGTCAGTTCACTTTATGGGATGGACTGAGGGCAGACAGCACCACACAAGAAGCGGAGAGCTGTATGCTCCAAGCCTACCTGCTCAGAGAGCACCTACTCTGACAGGCACAACAAGTCTGAGGCAGCAAAGTGAGGCTGATACTCTATATTCAGAGTTGAACAGGATTTTCAGGATGTTTCTGCTCTGGCATGTGAAGGACTTAGTTTAATTCCAGCTCCTTGTTTACCCAGACTGTTCTTCACTCAGAGCTCAACCAAAAGCTGTCAATAGTAAAGTCCTGTACTCAGTGGGGAAAGGTCTCAGGATGCACCACACTTCTGAGCCTGTCACTGAACAGGAGAGGGAGGAGAGAGGGACACTAGGACATTACTGCCTGGAGCATTTATTCAGGATACAAAATACCTGCTAATGTCTCAAGCGACTGAGACCCACATTTTGTGCTTCCAAAAGCTGTGCCTGCACAACAGAGGGGAAAAAACTCCTGACAGACCCCAACCCATGTGACCTGGGGCAGAACCGCTTTGGGTCCATGATGATTTCATCCAGGCTCCCACACTGGGTATCACTGTCCCTACTTTCCTACCCTCCTCCTGCTGCTATGGGAAATGGGAGCAGCCATGGCTGAGGAGTTCAGGTAACCTGCAGTAAGTCCCACATCCAGGACAGCCCCTATTTCTGCTGAGGCTGTATTATCTAATGCCCTACACATGCCAGGAATTGTCCAACCACATAAATTCTGCTAGAAGCTGAAGGAGAACAGAGAGATGCTTGAGCACAGATCCTCTTCCAAATGTAACCCAAAAGGCTCACCTATAACAAAGGAAATAAAAACACAAAAAGAGCAGTGGAGGCACGTTGATGGCAATAGAAACTATATAGCAGGAGTCATAAGGAGGCAATTAAGAAGAAGACTCTTTCATGATGTTTTTTCTGGTATCTTCAAAATACAAGTTGATCTGTTTGGGTGGTAATGAGAGTTCTGATTCTGGGACAATAACAGATCTGAAAACGTGCATGGGAAAGACTCCCAAGACTCAAACACTCATCCTAATTAAAATTTATTATGACAAATCAGTATTCCTTTTTCCTTTCTTTAAGGTTACATTAAATTGATAAAACAAACATCAGAATTTTGAATGTTAATCAAAGAAATAACAGTTTCCCAGGACAGATCTTTAAAACTCTCCCTCTTTTACTTTCATAGAGAAGACTAGAGCCGAAAAAAACCCTGAAGAAATGTTTTCCTATTATTGCTTAATGAGAAATTGGCAGCTAATCAAAAGAAGATGCAGTGAAAACAAAACACAAAGTCCCACATCTGCTCTCTCAGTAAGGTATCAGAAAAATCCTCTCTATTTCTGTGTAATGAGACAGCATATTTTAAAGTATGACAGGGTAAATTTTCAAAGCAGCAAACTGATATAACCATGCAGATCTTATTGACTCTATACTGGCCACACAACTAAATTCGGAGTGAATCTTTGACAACGTATGCCCAAAGAAGATCAAAGGTGCCAGCTGATTTTGGTGTTAAGATGTAGACTGCCTTGTGGAAAACCACATAGCAATAAAATTCATTTTCATAAAATCATAGAAGTTAAAGTACCTTCCATTTTCCTTTCACAGAGGATCATTCCTTTCTGTGCACCAGGAGAGGCTTCCTCTGGGAAGAAGAGGAAATTGTATTTTTAGTTCCAGGCCACAGACCAGAAACTGACTTTGTCACTGACCAACTTTCCATGTGAGATTTGAAACTAGGTCTTGTACCTAATAATGCTGCAGCTGTGATTAAATCCTGGATTCAAGACTATTAATGTGCACTTATCTAAGCCTACAGTCAAGTACCACTATCCTGTCAGGCTGTGCTACAGTTCTTTCTTACTCATTTGTTCATATATAGAAGATGTAGGTTGTAACAATTCTTGAACCTTATGGAGATTTGCTCTTTGAGAGAAGGCAGAGATGGCCACTTAGGTGAGCTGCTGTAAAGGACAGAAATCAAAGAAAAGCAGTAACATAGTAAAGATTTCTGCAGAAAAAGATATGTCAAGAGAAAAGAAAAAAAAAGAAAGTAAAAATAATGAAAGAGATGCTCTTCTGGGTTTTTGACCACCTGTAGGGGAATATGTCTGGTAGCCTCTTAAGACCCTGTCATTAGTTTTTCACAAACACAGTTCTGCATAATTCTGCTTTCAGATCATTCCAGGTAACTGTGTAAATATTTTATTCAATATGCCTTTTTTAGTGAATTTCATACTTTCAAATTTGACTTTGAATTTTTGTTTTAAAAAATCGTGATAAAAACTCATTTTCCACTTCTGAAGATTACCTGGTCTCACTTGAAATTGTATAACCAAACCATGCCAAGCTGTATAGCTTGCAAATATTTTAACTTTTTGGGTTGAGATTCATGACTGCATTGATATATGGTTTCATGTTTTGTTGTGAAAATATTCCATGGTGTAGATAATGTATCAGAGTTGAGACAAGGAAGATCAGTTCTTAAATCCAAGACAATTATTTTAGAACAAATTTTTATCAACTTATGTGTGTTTTTGGAAAACCTTTAATTACTACAGCATAACAATAATTTTTACTTTCCTTTCTCTTTTAGACCAGAGAAACTTAAAGTGGTAGAAGAAAAGTTCTTGATATATATTTTAGCTGGAAGTAAGAAAATACTGATTGATCACCTCTCTGGAAGGTACACTCTCCAGTTACCTCCAGCCCAGTTTTTTCATGTTTCAGGTACACCCAGGCCCACTCTCAGAGAAAAGTCAGCTCTAATCCCCAGATTCTAAATAGCAAGCACTAAGTTTTATATTTTCACAGACTAAAAATACACAAATAAAGGGAAGGTGTCAAAATAACAGCAAACAGAACATTTAAATGTCGGCATGCTACAAAATTGAAATGGTAAACAAATATTAAAAGTGGTGCAGAAGCTGCAGCCTTCTTTCCTTCACATAAGGGCTGCTAAATTACTAAACTGCCCAGTCTCAAAAACTGTTAAATAGAACTTCAAACTAAAAATAAGTGCTGCCAGAAACACTGAATTTTGGAAATGAAAATGAGTCTAATGTGTAAAGACATTTTCAAACCCTCCCACAGCTCCAATCCACTCTGCAGGCCAAGTCCCCAGTTCCTCTCCCCAACTCCCTCCTCCTGCCCTCCAGGAGAACGTGCCCCCACCTGCCTGGACACTGCCCTCCTCTTGTCCATTCCAGACCTGGACAAGGAGGGAAGGAGGTGGATATCAAGTTCCATGGTCAAGCGAGGGGCAGAAAGTAGAGGGTTAGAGAGCAGCCTTGGATGCACAGATGGGGAGCAGGGGGTGTCCACAGGGGAAGGTACTGCCCCAAACAGGCACCAAGTGAAAGTCATTCCCACAGTTCTTTTAGGGGAAGAAAGGGTAAGAGATTTCTACCCACATACTTTTATTTGTTTCCGATCACAGACACCCTAGTTTCCTCCTCTTCCACATCTGTCACCCTTCTGGGTGCAGGTGGAAACCTGATGTTAGATGTTGTTTGCTCTGCTACATGCCAAGCTGTGATGCTTTTCAAACTCAATTGTGTAATTTGTCAGGTATTACTTGGTTTTGAAGCTCTTCTAAGTCTGAAATTGTTATACCAACACGATGTGTTAGCAACACAACCAAAACCTTGCCATATAAACCCAGTACAAAAGTAGATGATGCCTGATTTTTGAAAAAGTCTTCTTGGAGGTCTTTTCCCTCCAAGGGGAGCACTGTACTGCACACAGCCTTGGCTGGCTGTACCACACAGATCACATGTTGCCAGCATCTCTATGATGAAAATGAAGATTCCACATGGAATTAAGGCCAGCAACCAGGGGTGGGTATTAGCTTTCCAGGAGGTATTTTTACGGACAAGGGCAGACAGCTGTTTGGGTCATCTCTATTAGTAAATCCTTGCCCCTCTGAATGCTTTGTCTTGTTAAGCAGATACCAGTAAGAGAAGCCAACTGGCACATTTGCTACTAGTGTGTGTTTCCTCAAAGCCCCTGGGATTACAGTAGGTGCAGCCTTGCAGTGACTGCGCCACTCCTAGGCTCTTCTTGGAGAGATATCCCCACCTCCCTACAGCTGCTAGGCCTCTGGCAGACCTGCATGGGAATCAGTACCTTACTGACCTCTTCAGAGTTTTGGATATCCTCAGTTTGCCTTAACCATGAGTGCCAACAGCTCCCTTTACCATATATGCATACACAATACTTCCTTTCCCTTGAAAGGACATCTGCCAGGATCATCTTACCTACCTACTAGTCAAACCGTGTTGTTTCCGTCTTTAAACAGCCAAAACAAAAAAATTCACTTAAACATATAATTTACCTATAATGTAAAAAGCCCAGGACTTTTGAAATTCATTTCCATTGAAGTCCATTGAAGTTCAGCTTGTGCCGGGTGGCTTTGCAGAGACAAAATCTGCAGCTTTCAACAAGTTTCTATTTTACAGCATTGAGTCCAAGTACCATTTGGGTGTAGAGTGAAATCCTCACCATATTAAACAGATATTTTAAATTGCTAATGACTTCAACAGAACAATATTTGGCATTTTGCTTTTAAGTTGAATGTTTCAGAGAAATCTTTTTTCCTCCCCCTCCCCAACTAGGAAGCAAACTAAAGCTTCTGAAAAGACAAGTAAAATTTCATCACTTGTAGTCCACAGTGACTATGTCAGAACATGACAGGAGTAAGCTATGATATTCATGTTAAAAATAGGGCTCAACAGAAAAAGTAAGCCTTTCCTGACAGTAAGGTGGCAGAGTTTGTTTGCCACTATCATTTTTTGGAGTGGTAGGAATAGCATTGTTCTGTATATATTGTACTGGTCAGTAACTGCCTTGTAACGTTGGGGTGCAAAGTTCATTTACTTGTTCACAAACAAAACCCCATCCAGTATTCCAGGACTAAGCTCATAAAAGGAGTACATTCTCCATGCTAACTCTTCTTCTTCTTCTTAAAATGTTTACATCTGTGCCTCTCTTTGTGGAGAATGCCAGCTACTAATACTGCACTGGCAACTACAGCTCTAATTTCTACAATTCCAGCTTTTCAATTTTTTAAAGATTAAAGTATTAACAGAGAAGAATTTACAATTAGTAAGTGGCAGAGGACAAAAAAAAAGCAGCAAAGCACATCCCTAAAAAGAAAATATTTATAAAATAGTGTATACACCATCACTTGGGCATGCTGAGTCCCAAAAGCAACACAAAGAGACAGTGTTTGTTTTCCTTTTCTTCTGCAAAACTACAATGAAGTGATAATGACCTCAGGAGTGTGTGTGTTTATTCCATCTTTGGCCCATTTGATGTGGTTTTGGGCTAAAGAAAAGTTAAAGGCTAAATGTATTTTAAGTGGGCTAAGCCCAAGATAAACACATGTCCCTGAGGTCATTATTTCCATTATATGACAGCTTGCATAAAATACCAAAAGCATTGTAAAAACAGTGTAAACTTTGAAAATATATTGTTTCGTAGGCCAGCACATCTTTTAGAAAGTGTATACTGTTTCTAAGCAATTGTTTCTTCTATTGTCAAAGTTTCTTCTTCAGGAACAGAGAAGCCAAAGTTTATTTGGATTTTGGCTATACATGAGATAGTCTGGGCTTTGTAAATCCTATACATGGCATTGGAAAATGCAAACAGTGTATCCAAGCATTAATCATGCTTATGACAACTGTGTGCATGGAAATATCTATCAGCTGCACTACAACTTGGAAGATTTGATCTACATGAAGAAGATTGTCATTGATTTAAAAGCACACTAAGACTTGATTATGGATACAAAAGCAATTTAATGGACAAAAATCCATTCTTGTAACCAAATAAATTACATTTGAACAGTGTTGCCTTGCTTTTTGATGCATATTTGGAGGCAAGTGATGATGAGGGAGCCAAGAAAGCTGTTTAGAAAATGCCCTTCTTCCTCCACAGGTAAGCCAGAGGAGCAGGGAGCTCTTTCCCAGTGTCAGTGTTCAGCTTTCCCCTGCAACTTTGGATTGTGCTGGCGAAGTTTGTCAATAGAGGATTTATTGACTCCCACCCCCCTTTTTCTTCTCAACTTCCCCAGATACAAAATTGGCATTGTCTCCACTGCTTGCTCTTGAGTTATGTCCTGCTGCTACCCTTAGTGTATCATAGTGGATCAGAGTTTGAAATCTATTCTCCACATAGAAAGTTGGGGATGCAAAGATTCACTTTTGAGGAAAAATAACACAAAACCCCTTGAATAATTCTTTTTCTCATTTTCTGTTTAAACCCCTAATTCTGCATATGCTGTAGTTACCCAGATCATCTTTGTTTCTGCATTCTGAAAATCAAAAAAGAACCAAAAATTTTACATTTGTTTTCTCAAAATTGTTCTGCAAAATCCAGGGCTGAATTAAAAGCTGCAAGTATTTCAGTTTCCAGCAACCAAACCAATTTGGAGGGCATTTTGCCTCCAAGATATCAATTGTGCCTTCAAGATGTCCATTGTGCTGCAGTTAATTTACAACTTCTCTTTCCCAGCCATCCAGAATAGAAAAAAGTGAAAGGCAGAGGCTTTTATCAATGAGCGTGTTACAAGACAAAACTATGGCTGAGTCTAAATCCACACCTGGGTTTAATCTGTTTTCAGTCTGTATCCTTCTCCTTAGTCCTGTTAGACTTTGATGTTGTCCACAATATTTCTTTTCTGTAATATTATCACCTTACTGTTGGTTTAGAAAAAGGCAGTAATTTTTTAACCCTTTCTGAGTGATGTATAGAAGACCTTTCCCCACTGGGAGCAAGAACACAAGGAGAACAGACAGGTTCTAATGATACCATCACTTTTTTCTAGAATGCAACTTTCCTAGATTTAACTTTTGATACGTTTTTGTTTGTGAAAGCTGAAATGGTCTATTGCCCTCCAGACAAAGACTATTCTTCTTTTTCATCGGAACATTCATTCTTTCAAAGATAATCAAATACTACTGCACCATACTCTTAATAACTTATCTTATGCCAGTTAAAAATGTGTGTTAAGTATTGTTAAATATGTGTGTTAAGTGGATTGATTTGTGTAATGCCTGAAGTAGTTTTATGCAATTAGAAAACATAAAAGCATTGTTATGGGTGAAATAGGCATTGGGTTATAGAAGGAGTTTAAGGATTCAGATTGAAAGATTATGTGAGAGGCTTAGCAATATGACAAACACTGTTTACATGACCTTAAAAGACTTAGAGCAGATTTCAGTTTTGTCATTCCAGGAGAAATTTCTTCCATTATTCTTTGTTACAGTCTGCTGAACTGTTATTAGCCTCAGTGAATCAACATTCACACTGAACTGGAATCATTTGCATGTAAAACTGCTGTCATTGCTTCATTTATGTGAGTGCAGTTGGAGCCCTGTTCAAAGTAAGCAACAATTACAGTGTCCATTTCCACTGTCAGCTTCTTCTGGACAGTTATAGACAGCAGTATGTTACTGTTCCATTCCTAAATACTGACCTTGGTAAAGAAATTGTAGGGGCCAGAAGCATTAAGTTGCAATGAAGTGGTGAGTTATGGCTCAATCTTTTCCTTCCAAGTCCAGCACTGAGATAACTGGCACCTTCACTGTCACTGGTACTTGGGATGGTGCTGATTTCATTTGTGGGCTTGTTGTTTGGCCAGTTTTGGGTTCTGCCATAAAATATTCCTCCTGTCAGTGAATGGAGGGAACAAGACCTGCCTGCCAGTTGTATTGGCAGTGAAGAACAGAGATATTTACTGGAAAGTGCTGAGAGGAAAAAAAAAAAAAAAAGAAAAAGAATTAAACAAAAAAAAAAAGGATGAAGTAGGTCAATAGGGAATGTCATGTGTGGGAGAGACAGCAAAAAATGGGGCAAATTGAACAAAGACAATGAAGAGAAAGGATATTTAATCTCTTATACCAGAGAAAGTCCACTGACTTCAGTGGAGTTACTGTGATTTTTGTCCAGACTTCTGTTTTGAAAGAAAACAGTAAGGAGAGATTCATAGGAAAAAAATAAAAGGGAAAAAAAAAAAAAGTAAGTGGAAGAAAATACACAGATTTTAGAAGAGAAAGGGAAATCCTGACAGTGTATAAAAAAAGAAACCTGACTTGTACAAAACACTGTTTCCCTTTCTCCTGCACTTCTCCGGCTGTTTCTTCAAACTAACTACATCCAAGCAATTTGTTTTTGATTCCCCAACATTCTATAGGCAAATTTGTATACCAAAATATTGCAGTCAGAAAAACAATAACTTTTCACCTTAGGAAGTGAAGAGAACAAGAGTCATAGTGCTGTTGTGAGTACATCCTGCTCTGCCCAGGAACAGAAGGAGTGAGCTGACCCTCTGAGAATTTTGCTGGCAGTTGCACATTTTTAAGGTGTTTGCATCAATAGTATTTTGGTTGCTAGGATTCCTGGCCCCCTTCCCCTCACCTCCCCCTCTCCCCATACTCCTTATGAAATGTCATTGAAAAGAAGGGAGGAGAGATGGCTTTACAGCTTTGCTCTTATTTTCCATTCTTTTCTTTCCATGTCCAGTTCTCCTAGAATGGCAACAGCCAGGCATACTTTTTTTCTTCCTGAAATGGTCCCATTCTGTGCCTTTCCAGTGATATCCATAATTTTTCTTTTATTAGTGCTTCTCTAATTCCTCAATTTCTTTTTATGGTCTGATCTTTATAGCGTGTTCCTCTGACTTTTTTCTTTTTGAAAAAGTATACCATTATATTTAAACTTTTCTCTGCCTTTTTTTTTTTTGAGGACTAAAATATGCAGGAACAAATAAAAATGTCTTTGAATAAAAGGATAATTACACTTATATAATGTTACATTTCCTGCATTGAATTTGCATACTGTATCAATAGTTTTCAGAATACTTCCAAGGAATAACAAAGAAAAGAACAGGAACAGTCTATGCCAAGAACATCCCTAAAGAAAAAAAAACAGCCATTCTTTTTGAATACTAAGAAAACAGTGTTTTACTGCTCAGAGCTCACGATATCCTCCCTCATTAGAGAAATATCTGCAAGCTGTAAACTATCTGCCCTGGCACAGGATTCACAAATCACAACAATTACCTGCTTCTTTTGGATATTGAATCAGCTAATTACCCACCACAGTTTGGGTTGGACATCTGCTACCTGACTTACTTTAGTATCCACCACAGAGAGCTTCTTGGCAAAGGTTTTCATCTTCTCCCCTCACCCACCTCTCAGCTGGAAAATGGAAATTATTTGGATACTATCACTAAGCATTAAGTAAAAGTAGGATACTCTGGCCTAGCATACCTGATCCCTGGGTGACTGATGGGATTTCTCCATGCTTCAGGCCAAAACGAATATTAATGTAGGTATAAGAAAAGTAAATGAAAGGAAGAAAGAGCAGAGAGGAAAAGGGAAATAGGTGGAGAAATAGTCAATTAAACTTCTAGTGGGCTGAAAAATAAATAACCAGTAGCCCCTAATGGAATATGAATTACAGCAAGCACCAGGGATGAATCACAACATCTGGCATCCTAGGTGTTACTGTTTATCTAAACTACCAGTAACACCTGTTTGAGCAAGTCCTGCCAGTACCACTGCCTGGTATCATCTTTTATGTTAGGGAATGAGTGTAAAAATGTTATACAAGGCTCTGTTAAACACCCACTTTTGAAACTCGGGGCCAGAACTTCCTCCCCGTGGAGTAAATGCATCCATATGTAGGCAATGGGCAGTCACACTGAAATCATAGGAAGTTCCACCCACAAAGACAAAGGATGGATCTGCCTCAGTAATAAAGATTTCTGCTGCTTAAACTAATTATATGTACAGATCCAGCAACTTGTGGCAAACAGGGTAGGAGCCCAGGCATCCTGACTCTTATACATGGACCTTGATATAAATCCCAAACAATATTCCCTTCCTGGTTTCTGTTTCAGTGTACCAAGCTTAACTCTCTGTTTGTATTCATTGCCTAAATTTAAATCTAATTATAAAAGATAAATTTTAAGTGGCATTCTAGAAAAAGAGGCTAATTCGTTTACATGAGGACCATGTCCAAGATAAATACTACTCTTCACATTAAGAAGGACAAACAAGGGGATCTGAGCTGACCAAATCTCTAACTTTCTGTGATACTGGAAAACATAGAACAATAAAACCTAAATGGATCATTTGCCCTGGCACAAGAATTAGAACCAGAATAACATTGGTCACATGTTATAAAAGATCAAGGCAAAACACCATAATGCTAGACTGACATATTCTGCTTTTGTGTTTCATTGAAACTCATGTTCACATTAAAGGTGGACTTAAAATTGTGCTTTTAGCTCCAGAGCTGAAAAATTCCAGCTGAATTTTTCTGTAAGCCCAGTCATTTTCTTATTAACCAGAAAGAAAATTATAGAGCCCATTACGAAATCCTGGAAAGATTTCATTAATTATGTGGCCACCCACTAGGTTCAGTAGATACTAAGTATGTGCACCACTAGGAAATAGACAGAGATACTTTGATAACTTTTAAGCATATTCCTACATATTTTGCAATTTACATTGTAAAACATATTCTAGAACTATACCTAAGGAAGTAATTGTGAAATACAACACCTATTCTTAAAAACAAAGGGGGAAAAACCAACCAGGAGAGTTTGTGTCACTCTGCTGCACACTGAAAGCCTCTGAAACCACCAGCTCAGCACAGCCAGCTCTGCTGCTGCAGTTGTGAACAAATCACTGTGTTTCTCATTGCTGCTCTTTTCCACAGAACCTTTCTCTTGGAAATGAGTTTACACATGGGTCACTTCTGGGATCAAAGTCTACCCCAGCTTGGGGTCTGTATGGCATCACCTATTCTAGAGTGTTACACAGCATCGACAGCCTCGGAAACAATTGCAACATACAGGCAATGTTCAGTCTAAAAGTCAAATATTGCTTTTTGAATGTCAGCATTTAGAGAGAATTGGGATTGTTCAAGCAAGAGAAGACAAGGCTTCAGGGTGACCTAATTGGAGCCTTCCAGTACCCAAAGGGAACCTACAAGAAAGATGGAGAGAGACTATTTACAAGGGCCTGGAGTGACAGGAGAAGGGGGAATGACTTCACACTCACAGAGAGTAGGTTTGGATTAGATATTGGGAAGAAATTCTTCCCTGTGAGGATGGTGAGACACTGGCACAGGTTGCCCGATCCCTGGAAGTGTTCAAGGCCAGGCTGGATGCGGCTCTGAGCATCTTGGTCTAGTGGAAGGTGTCCCTGCCCATGACAAGTAGTTAGAACAAGATGATCTTGGAGGTTCCTACCAACCCAAGCCATTCTATGATTGATTTAACATGTGCCAGGTGTCCAGAAGCCAAATTATCTCACATACTAGATATAATGAAACTAAAGTCTATCTTGGTTTGGTTTGTTTTCTGCTGAAAGCTTTTACAGTGAAGACATACATTATTGAAACAAAGTTTTGCAGCATGCTGAAAAGGTAGGGAACACATTTTAAGAATTTTATTTGATAATGCAAACTACAAGGTTTACTGTACCGATTGTATTATTCATGTACATATTTAATTCAGTACAAAGAAACTGAACCTGAACTTATTTGTAGCTGCCACAGTATTCCCATTTTATCACAGGATTCCCCAGGGTACTGCAGGAACAAGAGGGTCTAGATGCAGAATTTAGATCCAGCCTCCACACAGCACACAGAGTATGTGAAGGGCAAAGCAAGAGCAGACAGTGAAGTATATTCTTTCTCCATTTACACTACATTATTGAAGGTAACAACACTGCACACAGTCACACCTGCCTGAATCCAAAACCAGGCAAATGAACATAATTTAAGACCCTTTAATTTTGAAACACAGCAACTAAAGCCAAGCAAATCTAGAGGGGCCAGAGATGGCTTTCAGCTTAGGACACAGACTAGAAGTGGAGCTATTTATCCAAAATCATTTACTTCATTTGAGTTTCCTCCAGTTGCTGATGAATTTTGCATTTCCTTAAAGCTGCTGTTGTTGAGAGTCGCAGAACAAACTTCCTAAATTAACCATAGGCGTGAACAAAGCACTATATTCGTCATAAGAGTTTCTCAAGATCTATGAATAGGTACCTGCATTCAGATAGAGATTTAAATTAATGAACAATCATTTGCTCTCCTTTCACAGTCAGAGTGCATTTGCAGTCTCCCTTATGCATATTTTTGCCTTTTTGTTCTCTAACTAAACCTTGGAAATAGTCTGGAAAAGTGCATTTATAGCAAGAGGTGACTACTAGGGTTGAATGCTTAGAGTTCACTTCATGAAAGGAGAGCAAATTTGTTTGTTCCATGACTTTCAACAATAGCAACTTCAGCTAAATGCAAAGAAAGAAAAAATGACAAAATAACACTCATCCTTACCAGGAGAAAAGCTGGAAAAAACAGTTTCTACTACTCCCTTTTTATCCTGGATTATTTTTTTTTTAAGTTGGTTAAGTACTAATCTTCCCTGGGATCTGAGGAACTAAGAAATATGACTCCCAAACATTTATCCTTCATTAACAAAAA
This sequence comes from Gymnorhina tibicen, assembly GCA_013399875.1. NCBI lineage: Eukaryota > Metazoa > Chordata > Aves > Passeriformes > Artamidae > Gymnorhina > Gymnorhina tibicen. Next base: position 1,014,594 of record VXAZ01009915.1, read on the forward strand.
CATAAAAGAGAAGATTAATAAAAATTAGTCCTAACCTGGTGTTTAGCTTTAACTCTCACTTCAGGGGCTGACCACAGTCTCTTTTAATTACAGAGATGACTGGTTCAGGATTCCAGATCTGAATCTGGAGGTTGGTTGCATTTTAAACATTCACAGTAAAGAATTCAAGGTGTGCATCAGCAGCTGGGGATGAGAGGGACCAGGAGAGCTCAGTAAAGCCTTGGGCAGTGAAAGGGCTGGTTCCTGAATAACACAGTGCTCTGAAGAAAGCAGTAGCCTCTTTGCAAACACTGACAGAGATCTCTCCACAATTATTTTTTCAACTACAAATGACTATCAAACACTTCAGTCTTCCATAAGATCATTTGAAATCTTCCACAATGGATGCTTTAAAATGGCTTGAGGTTTTTTTCAGTGGAAGGAGGTGTGGAGGTGCCTATCCTGTTTCTCACCTCAGCTGTACATTTTGAGTCACCCAACCCTAATTCCTGGAACTCTAATATGCCTATTCTTCCTCACGTATTTCTTACTATGAAATACGCACCAAGGTTCTTAAGCATTCGACCACCAGTGAGTGGGACAGAGCAGTGATAAGAAAAGAAGAAATGCCAGTGTCAGTCAAAATGACATCTCACCACAACCATGAGAGTTTTTATCTATGAGGGACACTGTTCCTACAATAACCATTTCAGTCTGGGGGGCCTGACATCAGAAAAAGGTCCTGGAAGAGGAGAGTCTGGATTATGAGATGACACAAAAGGAAAGAAGTGTAGTGCAGATATGGGCATATAACAAACAAGGACAGAAATATTTATTTATGGACTGAAGTCTGGAAAGAGTAAGTATGTGAGAGAAATGGCAATAGTTTAGCAACAGCAAGTAGTGAAGTAAAGTAATATTATAAGAATAAGCAACAGAAAAGTTTAGTCTGAATAGGAGCAAATATTTCTTAATGGCAAGGTACATTAGGCTGTGGAATAGCCTCCCCAGAGACACCTCAATTGCAAGTAATTTAAAACTAGATGAAACAAAGCACATGAGAATTCACTGGGGGAACAGTCATGGCCTGCCATTATCTAATAGGTGTTTTCCATCTCTAACTTGTGTGATTCAACTGACATTAACTGGCATTAGGGTGTATATCAAACTAAAATACAAGCCCTAAATGTTACCAGACATCACAGTGATCAGTTTTCCTGGTACAGCTTTTCAGCAAAATGGAAAAAAGTAACAATAATTTTAGAGACCCAAGTGTCACAATCAGTTGCAGCAAATTTACATCATGCTAAGAAATATTTTTAGAGTAATGCCATTCTGATATGTTATGCTGACAGATAAAATCTGTAGTACCTCCAAAAGTGCCTCTCAGTTAAGATGCTGTGTATGCTCCACAATGAGTAACTGAATCAAACTGAGATTCTGAGGTAGGACTGAAAAACTATTTTCCTTAGAGAACTACATTTTGAAGACAGGGGAGAAAGATTAAGGTTTTCAAGTGAAACAAGAAAAAAAATCAGCTCTGGAAAGGGCCAGTTTCATTAAGGATATTTCTTCCATATTCTCACTACTGGTATTTCAATCTCCACCTCTCCAGCAGACATCTAAAGTTTCATGCTGCACTAAACCTCTATCATGTTTTTAGTCACTTTAGCTACATTTTTTGCTGTATCTTCTACTACAACTATAATCCAAGGACTCTTTTTCCTAAGTCTAATAATTTCTTTATGTTAGTTTATCTCTGCTCTCACAAAAGTCAGAAAAATAAAACATTAAACCAACACTAAATATATTCAAAATCCTTATCCTCCACTTGAGATTGTTAATGGATGTTTTGAAATATTTAATACGTAATAGTTCAAAAGCAGTGTCTGTTCAGGCTAGTTGGTAAAGTTTATTGAAATAGTGAAGGTAATAATAGTTTTATAATTTCTAGAATTGGGGATGGCAAAACATCTTGAAAATTCTAGTAAAGTACTGGGACATCCTATGCAGAGAAAACCTTTCCCCATTTTAGAATTACAGAAACAGAAGAGAATGTAAGTAACATGCCAAGGATCACTTTACAAGGAAAAGGAACAAAAAAAGTCATCCATTCAGATCGGCATCCTAGCAAAGTTTGGTGTCCATATGTCCCTAGAATCCAACCCTAAAGCCATTACTGCAAGTGATGGGAGAAGTAGCCAAGCCACAGTGCAACCACAAAGCTCAGGAAGGAACTCCAGAGCAAAGGTTCCCAAAGTCAGGAGAGCCCTGTACTGCCAGCTCATGCAGTGATGGAGAAATAGTGGACAGGAGCAGAGAAGCATTTCTGTTAACAGGGAACTTGTGCCATTAAGTGAAGAAAACCTGTTAACTGTAAAAGCCCAAAGAGCTTTAGGTCAAGTAATTAGGTGTGAATGTGCCTGGGGAGTGGTCACCTAAATGGATGGCAATAGCTTCCAGCACTGGGCTACAAAGGTTTTGGGGAGTTCTCTTCCCTCCCTTCCAAATAATACCATTCCTTAAGCAATGATTCCTGTTTGTGATTTGGGAACATTAACACATTGAGCACCAGAAGTTTGATTTTTACTGGCTTCAGGGTAGGGTGTGAGGTAACATATTAGTAGAAATTGCCTGAAATTCAACCTTGAGTTTTGCTATTGTCAGTCCATTCCTGTCAAAAGGTTTATATATATTCTCAGAACATGCCTGTTTATGCTATTAGCCTTAATTTTGCAGGAGATGCTTCATCATATAGAGTTTAAGGAAGTTGCCCAAAACTGAGTGGAACTCTGTGGCAGAACACGGAACTAAAGCTTAGCTTTCCACAGCCTGCCAAATATGCTAGTCCTTGGATCGCCATTTCTCTTCCTCAAGCAGTGCAAGGGAGGAGTTTATCTAGTGGCTATCTGAAATTTGATAGAATTTGATAAGCCCTCTATCTCAGGCCCAGGAGTGAATCATGAGTTTGTACAGGAATTGACCCATGTTGGCAGATGGAAGGATGTAAATGAAAGAAAAACTCCAGCAGTTACAGTTCAGTTTTACTTTTCTTCAGACGTATCTGTATACAATTATCTATTTTTCTGTTTTCAGTGGGATGAACAGTTAAAAATACCAAAATATTGCAAAAAAGGTGACCCTTTTTGTCATCATCCTGTCCAGGACACAAGATGGAAGGAACCATACAAATCCTTTAAGAACACTGATTTTAACAATTATCTTTTCTCTATTTTTCAGGTGAAGTCATGATGGTTAGACTTAGCCCATGCTCGGTTTGGACACTTACAGGCAAAGTACTACCCATTTTCTGCAGTCAAATTATGCCAACCTCTCCTCCCAGGGTTAAGAACCCCAGTGAGAACGATTACCTGAGGCAATTTAAACTGCTCCTTCGCTTAGCATCAGATTTAGCCCAATTTTAGAAAAGATTTCCCAGCAAGTCATTGGTTATCTGTTCTTTCAGACTTTTTGTGTCAACCAGAAGCTGAATGATGTAAGCCAAGTGCCATAGCTGGGGGTGGTGGGCAGAACCCACCTGAAAAAAAGATCTCTAACATAAAGACCAATGTTCTGAGCCACCACCACCAAGGCAAAGATTACAGGAGGATGCAGAGGAGGACAAACATGGATTTATGTCGTTGAAGAGCAATTTGGATTCAAATACAAAGCAGTGAGCATTCCTCTATACTGTCACCCAGACCACTCATCTCAAATGGCCCATCTTCTCCAGGAGATGGGAGTGGTACACTTTTCTGGGCCACTCTGCTCAGGATTTTTAAATTTTCATTGCCCAAGTCTGTCTATCTCCAATGAAAGTGTGCAATGTGGTCAAGAGTCTTCTACCAAAAAATGCACTCTCATTTAGCCAACTAAATTAATTTCATGCCTGCTACTGAACCCTACTCAGACACTTTTAATGTTCTATGCCTTTTCTGACTTGGAGCAGATCTGAACCAACAAAAGAAAAAGACTCATGGCATTAATAATGAACAACCTGAGCTGCTCAGTTCCCCATCTTGTTGCAAATTTACATTTTTTGGAGCCATTTGAGTTATTTAAATAACCTTTGCCATATGAAGGGCTCTCTCTGAGCCATCCATGCCATACAAGGCACCCCACACTGAAAGTCAACTCCTTGACCTTTTATTCTCAGACTGGGGAATGAGACACGCCATGCACTTATACGATCTGCCCCTGGGCACCATTCTGGGTAAGTTACTTGGACAGCACCTCTTGCCAGCTGATTCACAAAGTGGAATCTGCATAAGCTCTTGAAAAGAAATGCTCATTAATATTCCTAGCCAGAGGCAAGTGTGCTACAGCTCAATGAGAGGAAGAGTCAGGGAAAGGGAAAAAATAAAAAAGTAAAAAGAAGGGAAAAGATTTGAAGGCCTCAGAACAAGTCAATACCCCAAGACAAATGGTGCCTTTGTTGGCAGAAGAAGAACAGACCATTCTGCACTAGGAAGGACTACACAAATAGACTGGAAACAAGGAGATGTTCTCTATTCTATTTTTATCAATAACCCAAGAGTATCAGAGAGACTGAGACAGCCCATTCCCCAAGGATACTTGGGCAATTTAATGGAACCAAACCGAAGGACTGGAGATTTCCACAGAGCATCCTCCTTTAGTCAACTTTTGCAAAGCAATTGCAAAAGCTCTACATTCAGCTCAAAACTTTCTAGGGGTACGTTCCCTTTCCCCAGTGTGCTCTCTTCCCTTGATTTGCCATCTCCTGTTCCCCTCCCCATGTTCCATTCCTGGAATTATGCTTCTCCTCAGCTACCAAAATTTCCATCTCACTACAGTAAAATGCAGGGATTTTGCTAGTACAGGGAATCAATAAGAAGGTTGCTACATACATAACGTTTTCATCTGAAAACAGGAATTGCCTGCCATTCTCCTCCCCCACTTCAAGAAAAAGAAAAAAAAAGAGAAGAGAGGTGGTTATGTTATAGTTGTTAATTTTCTTTTGATCTAAGTGATATATCGCTTTTCCTATTAGGATTTCATTTGCTTCAGCATGAAGAGATCAGCAACTAAGTTCTGTTTTAATTAGACAGGTACTAAACAGTTTGATGGTAATTTGAATACTGACAAGCTGAAGTGCTCACTGGTCCATGAACAGAAAAGACATTATAGTGTTCAACCTTCTTGAAGAGAAAAAGTCCCTTAAATATTTTACAGGCAAGAGAAAAACAGAAAAGAAAATTATGCCAAATGGAGAGATGAAACACAGGCAATATGATGCCAAGGCTGACCTGTGAGCCACCTGTAAAACTTGTTATCTCCCTGTCTGTAGTTTCTGCTCCTTAGCAGGAGGCCTGGTTTAGCAACATTTACTGCAGGTAGGGTATAAATTTGGAACACAGAGCCTAGAAGGCCATTTCTCATAAACAAGATTTTGGAGCATCACTGTAGATGCCAGTGCCCAAGAAGGGTGAGTCATAAATGTGTCATAAAAAGCAGCTACATGCACAGAAAATGAGAAGCACACAAATGTGGAACTTGTGCAGGTAGGCTTGCTGCTCCTTCCCACAGGGCAGCCTTTGTGTGCTTCTTTTGGACTGTCCATAATTATTGCTTCCTCCTGTTCCACACAATTTTCCCAATGGAGCTTTCTTCCAGGAACACATTTATGACAGCAGGTTCCCTCACCAACTCTTTTGCCTCACTCAGCATGTGTGCCAGCTTACCAATGATTAATTCCTTAAAATGAAGGCTACCTAGGAGCCTTTTCTGGATTGCAGGAAACTCATCCCTTCACTCATCTCTCTTCTATTGCTGCTACAGGAGCAACTTCTTTTCTCCTCTGCCTTTCTTTAGGCAAATCATCCTCCCAGGAGCAATGCTGCTGGCCCAGCAAACAAAGGCTCTGTTTTATTTGAGCTTTCTCTATTACTGCTGTTCAAAAACTAGAAAAAAAAGGAGCACTCTGATAGACTTACTGAGCCAAACATACATAAATATATATATAAATACGTACATGTACTGACCTGACTTCCATCTACAAGACAGCTGGTATCTCCAGCTTCTGAACACAGGAACATGAGCCACTGCATATAGTATTAACTCAGCTATGCCACTCTGCATTGCACCCACTACAACCTGACTTGGAAGAGATTCTGAATCATTAAATATGTCCCTTGCAGTACAAGCTATTATCTTTCCTGTCATTATTTGCAACAGCAGAGATATTCCCATGTTACTCAAGCAATGAGATGGGTAATACTAAGGATCCAATACCAAGAAAAAAGGAAAGCAAAACTGCAGTGAAAGTACTAAAGCGATATAAAACATATTGGGCTAATGAAAGGTCTCCTCAAAAAATGCCTTATAGCCCTGATCCTCCTTTAGTGGGCAGAAATACAGAAGTGGTTCTAAGAGCCTGGTGTAATGCCCAGATTCAGGAACTCTCCCTTAGCATTTTAAAAGAATGACACAACTGCTATCTTTAGGAGTGAGAGCTGGAATTCCAAAGCTGCGAGACTCTTTTTAATTTCTTTGGGTTATGAATGTTTAACTGGTGCAAATTTCTTTGAAAGTCCATTAAAATATTCAAAACTGTGACTTTTTTGAAGATACTACATAGCATTTGTGAGAGGCAGAGTTGCCTAGTGACTGGAAGAGGATTGTAGAGCAATCACCATTATTTATTTCCATTCAGGACTCTTGCCCAAATTGCTGTGCAACCATAGGCAATACACCATTTCCTCAGTTCATAGATATGTAAAATAAATAATATTATTTCCTATTCCCTGAGAATTACATTGTAAAGCTTATTTAGTTACAATACATATGGTTGTGTGTTTTCCATACAATCACCTGGAGTTAAGCCAATCACTCAGATGGAGATCTGCATCATGTAATGCTGCTCTAAACTGCTCCGCCAGTGTAATAGTGATTTCTGAATAATTAAGGGAATATCTTACAGAACCTTAATTTTCCTACACTTTGGATTTAGGTAGAAACTAAAAATAAAGTATTGTTGACATAGCTACTTTTTTCTCCCTCTCTCTTAGGTCATGACCTTAGTAAAGTCTTCGTGCCCTTTTCTTCATTTTTTTAATTGAAATGCACCTTGCTTTGAAGTTAGTTTTTCTTTGCTATTTAGAACTGATGGCCAGCCAACTAAAACTCCTCTAGCTAATCCCAGCTTTTTGTCTAAAGCACAAATAGGTTGTACTCAATGAAATCAGGAAAAAGAAGTAAAGCCATGAAGAAAAGCAAATGGTCTGCTCAGGCTCCACTCAAACACAAGTTACAGAAGGATGTGCTGTTGCTTCTGCTGTCATGTCCAGAGTTGCTGCAGATCCCTACTGCAAACGAATCTCCTAGAAAGCAGCAGGATTTCATGCTGGTCGCTGTAATAAGAGTCCGACAAGCTGGCGTGTTTGTGAAGTGAGACAGATATTTATCTTCTGGCTTCAGTAATTTGGTGTTGGTCAAATTTTAGAAAACTCACAGGAGTTCAGTTCATCAAATGAAAACAGTGATAATATGCAGGAAGAGCACTTACAAACAAATGCAAAGACATATTTAAATTCCAGTGAAGGTAGATAAGAATTGACCGTTTCACTGAATTAAGTGTCAATCATTTTGACTTACATGTTTCTAATACTAATTTTTCAGCCCTGAGTTCCTCTCCTCCTGACTTCCCCAAAAACACCCCTTCTTTTTCCAAGTTCCCTGTTCCTCCTGCTTTTTAATTTGCTGGAAGTTTTGTTCCATCTCAATACAATCTACTCTAGGTAAAATCTCATCTTCCCACTTTCTTCCTGTCTGTCACTGTATTTCTGATGCTGCCTTCTATGTTGATTCTCACTTAGAACTACTTGCCTTTCTCCTGCTTTTTTCAGTGTGGAGAAGGTATTGTGATGGAGATCCACAGTTAAAAAATCCTGATCTTTCAGCTCTCAGCGTTTTCATGTCCTGCCTACCTCATATTTTATTTAGAGTTTACCACTTCTGCTACTTTTTCCTTAGCTTTCTCTCCAGGCTCACCTGCCCTCTGAAATACCCTTGAGGAGCTGAAAGTCTCTTCCTTGAGGAGCTGAAAGTGTCCCATTGCATTTCTCTGCTATGACCACTTGTCTTACAGTGACTGGAATGAAACTGTCAAATAGCAAAACACAGGTAGATGAACAGTATTAATTACTCATACTTTTTGTTTTACATCACTGATTTTGGTGATTTAGAGCCCTCAGTTAGGCTCATCTGCTGTCCAACACTCTCTCTGGTTTTATTCTCCTGCAAATGTGAGTTTGGAATTGGATGGCAAATATAAACATTCAGACAACACTTGCAATGAAAGCGACTGCAGGAGTTATTCCCACTGTTTGCAATCCATCCAAAGATGATAACCCATCTCCATCAGGCTTTCAAAAGTGAGTTGAAATTCAGTGGAGTGTAGATTCTTAAGTGCCTGGATCACTTTTGAAAACAGAATTTAGAAGGAATTTTAAAATATTACCTTCTTTAGATTTGGGATCCTCTTTTTTCTGTCCTTACTCATAGTCAAAGCATAAGTCAGACCTGTGATCGGTATTGCAAAACAAATAGTATCAACATTCCTCAACATTATTTTCCACTCTACAATATTTAGATATATAAAAGTCAAGCTTCCAAACTGAACTTTTAGCTACAGATCTGTCAGACCCAAAGGTTTCTTTCTAGAAATAAAATATTATTGCTAGTCCCTGTGCATGTGTATCTTAAATCAATGCTCCCTTGATTTATCAGTTACACAATGATGACTGTTGCTTTACCTGTATGAACTAGGACATCCAGCCTCAAATGAGTCAACCCAAATGTTTTCTGAAAATTAACATTCCAAAAAGTTAGGCATGACTGAGATCCTATCTCTGTGAAACTTCCACCTAATGTGGCAGTCCCCAGCCTTTGCCAGGGAACATGCTGGTTTCACACAGATCTCCTGTGTTTGTAATTGTCCTCAGAGCAAAACCACCAAATCAAGCCACTATTAAATAGTCCCATAGCCATTGATTTTTTTAATGTATGGAGTTATTTAATAGCCACATCAGCCAGGCCACTTCTGCCACTACACTCCTTGCACTCCTACAGCTCAACCAACTATTCTATTAACAATATTAAGGGGAACTTCCCAGGCTGTTTCCTTCTGCATGTATTTACAGACCTGGTGCCTGTGCATTTGTCTAATCCCTTTGTGAATCTGCTAAAACAAAAGGCTGGCACAGTCCCAAAAAGCAGCAGGAGAGGGTGCCTGACAAAGAGCCCTAGATTAGGAAAAACATCTCATTCAGGTCTGAAGATAAGTACACTGAAACTAATTCTGTGGGAGAAGGCATAGGCTTGACCCATTCCCATGTCAGGTATTCTACACTCATCTGGGTGTTTGGAGTGAGACAGTGATAAGAAGCTGGCTTCTATATGATTCAGGAAGATGTACAGACTAAGAAAAAAACTAAATGAAAGGCTGGTACAACACAGATCTAGCTGAAGCATGAGTATTAAACAGAATTTAACAACAATTATTTGTGGGAGAACATTATGAAAAACCAACATCCTACACATAGCACTAATATTTTGAAGTCAGACAAGAATCTTGTATCTAGGAAAAGAGAAATATGAACCTGCATATGTCTGAAGAATGGAGGCACCCAGGAGAGAAAAGTTTACTTACATTTCAAAGAGTGTTAACAGAAAATGAATTCAGCAGTGGTAGCATGATGAGACCTGTGTAATTCTAAGAAAAAAAAAATCTCTTTGTCTCCTGAGTTACAGAAATCATTGGCACTGGCAAAATCTTGGTTGACTTTGGAAAACTCCAACAATTTAAGAGCCATAGTGGCACCTAATAAACTGCCCTTTCCATTCCCACCTTTCTTCCAGCACTTCAGTCATCACAATTTTGTTCAGAGCACTTTCTTCTTACTCCCTGTCTTTGATTCCAGTTTTATTTAACCCTGATTTTGAATTTCCTGAATACACCATACTCACTCACAAATAATCATGGATGAACAGTGCTCTAAGGAATCTTGCAGGATCACCTTGCATCCTTTTTCTGTCTGAAAGCAGGATCTACTCTTCCTGTATAATTCCTGATGTTTACATTTTCTGTAAGAGACCCAGTGATGGAGTTCCCACAACCTGTCCTGCATGGTCCCTCTGCTTTTATGTAGTTGCATATCATTGTCACATACCCCCCAGTCCTTGCTTTTTTATATTAGAAGGAAATTAATCTACTTTCCCTTCATAGGTCACATTTCCTGGACTTCTGATCACTATCACTGTTCTCCTCTGTATTTTTTCCAGCCAGTCCACATCTTTCTTGAACTGAACTACACAAAAGAAGATACAGCCTTAAAGCTGAGGTCTTACAGATGCTAAAAAAACCAGAAAATGTTCATGGGTCATGCAGGTTATACAGCTGTTGATCCTTTCCAAAATGATACTTGCCTTTTTCACAACAGTATGACAGTGCTAACTTACATTTGGCTTATGCTCTACTGTCTCTCTCAGGTCCTGCTCCCTAGAACTTCTATCAAAGGCTTTTCCCCCTCAGCTTGAACTTCTGGTCATATGAGCCTGAGTGTGACACCTGTAACTCTTCCTATCAAATTCCATTTAATTTCTTCCAAGCTATTTTAATGAGGGGTGCTTTTTACTCTAATCTAGGTCTTTAACGTGCTCTCAGTCTCTCCTAGCACCATGTCACATAGGAATTCAGTAAGTGTGCTCTCTTTTGTCACCCAAATTGCAACTGAAATAACTGAATAGCTCTGAACCCAGGACAGACTCCTGTAGAACACCTTGAATCCACTCTTTTATTTTGACAGCAAAACCCTGATAATTCTCTACGTTCAGTTTCCTAATTGATTTTGGGCCCCATCTACAGTAATTTCACCAATATTACGTTATTTACCAAAATGTCACTGTCAAAAGCCTAAAGAAAGTGAAAATATGTCATCTGCTGCTTTTCCTTTATCCACAGGATCTCATAGCCTCTCACAAAAGGAAATTAGATTGGTTTGACATGATTTTTCTCTTGAAAAATCCATTTGGTGGCTATTCATCTTGTTAACTTCTCTGTGCTTACAAAGAATTTTATTGGTTACTTCTCCCAGAATTTTTCTGGGACTTAAAGGAAAGACAACAGGACGAAAATACCCCAGTTCCTTTTCCTGAGACTTTTGTGTCTCAAAAACAAGCCAGTGACAGCTCTGAGAGTACTTCATCCATCCCAAGCAGCAGCTCATCAAGACCACTGACTTTAAAACATTTAGGTATTTTTAGTCATAAGAGAGACAGTAAGAGTGTTCTTCACTTTGAATTATTGATCATCACATTGCAGGTTTTGCATGGAAATATATCTAAGTCTGACCCAATGTGTGATTCTGGATCAGGCTGTAAGCCTTAACCCAAAGGGTGGCAAGTGCTCACAAGATCCATCGTAATTAAGCCTGTTTAATTGACCCTGTTACAGCTCACTTTCTCAGCTCTCTTGTGACTTGAGAGATGATATTTTCCTATTTAATGTCTCTGAAAAACATGTGAGTGGTATTTGTGGTGGTAGGTCATCTCTCTCTTGACTCTGTGAAGACAACAACCTAGTGTACTTGCACTGAGTTAATATTTTACTGTTTCCAAGGAAAAAAATTAAAAACAAATAAACAAACAACAACTCCTTTTGTTTGCTGTCCTTCTTTTCAAGTATCAGATAAATCACAAGATGCTTGAAGTTAATAATAACAAGGACAATAAATACAGACTAATGCCAGCAAACCAGTCATATGCCTCTTGCTTTTGCATGGCCTGATCATGTGTTGCCTCCTGCAGCTAGAGGATGCAGTTTTATAGGTGCTTCAGATCTTTCTGAGATACTTTGACTGGTTATCAAAGCTTTTTTGCCCTAAGATTTGTGACCATTACCAGGACATATACGCTGGCAGCAGCTGTTAAATCTGCTCACATGGGAAAAGCTCAGAGGCATTTTTCTACAGTTGTTTTATTTTCCAGCCCTACTTTAATTTGGAAGATGGTCAATTAATGGATTAATTTTTGTTCTCTTAAACTCACTGACTTCAGCCAAGCAACAAAAGGTTAATCTCTTCTTTGAGCTGTCTCTTCACCCACTACCATCAAGCAAATTTTTGCAAACTTTCTTCAAAACTTGCCTCACTAAAACACAAAGTCATTGTACTGTGATATTGTCCAGCAAACCTGGTTTGCCACCTGCAAGCAAGATGGGCACTCTCCTTAACTGAGACAGTTCTACACCTTTCCAGAGACAAGTACATGATCCTGCACGGGGTGGTCACTGTCCCCCTGCCCCTTCAATTTAATTAATAAGATTATTTAAGGTCTTAATAATCCACCAAACCAAAAGTAGCTGCTAGCCTTGGCAAACCTCAAAAGAAGAAATGCCTACAGACAGCAAATACATCCTCCACTACTGAGTGGCCTGGGCTGCTCTTCTCCCCATACAAAATACTATTAAGACCAGCTGTACACTGGTTGTGCCTTGAATTAACATAGTGAAACCCTGTCAGATTCCTAATGACATCTTGCTGTATGTTCCCAGCTGAGGACACTGCCAATAAATATGTCTGCTTTTCTATCTCTCTTTCAGACATAGGACAAAATTGAAAGTGGTTGCTGCTTGGTAAAATACACTCACAGATGTTGGGAAGAGCAAGTCATTCTGGAATACCAGCACCAGAGAAGCTGGAAGTCAAACTCCTCATTACTCTAATCCCCAAAGCTTTCTTGGAAATATCCTTCTTGATTTTCTTTCTTCCCTGTTTTTGATTCTTTCAAATATTTGGATGAACCACACATTTTACAGTCAGAAATTACACCCCATTTGCTTTCTGCCTTCCCCTGGATCAGCATAATTTTCCTTTTGCTTTAAAAAACCCAAAGCATTCTCAAGTTGCAGCTCTTGACGAGCAGCAATGCTGCATCTCTCTATTCCTGCATGTGCACACAGCAAGAGCAGCAGCAGCTGCCACTGGTGCCCAGACCTCCTCCCCTCAGACTGACAACCTGTCTTAATGTTGAAAAACAGTTCAAGGTAGCACTTGAGACCAAACGTGCCATTTTTCTTGTCAAAATGAAAGCTGTAAATTTTAAGCCTAATGCTTAATGTACCCAGATATTGAACAGAGGAACTTTTATGCTCAGCTTAATGGTCTGCCTAAAATCATCAAAAAAGATTACTTAAAAAATTCAAGGTCCTCAGAGGTCCCATAAAAATTGCCAGAAACATTTTTTTTCAGGGTTTTTGGGGAGGTTAGGGGATCCTTTCATATTTTTTCTTTCCCTTTTCTTTTTTTCCAAATGCAAGGGGAAAACATGTACAGAAAGATTTCTATCTCTTTTTTTCCTGAGCTTGAGAGATTTACAGAGAAATCTGACTACATTCAGGGGAACCAGAGCTGTGGCTGGAGTAAATTATCCCAGCTCCACTAGTTTGCAAGAAACAAGAACAATTTACACCAGCAGCTGATTACACCCTAGCTGTTTCCTTTAAAAGCTGCACTCTGAAATGAGATCTAATACTTCCAAGTACTCCTCAGAGACACGGATTCTAGAAATCATGTCTCACTCAACCTGTCTGCTTTGTGGGGTTTGTTTATTTTGCTAATGTCGGTGAGATGTCTAAGGATTTGAAGGTTCTGTTTGTTTAGTTTTCAGATGTTAAATGGGAAGAATCAGCTGTATTTTCTTACAGGGATTTTAGAGAGGGTTTGCACAAACCTACCCTCAGTTGCAAACCCGAGTGGAGAGGAATTACTGGCAAAGCACTTGGTGTTAGTGCAAACTTCCCCCCCTTTCCCCAAAACAGCAAAGTATCTCCTTTTCCCTGGCATTGCAGCACCTTCCAGTGCCCAGAGGTATCTGCCGCGGGCTAGAAGCGGGATTCACACCAGGAAAGGCAAGCAACATTTTAACAAAACACTCATCAAATTTCAGTTTTAATACACATTTACCAAAACCTCCCATACACTAAAAATGTACATAAATGTATACTGACAAATCTTTTCCCCTCACTGCTGTAGCTTCATAGAACTAAAATCTAAATATATTTTGAATCCATACAACTAAAAGCTTTTTAAGTGTGTCGACATCTGTCCATACCTACATACCTCCTCACACTATGGAGCCTGTATTCAAACATTGGTCTGTTTGTCTGTAACTTGCAATAAAAAGCATTATTAAAATAACAAGTGTACACAGATTATAGGCTGCATTTTGAAATGTTAGTAAACACAGTGTTTATATGTCAGACCATAATGTTTCTAGACAAGCTATCGGTAGGAGCCAGCTTTACAAAAACTTTCTAATTGTTTTTTTTATTTCTGTTCCCAACTTTTCATTATACTTTCTTTTAAAAAAAGAGTATACATTACTCAAATTGTGGCAGCCCCTTGGAGAAAACACATTCAAATTTAAGGCTGATGTGCCTATCTGGAAATGACATGTTCCACAAGTAAGTAGAACCCAGAAAATTCCTTGTTCGGTTATGCTTTTGCAAAAAGCAGAAATATCAGGCAAGAACTTTGCTTCCTCTGATTTTATACATATGAACTTAAATCTTGCCAAGATTTTAGAAAGTGGAGATATGAAAATACCAAAGTTTAAGGATATCATTTCTTTAATCGAGCATAGCAGTTGTGCATACACCCAGCTTCAGTGAACTGACAAAACATACTAAGCTCCCTGTGTTCAGCTGCTGTAAACCACTTTTTCCTCCCAAACTTTGGGCTAAATTGTTTTATATAATCTGCAGATCTGTCCCTGCCTCTACAAAATGGTGCTGCAAACTTTACCAAGCTCACTTGTAAGATTTCTAGCACCTCTACATTCTACTTTGGGTCAGCAATATCCTATAAGCAACCTGATTTTTGTTTTTAAACCAGTCTTTCAGTCCTTCCATGTCCAAACTCCTTGCACACTTTGCTACCTGTTTAAATCACTAAAGGGATTTGATCTCACTTCAGATCTAGAAAAAGGGCAAAGGTTTGGAAGATGTGTTTGTTGGCAATTTGTTGGTTTGGGTTATTTTCCCTCTCAAAGGTAATTACATGTGGTTGTAGGGTTTAACAAAGGACATTACATGAGAAAAAGTAAATTTTCCACAGCTTTGGCTTTGCAGATGATGCTATCAAAAATATATAAATTTGAGTTTAAAATTAATTGCAACTATTATAACCATTTTGTTAAGTTTTTCAAGGAAACACAAGAGTTAGTAGTTAATTTTTAGAAAGGAAAATTAGCTTGTCTTTACAATAACTGTCTATTTCCAGAGGGTGTGAAATATGTCATGGTGACAGATCTCCTATGCTGGGAAATCAGATAATTTCAGGGGGGAGGCAAATGTGCTGCTCATAAATCCTGTGGCAGCCCCAGCCACGTGTTACTCAAGAGGAAGCATCAGGCAAAGAACGGTGTCAAATTGCTTCTGTATTACCTGTGCCCGTTCCTCTCAGTTCAGTGGAGTATTAAAAAAAAAAAAACAACCTCTAATAAATGCATTCAATAATTGTTTGAATTGCTGCTGTGCGTTCTGTCATAAATGGTTTATGGACAACCATCAATTCATTCTGCTCATCACTCTAACAAGTTCAATGTACTATTCGGAGCAAAGGATGACTATTTATTTAACAGCTTTTGGCAGGAAAATTTGTTGCATGCCACAACTTTACAAAGAACATTAAAATCAATGACAATTTATAAACCAAAGACTTGGAATTGTGCTTTGGATTCACATAATTCATCAGAATAAAGCTGTCAGATACCTTTTATTATAAATTAATAGCACGTTGTCTAGCAGCTTGGCAGCAGCAGCCATTTTGCCAGGTTAGCAGTGACATCTTGTGGTATTTTTACCCATTGCTACTGCTTTCAGCTTACCTATAAATGTTATCTCCTGATAGCACAGAAAGTGTGTAAAGAAAAGAAATGTATTACATTTTGCAGATATCAATATCATTAAGGTATTTTAATTACAAAAAAACCCTTGATCTTGGCAAGTATGCTATTACTAATGTAATCTTGAAATTTAGAATAGAAGAAAACATTTTTATATACTCCTTTTGCCAGTCATGATAGATATTTATTGGTCTGATGTTACAGTTACTAACAAATTTACTAATTTCCTAATGCACACTTTTGGTATCTTTATAATCAACATTTATTTAGTGTGAAGATGGGCTTTCACATTATACTGGTTTGGGAAATTCACCTTTTATAGGTCTGAGATCTAGCCTTCCTAAACTCTTCCATTTTAAAGTATTCTTTTACCTTTTTCAGATGCCTCCACAAAAACAACACCTCTTAAATTTTTCCTTTCAGAATCCACTAAAATTATGTACAGAGCAGTAAAAAAGCATTATTGGATAGTGCAGGATGGAAGGTTTCTGTCGTTTCCATATTCTGCAAGGCAGTTACTCTTGCTTTTATGTTAATAAAAATGAAGGAGCAGGCTTTTATAAATTCCTGGTTTTCAATTATTTTTCTCTCTATTTAGTGTGACTACAAAATGATATATGGAAGTTGTAAAGAAACTGTATCTGTTTCCAGCAGCTTCATTGGCTTACAGAGGTCCTGATGATAAAAAGAATACATGAAAAGATAATGTGTCCAAGTGTTCTGCTGTATAATGTCATGGGATATAGAGATGATAATCTCCCAGACATAAGAGTGAATGCATATACAGGAGTAGTCTTTACATACCCACACACTCATTTTCCTATGTATTCTAATCTTATTATATTCTTAAGAAGAAAAGTCTGTGTTTATTTCTCCACTGAGAAAAAGAATGGTTTGTGCAGTAATTCTTAGACAAACAGGCATGCACATGGCATGCACAGCATAGCTGGGCACTGGATCAGGGAGGCATTGAGGGGTGAGAGCCAAGGGTGGATGTGCCCAGGTACCCAAGGAGATCTGATGCAAAGTGCCATGTGCAACCTGCTGTCAACAGCAGCTGCCTCCCATCACGACTATCTTCAAAGTCTTTCCTTCCTTTCCCTGAAAGCAACCTCTAGCTGCCAGAGGGTTGTGCTATAAATGGGTTGGGGAGGTTCTCATTCCTATAAGGATGCGATCCCTGCAATTAAAAAGCATCTGAAAGTCTGGGTTAGTGACAGGCAGCTCCTGCCCACTCACAGCACTCCTACTGCTGCTTCTCCAGTAACTTGTGCTGTTCCCAGTTTTGTGGGTATTTAACAACTCAGTCTTAACTCCTCAAAAACTCCTTCCAGAGAGGCAAAGTTTTGACTGCCAGGAAATGATGTGGGCGAGAGGGAGATGAACCCCAGGTCAGCCTGGAATTGCATGGTGGAACAGAACAGACATTTCCATAAACCAGTGCCACAGTCATGGGAACATCTTCCCATTCCTCTTTTGAGCTGCTGTTCTTAGTCAGCCTCCCAACCCACTTACAGAAATACCTGAAGCTTCACTGGTATGACAAGGTATTGTGTTAGAGGAATTGCTTCTCTTGCTATTAGTCCATAACTAGAAAGTCTGATCCAAAACCACCTAGGATAAAGAGTAAACACCCTACCTAACTTCAGGCACCTAAAGATAGGCATCTAGCCTGAACTACCTCTCCAGGTTTCCTCTGTTGTCAATAGGAATGGATACACATCTCCAAAAGCAGATTTATCTCACCTTTCTGAGATAAGGCACTGTCTGGAGGTGCTTATCTCTTTCTATTAACTACAGATGACTCCTTCGACTGGATGCTAGAAAGCTGAAATTAAGTAAATCTTACCCATAGATAGGGAGTTGTATAAAAATAAAGGTAAAAAGAGTGGGGCATGAAAATTAGGCAGCTGCCTGACAGTCACTTGACTGCTAGTCCCCAGGTTTTCATTTAAATTGCAGCACGACATTTTTACAGCAGACTTACAATAACCTCTAAAAATACCAGCATTTTAATAACCAAAAATACACCATCAAAGATTAAAACATAATACATATCCCAGTATAGAGGCATATCCCAGTATTCTTAGCAGGAATCTACATAAGAGATTTTAATATTTAAATCTCAGAGGACTTTGAAATATTGCCTGTTCTTGCAAATTTATAACAAATCTTATGCAGGGATGATCATTGTCAACCCCAGCTCTTTTAGCATTCAACACTGCAAAGTTTTTTGGGAGGGAATAGAGAGGTCTACTGGAAGACAAAAAAAATGGCAAAAAACCCACTCCCCCCTCCCACTCCACTACAAGAATTTTACAATCGGAAGACGCTAAATCCACCATGAATACCAATGTTTCAGGTTCAAAGGGCAAGAAAGGGAAACTCCATGCTCTGTATTTTAAAGGATCTTATCACTTGTAATGCAGTGTTTTTACCCCAACACAGCTGATTTATTATTTTTCTCATACAGCATTCAAAAAATAGTCATAGAGGTCCCAGAGATTCCTTACCTGGCAAAGGTATGGATTATAATTTCTGACATGGATTAAGATTTCTAATGCATCACTTGCGGTTATATTGCTCTCAAAGAGCATTCATCTGCTCTAACTTACAAGATTTGTTTACAGCTGCTCACACAGTGCTGAAAGTTATTCCCAAGAACATCAACCCCTCTTTGCCATGTTGTCACAAAGTATTTTTGCAATTGTTTCAAAACTTTAGCCCATAACCGTCAAAAGAAATTTTGTTCTCTCTGCTCACTACACTGATTTTTCATAACTCATCATGTTTGTCACTTAAGCACCAGCACCTAAAAGCTGTATTTAGCCTGATGCCCAAGACACCAGGACACTCCCTGGATGTCCATGAGAACCTCTGCAACTGGTCTGGCAGGGTTGAGGGGGAATCATTTGTGTTCAGAAAGCTTGTGACAGTTGCCTGCCTTTGCCGGGCTTTCTGAGTGAAAGTACAGTCTGATGTGGGTGCTTGCAGTTTTATGAGAGTCCCAGCCCTAATAATATATAACTAAAATCATAAACAAAGATAATATAGATTAAAATGGGATCAAATGGCAATAACCTGCCACAAAGAGGTCACAGCGTTAGCCTGTGTTCTCAGTGTGCACATATATCTAAGGGCTGTCACAGCGTATTTTAGCAATTGATTTAGCAGATGTGGTGAAAGACATTCCCCTGTTTTAGCCACCACAAGGCACAGAGCTCTGTCACACAGCGTGTGCCATGCAGAGGACCGTAGCTGCTGGAGAAAGAGAGGGCCTCTGCAGGAGTCATCCCTACAAATCGAAGGTCTTCAACAGGATTCAAGCAGCCAAATTCAGCAGCAATGGGTAAAGTGGAATATGCCAGGCCCCTTTTCAGCTATTTATAACCTCTGACTGATATGCAAATTAACACCAGGGTCTCTGCAGTGGCAGAACTGATGACACCAGAGGAAGCTAGAAGAGACTACACTGCAACACCACCTTCACTGTCAGTCCTCCCCTATTCACCTACACACACTACTCTCTTCTGGCCCATCACAATAAAACAACTGTGGAGGCTTCTCTTCTTTTAAACCACTTTCAGGATCCATTCATCAATTCTAACTGGTCACTTGGGCTTGATAGGTCAGCTGTGTAATAAATTTAGGAAATGGCACAAAGGGAATAACCTGTGATCAGCTGGAGAACAGCTGCAGAACCTGTGCTGTATTCATTGCTGTGGGTCATCCTACCTTTGTCTTAATTTTCAACCTGAAATGACCTGGCTGTTTCCAAATCTTAATTTCAGCCTGGGAGTCCTACTTACCCTAGAAACCTTTTAATAGCTTATTTTCTCTGTCCTTGTGAATGACGTGTGTAGCCTCACAACTCGTCTCTGGTTCACCACAGCTGGAGGCATCTCAGTGAGTCACATCAACAAGTCTTACATAGGATGGACCACATGTTTGGGTTGATGTGGCAAAGCACCCAGACAGCAAAGTAAGAAAAAGAAAATACCTTGTTATTCTGCAGAGTGCATTTCCATGAGTGTTATAGAGACACAGACATTAAAACCAGAATGAGCAAGCAAAGTCTTGTGGTTTCTGCCATCCATCACTCACAAGCAAGCAAGAAGAAATGTAGTCTGTAATGGGCAGGACTGTCCAACAATGGTCCCTTTGGGAGTTTCTGCAAATTCCACTGAAATTCCTAAATTCCTACCCTGACATGGTACAATCCAGTGATGAATGGACTGCTGGGCAAGACCAAGCATGAAGGTTTTTTCATTCCTAAATATGCATCTAAAAGCTTAACAAAACATGTTCCAAAAACTGCTCTCTTCAAAAAATCAACACAGAAATAGTGCAAATCTTGGTTCCTTATGAGACTGAGATTTTCTGTACTTCTTGTTCAAGCAGGACTGGAATTACTCTATCACAAAAAAAGCTTTATTGTGATAGAGGACAAACTAATGAGCTCACGAGGTTGCACATACATACATATTGCAGAGCTCCAACTCCTTCAGTGCCTTATTTTTGAAAAGTCTTGGAGGTGGATGTCTCTAATTTTTTGAAAGCAGACTTAAGATGAAGTTAAGTTCTGAAAAGAACTGCTTGAAATTAAATTGAGAGTTTGCTACCACCAACAGTAGTTAATGCAAGACTTAGGCAGTGACAAACTCTGGAAAGCAAATCAATTGTTGAAATTCAGGCAAACTAAGCAGAAAAAAAATATGTAAAGCCTGTTCCCTAAAACCTGGTTTACATCCACTTTTGCTTCCAAGTCCCTGTGTATTAAGCAGGTCATAAAAGCATACTGGGAAGCTGTTTGAATTCCTCTGATGAAGAGTGCCAAAAGCTTTCTCCAAGCTCAGTACTAGAGCTAGTTAGAAAACAGGAAATGTTTTGCATAACATTTTTGCAAGTCAGGGAGCTGAACATTATCCATTATTAAGACAAACACAAAACAAGGGGGTTTTACCTATAAGACAAACAAATGTTGTGTACAGGACTCTACTTTTAGAGTAAGGCCAAGAAAAAAAAGCTCACTACTGACTACACCTAGTTTCAGCTAAAATAATTTTTTTAGTCTACTCTAGTCCTATCCCTTGGTATTGGATTTTTTTCCTGGGTCCTCAAGTAGTCAGAATGCACTTTATTCTCTATTGTCACCTAAAGAAAGCTGAAAGGGCAAAAAGCCAGGGCTTGCAAACCTCCCCCATGGGGCTTTCTTTTCTCGTTGCTTCTGAGAAGCAGCTCTGCCATCTTTATTGACTCTCCAGTTCTCCCAATTTCCTACTATAATTTTACATAATATGTTACAGAAGGAATAATGACATAGATAACACACCGAGAACTTTATTAAACTAAATACAGCATATGGAGCTCATTTTTTGGCAACCAGTCGCACTAAGGATAGGGAGAAATTCTAGCCCCAAAACTGTCTTGTCAGCAAGGACAATGACAAGGGAATACTGCAAAGCGAGCTTCCTCACTGGAAACAACTTTTAATTCACAAGCGCTTTATACCTTTTTTAGCATTATCCTGCCAAACACATGGAAGAAAAGCAGTGTTTGATGTGAAGGCAAAAATGGACCAACTTCAGCAAATAAAGCTAGAAAGAGCCAGTGAGATGTATCCAGTCAGATTTTTAGCCTTGTAATTTAGAGTCCTCTTTGCACAACTGACACAGAAGTGTTCTGTTGCAGTGTGCCATGACCAGTGCCACAGCCAGAAAGACCAAGTGGACCAGTAGCTACATTGGTCTGATACCCACAAAGCCCAAGAGCCCTTAGGTTAGGGTGAGTACCCAGAGGGCTGTGCAGGGTATGCAGATCATATCCCCGTAATTGGCCACCACCATCTCCTCCCCTTCTCCCCTATATCTGGTTTCCCCTCTAGAAAGTTCTCTGTTACTCGGTCTCTCATTGGCCCATGTTAATCCTCCCCGCCTACCCCTGTTACCATTGGTTCTGTACCCTATTCCCCGCCTCTGTAACGCCCTGTTGCAGTTATCCCATTGTTGTTATGTGCTTTCCCCTCCCATTTTGTAGGGTATAACATCCCATGTTACAGTCGTTTTCTGGCTTCTTCATGCCCAATAAACCCTCTCCTGTTTTTCCACAATGAAGTCCCTCCGCCTTCCTTTCCGCCTCCTCCGTGCGCCCTTACCACTGGTGGGTCAGGCGAACCCGTGCTGGAGCTTTGCCGACCTTCCCGCGCCCTGCGAGCAGCCTCCTTCATCCACTTCCATGCGGGTGGTGCTGGGCGCTTGTGGTCAGCCCGCTAGCTGGACAGAGAGCACTGTGGCAGTGTTCTGAGATGCATCCTGAGTTATTTGAAAATATAGAAAAACAGGTCCAAAATGCCTGCTCCCAAGACTCTCTGAGCAGAGAAATATTAGCAATCCAATCTTAAACATGGCTTTTGTTTTGTATTGGAATCCTTTAGCTGAAGTCTGAAGGTGCAATATGCAAAACAAAAAGTGAGTAGGAAAAAAAAGCTAACAGCTAAAATTAACCACCCAATGGGCTGGGCTTAATTGTACAGGAAAAGGTCTGAGTACTGATTATGTAAATAGTGCTGAGTAAATAAAAAACCAGGTCTCCAAATAATCTAGGTTTAAAATTACTTAAAAGAGCATAGAAAAAAAAATGCTTTTATCCTCTAACAATGAAGTTCACTAACAATACGCATTGGTTTTAAATTTAAAGAAAGTACATAAGAAGGTAAAACTTCATGAGTGGTGCATGCTGTCGCTACACACTGAAATGTTTGTATAAATAAGTATATAAAGCAGTGTTCATAGGACCCTGGGCAGTTCATAAGTCTGAAGCCTTTCTACCAAATGTGAAGTCATGATAAAAACCCTAAAACTGCTTAAGATGCAATAGTCCATCAGCATGGAAACAGGAAAAAAGATGCCAATTCACATGTTCAGAACCTATGCTTGTCCTCTATACATTCTGTTGCTTCTCATAAATGTAATTTTTTTTTAAATAATCACACTTGAGCACAGAATGTGCTTTGAGCACAGTTTGCAAAATAGGGAAAAAAGGAAGAGCTAGCACATATTCATTACCATATGGGCTTGGGAGACATTAGTTACAAGACAAGAATTCAACCCTGTAAACAGAGAAAAATAACTGTGACAAGAGGAGCTGAACTGCTTCAGTCAGGAACAAAAAAAGAAATATTGATGCTGCAAAATAGAATCATAAGTTCAGAGTGAGATTTTACCCAAGGGTAAAATCTTTTCTTTAGATAAAGAATGTATATACTAAAATCCAAAGTGATGGAACAGTTTCAGGTACAAAAAGAAGTCTTTTTTCATTGTCCCTGGATGCCTGACCTGTGTCACCTCTCACTGGGACAAGTTCTATGGGTAGGTAGGAGATGCCTTAGCTGGTAAATGGCTTTGGAGTTTTTTCACCTGTATATTCAAATGTCCACTACTGCTCTTGGTCACCACAGTCAAGCAGAGAAAAATGCAGCCCATCCAAGGTATAATAAATGAGGAAAAATACCTTCAGCAAAGAAGTTCAAATTTCCAATATCTAGACAGTACTTTAATGACTACAAATTGAGAAAATTTGAAGTGTTTAGCATTGTACGAGCTATATATTCAGACTTGGAACTGTGGATATATTTGTCTCAAAGAAAATTATGTCTGACAAGCATACAGAAAGGAAAAAAACTAGTCCTTAAAAAAAAAAGAGCAAAATTCCCATTGACTTCACCAGTCAAGATTAGGGTTATAGTACATTTTGCAGCTCTCTGTTTTAGGACGATTAAAAAAAAGACTTGTTCAACCCTACTGTTCTTCCCTGGCCACAGTCACCCACCCACTCTCTTCATCCCCCAATCACACTCTTTTTCTGAGCCAGAACTGCCCAGTCCTTCCTGAGCTGCTGCAGGTGACACACAGGAAACTAGGACACGTGATAGTCATGGAATGTATATGTGGGTTCTGCCTTGCAGTAAAACTGCAGTAGTGAGAAAGTCAGACTAAGCCAGAGAGAGATCCTATATAAAATACTCCCGCATATAGTCAGAAAAAAACCATTTTATCATAACGAAGGTGCACAACTCACATAAAATGTATATACACTAATTAAGGTTAGCTTTCCTAAGCTTCCCCGTGATGTATCTAAAAACACAACTATAGCTTTTCAAGTTATAAAGTGTTTAGATGTAACTGAAAGAGGCAAATCACACTCTGCACTCTTAAAGTGTGGAGAAGATGCTTGATTATCTGCATAACTCTGGCATACTTTTCTTGAGCTATGAAAGGATAAAACTTTCCCTCGTCCTTTGAAGTCTTTTTTTTTAATAGCATCTTAAAGATTTTGCATGTCCTTTCCTCCCCCTGCTTTGTAAAAGAACATAAGTATCCTAGGATTGCTGAGTTTAGAACATGTGAATTATAGAGACCTTTAAGTCTTCACAGCAGCTGTTTTTCAAGCACTGTTCTTAAATCATAAATGGTAGAATAAAATGGAAAAAAAAAAAAACCCACAGAGGTCCGGGAAGAAAGTGTATTTGATCCTGCAAGACATTTCAGGAAAGCACATAAGAATCCTCCTAATTAATAGGGATTATTCATTTCTGCAAAAGGAATGCCTAAACTCTTAGCTGGACTAGGCTGGAATCCAGGAACTCTGTAATCATGACATCTTACATTCCTAAATGTCCACATCTTGGAGGAAATGCTGTTGCAACACTGTATCAGAACACAGCATGGACAGAATTTTTTTTATTAGAAAAACTGAAATAAAACAGTTTTCACTTTCTCACACACAGAAACACCAATGTGGGTAGGGCCAAGAAATCCAGCCAGCCACTGGCCAAGCAACGTTTGTGTCCAGCTATTAAGTCCATTCCATTGTGATGCCAGGGAGGACAATGGACACTAAGACCTCCTCATGCCTCCAGGTTTCTTCTTTGGTGGGCAGCAAATTGTTAGCAGGGTTTGTGCTTTTTTGTACCTTTCTGGAGCTGACAGTGATTAGCATCTCCATCCTGCTCCACCTCTGCAGGTCATTAGAATTTGTTCCCAGTTCTTCACCTGCCCAGCTGAATACCCTGTGAGACTGCAGGTAGATGTGGTAGGGCCTCAACGGGCTGCTGCTCTGCAAGCCACCAACACATGGGCTTGTGGAGCCTCTCCTGGGGTGTTTCCCTTCTGGAAACATTGCCATCCCAACCTGAGCCTTTCCATTTCTCTGCACTATCTCAGACTTGGGTTTCTGATGCAATGAAGAACAAATGCCATCCTCACAACTATTAGTTTTTTACCCAGCTGATTGCACAGCACTGGAAAGAAGGGGAAGGGTGAAGGACAGAGAGGAAAGGAAGGGAGGGAGAATATCCAGACTGACCTCAACATCCAACTGCAAAGCGGAGACAGACCTGAATGGCAATACCTGAAGCATGAAGGGTGGAAGATGCTGTAGCTGGCAGTAAACACCTGCTATATTGCCAGTAGGGTGCTGGAGGCATTTTGCAACCCTACCATAGCTACAGCTGTGGAGCTGGGAGCCCACAGCAGGGAGCCCACTGTAACCTGCATAAACCTCATTTACCTCAATCATATTTCTTTCAATTTACCTGACAGTTCTGCCTTAGGAATAAAACACTGTTTTTCTTATCAAATTGAAGGAAGGAGCTTATCTGCCATAAGAACACATTGATAAGCTTGAATGCTCTGAATTTGCACAAGAGAAAAATATCCAAAGCATACAAACATGACCAAAAGCAAGGGTAGTCTTGTTGCATGAAAGATTTATATCCCACTGTGTTGGACCTTAGCCTCCCTCCTTCCTGTTTTCCCAAGTGCCAAGATTTTACCTTTAGCACTTCATTTCTAGCTTGTGAGGGAGCTTGCGGAAGGGCTCCTCTCCCCATGCAACAAATATAGAAGAAATGAAGGGGGTTTTACTGCTTGTTTTTCCTTTGTCCCATAAATGCAGCATGACATTTGTTGGCCTGTTATCATCAACAGCCCAAATCCCAGGGGTCTTGGAAGTAACTTAACATTAGCACTGAGAACAGGTCAGAGGGCTTCCTGGAGCACAGGCTTGTAGAGAGCCGGCTGTTCTGTGTGAATCTACATTTAGCCTTTTTGCTCAACTTGTGATCTCAAATTCTGGGAGCCAAAACATAATAAACCAAAGCAGCTGGAGAAAGCTCTTCCTGGATTATGCCCAAGTGGAACAGTTGCATGAAGGATTTCAGCAGCTTCCAAGGAAGAAATTCAAAGACATCAAGGCATGTGACAATGCTGGCAAACTGCTACAGTCTCCTTGGTGGAAAATTATGTTGAATATGAACTGTTGGAAAAAGTGTCTCTTTCTCTTACATACAGAAGAAAATACAATTTATACCAGTGAGTTTAATCACAAAATTCCCTCAAAGAAGCCAGAGCTCCCAGTTGAAGTATCTTAATTTATCCCATTTCTAGTTTAAAAAAACACTAATAATTTATGTTTATAAAACAATACCAAGAACCTTTGCACAAAGTTGGTGCAAATGAGTGTAAGCAGGCACAGCTCCATTGTAGTCAGGGTTACTAAACTGATGTGGAAATGCTCACTGGATAGAAAGCAAAAATATTTGCAGAAGTGCACCCTGGAAAGTCTACAGACAAACAGGATCAAATTCTTTTCAGCTATACGGCTGGACAACAGATAAAATTCATTGACAGCAATGCAAGGACTGTGATTTGCAGTGAGGTAACAAAGAATCTGGCTCATGTATTTTTGTGGATATCATTAAGAAAACAAATTCTTTGGCTAGGCTATAAAAACAAGAGAATCTTTAAACAGGCATCATACAAAGGAAGTTTGTAGCATCATTGAATCAAGGAAGCCAGATCATCTGCAGATAAAAATTGAAAGTAGCTTCACTGGAAAGCATGTAGCTGTGCTAATTTATAGCAGTTGAAGGTCTGAATAGCCACCTCAGCAATGTTCTTGGGGAGGAAACAGAGATATATAAACAGAGGAAACAGGATTTATAAAGGAACTTTCATCTTCAAGGTGTTTTAATAACTAATTTCTTCTCCCAATATCCCTAAGGTAACCAAATCCCTGGTTGCATTTCCAGTGGTATCTCAGCTTCAAATATGACAAGAAGTTGTTATCGGCCCTGACAAAAATTAAAATATATAAACGTATGTATAAATGCACATTAATTCCTCCCTACTCACCAGGAACAGTATTTCCTGGAATACACCTCCAGCATTTGTTCTCCACTGAAACTACCTGCTCTTTCCTAGAGTTCCATCTTCTCTGGCAAAAAATCATAGAATTGCAGAATGGCTTGGGTTAGAAGGAGCCTTAAAAGATCATCCAGTTCCAACCCCCTGCCATGGGCAGGGACACCTTCCACTAAAGCAGGTTGCTCCAAGCCCCATCCAACCTGGCTTTGAACACTTCCAGGAATGGGGCATCCACAGCTTCTCAGGGCAACCTGTGCCAGGGCCTCACCACTCTTACAGTAAAGGATTGCTTCTGTATATCTAAGCTAAATTTTTCCTCTTTCACTTTGTAGCCATTACTCCTTGTCTTGTCACTACAGTTCCTGATGAAGAATGCCTCTATGGCTTCCTTGTTGGCCCCCTTCAGATACTGGAAGGAAGGGGTGGCTTTCACTGGGAGAAAGAACACCCTTGACTCCCTCAGCACAAATACTTTTTCTGTACTGACAGTAAGAAGAACTTTTATCTCCTAATGCAGATTTTATTTCTAGGATATGGATCCAAAAATTGCAGGGAGAGAAAAAAAACAGCATTACTTTTCCCCTGCCTGTACTTTAATGACTGCTAATGGTCCATAGCAGTATTCCTTCACAGAGGAAGCTCCTCCTCAGAGCCAGCTCTGCTATGCCCCTGTTTTCCTTTCTCTCTCTCTCCCCCCCGCCAGCAATTCTTGCATATGCAAAGACACAATGTGCCTGTTCTCGTGGGAAACACTCCACTCTCTTCAAGTCACTCTCTCTGTTATGGTTCAAGGTCAAAAGCATTTTCATTTTTTCAGCTTGGTGGACTTTTCCCTTTGCACCGATTTCTAAGCTAACCACAACCACTGGAACTGAACACCAGTTTTCTTTAAACCAAACGCCATGTACCTGCAAGACATGATATTCTTGCAGAAAACTGTGTGTGGAACAGAAACACCACCAGACGCAGAAATTATGAACAAGCTCTTAAAATGCAAATCCAAAAGCCACTTTTGTATTACCTGCAGAGCAAACAAAATATAATTCAAACTTCAATTGGTCATAACTGAAAAAGACAAATGTAGGTTATTATTGTACAATGCTGGATTATTGGCTCAGTTACGCAATAATATTCTACATGTGTCTCAACTCCCAATGATGCAACTATATAAACCCATAAAAAGGTTGTTATTTCTGTTAAATAAGCAATCCCATAATTAGGCTTACTTTTCCAATTTCTGTTCATTTAAGAGGATGTTGTAATAACTTGGGATTAAGACTGTACATATCTAGCCTGCCTGCTCATGTCATCATTCTCAGAAAATAACTATAACCAGCAGTACTAAGTTCTTTTCCTAAAGGTGTTCACACACTATTTTAGGTGCCTTAAATAGTTACTGAATAAACCCAAAGTGGCAGTAAGTTATTTGCTATATCTATGCACAACCAGGTCCCTTCACCAGCAAGCTTCAACTTGAGTTTTAAAGAAAACCCCAGGTCACACACAGAACCCGGCTACTTTCTTGTTGGTTTTTTGCTTTGTTTTTTATTTTCCCACATCCAGCGTAAACCCTCTCAATAGGACATTTTGCAACAATGTTGCTTGCTTTGATACCGAAAAAAATTTAATGGGCTAAAGAGCTGAAATACCCTGACTTCGTGCTTGAAAGTTTTGAAGGGTTCTTTCAGAAAGTGCCACCAATACAATGAGAACTATGTACCAGGTTTTTGCATTATTTGGGATGGCAAAAAGCCTCCTACTCCCTTTTAAGCAGATTCTGCTTTTAAAACTTACCAGTCAGGTGGAATATTGCAATATTTTGCCCCAGATTTTACAATGTCAATCCAGAATTTACAAGTGTGAGGTGTGAGTAATCAGCAGTGAACTTCCTATTTTTAAGAGGGAGGAGATAGAGGTGAAGAGAGTTTCTCCTTTCACAGAAATAATGTGCAGAAGTTCCCAAGAGCTTGGAATTACTTGGAGAAGACACATAAGACATTTTTCCTCCTCTGCTATTGGGGAAGAATAAGTTGCAACTCCATCAGAAGTTGCGAGTCCCAGCAAGTACCTTGGGCACAACAATCTAGGCCTTTGCAGCTACCTCAGTGCATTTAAATCTTCACTCTACAGTTATAACATTATCAGTGAGATTGCTGTAAGAGAGGTTCTTTTTCTCACTTAAAATAGTGACCACAAGGCAGGACTCTGTCTTTATTCACTCCCAAGAATGATTCTAAAATTTGACTTTCAGTTTACTCTTCTGTGAGACTGGCCTAAAACAAGAGCCAGATCCTTAGCTCAAAATAGGTCCATAGACATCAGTACGTACCTTTGATGACTTGATAAAAAGCACCATTTTGATAGAAAAAGAGGAATACAAGATCACAGACAGTAACCACATTATTTTAAGTATCTTGTGCTGAATTACAGTTTATGGGTATGTCAGAACAATTTTTTGTAGCTGTGAAGAACAGTTTATTTGGAAGAGAAATTCAATAGAATACGTCTTTTCTTGATAAATTATGTGCCATAAGCATTATTTTGTAGTAGTTTATCCACTAAAGTAAGAATTTATGGCAATTTAATTCCCTGAGTTAAAGGGGAGAAAAATGTAAATGATGCTGCAAAGGTAACTAGGCTACCAAGAAGCAGATGGCTTTAATTACCTATTTACAGGATTGTTTATACTAGGAATTTGAAAGAGACACACACCTTAGAAACAATACTCATTGTGGGAATACTCTGTACATTTTAATTAAGCTGGATTTTAAATGGGAATAAAATGAGATTGTTGAATGCTATCCGAACTCAAATTGAAGCTTCAAAATCATGTGTGCCTTGCACACAAACATTTTGTAATATCAGATGTCTACCAGGATGCACAAATCCATACGTGCCATAACTCATCCTCGTTTTTGCTCCTCTTGTTTCCTGCTGTGCCAGTCCTGCCAAGAGGCCGGGCTGTGTGAGGCAGCATCACTGCACAGAAGAGATGGGTTCACACTTGTTTCTGGAACTCTGTAGAGTTGTCTGAGGGGAATTTAAACTCTCGTGCTGGACTTCAGTGATCTGAGCCTGATCCTCCTTTCTCTGGACAGCCTTTCACAGCACCAGAATCTGAAGCAGCAAAGCACCACCAGCCTTGACCAGGTGACCACCTGCTGGCCTGGCCCAGCCCTAACTTGGGATGAAGTTACATTGAGCTGATCTAGGAGCTCACACTGCTGCCAATGTGGGAGGATAAGGTTCCACCCAAAAGTGTTATTGGCCCCTCTCACCCGCTCCCAGATGTCGTCCATCTCCCCTCAGTACGTTGTCCAATCCCTTCAAGGAGTGTGAATCACTAATCTGACACAAAACTAACTCAGCCAAAAGAAGAAGGTTTTTTTGCAGTGTAGCAAGCTCTCATGAGCCTCAGAGGCTGCAGGAGGAGAGAGAAGGACCACACAGCCCTGTACACTCAGGCCTCCCTCCAGCAGATGAAAGCAAAGCTGTTGCACATGAAACCACGGTGTCACACCAAAATTTGCAAAACAGTTTGAACAAGAAGGCCCTTTAGGGCTGCCCAGTGTCTTGATTAAAGTATGTTTTCCTTCAGATCTTCTGTCCCACTCATTCCTCACCAAGTGCTTTCATGGTGCAAACATGGGCACACAGTCAACAGCAACCAAGTTGGCAACAGCTAAACCAAACAGCTTGAGACTGCCGAACTTTTGCACATCCCTTAGCATGCTAAATCCCAGGAAAAAGGTGTTCATTTAGAGCACTTCAAGCTACACCACCTCTTACACCTCTTTAATAGATCAGTCTAAAATTACTCTTTAAATTAAGCTGGCTAATGGGTGCCAGACATTATCTACAACTCACGGCCACATTGAGCATTTTTTTATAATCGAGATCAAACATAAGCAGCATAAACACGCTAATAATTTAAGTGAGCAAATTATGTCTGCAAAGAAAATACGCATAAGGAAGGGCTATTCAGCTTCAGTGACTCAGTACAAACAAACCCCTGGGGCAAGGAATAATTACAGAACACTGTCTACAAATGAATAGAACAACCAAATCAAGACAAAATTCAAATGTATGGCAGAGGTTCTGAGGTGCTCCTAAGTCAGAATGAGAGAAGATGTATAGAAACGTTTTGCATATTAGACAGATCAAGAGCAGCAGAAGCCCTACCTCTTTGCCTTTCCTGGAAAAACTGAAAATATTCATGACTTCACAGAGAAAAAGCCTGAGCCAAGACATATTATTAGAAAGAGAAAAGGTCACCAGGAATTTCCCTGGCAGTTTGTGGTATAACAACATGCCCTCCACATATTCTGCCTGATATGAAAGAATTCCATCAGTCCTCAGAACAGTGGTGCACCACCAGAAAGGGATGGTAATAGTTCTTTGGGGTCTTCACAAATTTGAATTGAAAAATTTCTCTCTTCAAGCTGCTATATATTCTGGAAGCCATTACGTTAAAATTCAGTTACTTCTGGCTGTTGTCTCAGCAGAATAAATCTAAACTCAGTATATCCATGAGTTTTTCTGCCCTTGCAAACTCTTTGGACACATCTGTATCTCTTCTCTGGGATGGTGTAAAGACCGTGGGAATGGGACCACATCTGTTTCCTAAATGTGCACTGTGATGGCCTACTCACAGATGAGGCTGTTACAAAAACACGGATCAGAGATCACCTGAAAATTCTTCACAAATTAGGGGATTTTAATCTCATACATAAGCAATCAAACAAAATTTAAAGGGAAAAATAAAACTAACAAGCATTTGAAGCTTAGCCTGGTATTTTTTCCATTGCCAGTAAAAGTGGTTATAGAAACAAGGGGATTGAATTTTTTCTTTGTCCTGTAGTTTGAATGATCCAACTTCCTCATTGATATTCCATTGATATGAAGGACTGCACAAGGTGCAAAGCCTCAAAATGAGTCTGTTCTACATTGTTAAAAACACGTCATAATTCCATGGAAAACCATGGAACTGCAACAGCATGTGCCAGCTGGGGACCCATTCCATATGAAAAAAATCCTGGCCAAAAGATGAAAGTGGCAGAATTCCCACTGCATGCAACAGGACAGGATGCTGTCATTGACAGTCTCTTCTATTTTTTCATCTGTAACCAGTTTCCAAGACTTATCTTTATCATACTTCTAGATTTCAGGTACAGGTTTACTGTCCCATTTTATTTATAGACATTGGCTTTCTATAAATTTTTTAATACTTTATCCCCCCTGCCATAACCATTTTTTGGCATACTGAGTGCAGCCTTCTGGACTATGCTAATCCTTGACAAGACTGAGACACAGACCTAACTAAAATTGTCTAGTACAGCCAACACTGTGCTTAAAATAGTTTCCCATGCTTTTAATCTATTTTTACTGGCTAGGGCAGGATTTAATCTTTCAATTAAAAGGTCGTGCCTTAGATTTTATTTTTAAATGTGTTAGAAACTTTTAAATATCTGTTTTACTACATATATTTTCTGATGTATGTTAGATAACTTCAATATAAAATTAGGAGACACAAGTTAGTCTTCAGCAAGCAGAAATACCGCATAACTTGCCTTTTCCAGAAGGGTGCCTCATGCCAATTCATGGTTATCCCTGGAGGACATCCATGTTTGTAATGCATAGTCACCATGTCTCTCCATTGTGGTTTATTCTTTTATTTTTCCCACAAACCAGTTGCCCACAGTACCATTTGTGTCCACCTTATGCTACTAGAAAAACCAAAATAATGATAGTTATTTTATATATATATGTATATGTATATGTATATGTATATGTATATGTATATGTATATGTATATGTATATGTATAATTGCTCAAAAGTTTGCTCTTGTTCTGTTGGCTTTCTGTTCAGCTATGGCAATGGATGAGCGTAAAGACCTGTAGGAATATCTCAATGGCAATGTAATCACTTTTAGGATTATCTGGAGGATAGAGCTATCAAAGGATATAGACAGTGATAGAAGTTACGCCACTCAAGTCCCTTACTCTTATTTAAAAGTGCAGACTCATTCTGTCTCTCTCAATGTCCAGAAACTGTGTTTGTTTTTTGTCTTTTGGTTACCAAGCAGTAGCAATTTTGAATAATTTTATGGAGCTTGTAATTGAATTTTAATGTTTAAAATTTTTCCCCTGGACATTCTTAAAAGCCTTTCAAGGCAAACACAGGATGAGACCCTGGCAATACCTGAGACCAGGATCACATGTTTTAAATGAAGTAACAAACACAAAGCTTATAATGTCTGATAAAACATATCCAAAAACCAGCATTTGCATCCTGTGACTAGCATATTACTGGGATGGTGGGAGTGTTTTGTACTGCAGGCCTTGCCGAAGAGAGTCTGGACATAAATTACAAGAAACTGAAATAAGAAATTTAGAGACCTGCTCAAGGGCTTCTTAGAACTCTGCAGCAGCAGGCAGGGGGAAATAGGAGGTGTCAAATCCACCAGAGCAGCAGCCTGGTCTCACCCCCTCCTCCAGTGGCTGTTTGGCCCCTTCCTACAGTCCCCACAAATGTACAGAAATTCAACTTTGCAAGCTCCAGACAACAAAAGGGCATTTTCCCTGTACCACAGACCACCCAAGTCCCAAGGGCTGGGAAGCCAAACAAATGGCCATCGTTCCCTGCTTCTCTACAGCATTCATCAATGAAATGGTACAAAGGAGGCTCAGTTCCCTTTATTGTGGATTTCAGGACGAGAAATTGTGTTCTATTGGGATATCACATCAGCCTGACCCTTTGACTAAATCTCTTTGAGCATCTTTGATTAAATTTCTACTGTGGAGAGGGCAAGAGTAAAGTTTGAATTCGTATCTCATGGCTGGAAAAACAGCCCTGGTAACAAGAACTTTGGTCTTCTGCTCTTGGCTCTGCACTTGGCTCACAAAGTCACAAAGCTCAAGTTAAAGATATACTGATGTTTTGACCTGTAGCAACAGACAAGGTTGGTTATTCTGAGCCCTACATACATTAACATCCTTTTCTTGAGAGAGTTGTCCTTAACCAACTTTGTCTTCAGTTCCTCCTCCAAGCTGGGCAGGTAATGCCAGCCTCTATCAGAAGTGCAAGAGTGGCTTAATTCATTTTTTATAAATTCATTTGAGATGTCAGAAGTACTACTTAAGTATCAAAAACTTAGTATAAGCTCCTTCTAGCCTATTAGAAGCGGAAAAGTAATTTTCTCTAGGTTTGAGGAATCCTCTAGAAGTGATCCATGACTGAAATTATGAGACATCAGTGATATCTACACAAGTAATATGCAGGCAAACAAGCCTACAATTTTCATTAGATATTTACTAAGGTTTTATTAATTTATAAATACATACTCATTAGGAAAACTCCTATATTTCTAACATCTGACAAGCACTGCCTCTAGCATAACACTGTAACTGGGACCTATGATCAAAGATATCTGCCTTAAACATATTGGATCCTAATAATAAAGTTAGTGATTAAAAACAATACCAGTTATTTAAACAGACTTTTAAATTAATCTCTTGAATATCAAAAAGTCATTTACATGTAGCATATGCATGTGTCAAATACGCCCTTTTTCTGCAGCTACTTCACATCTACAAAAAAGCAGGGCTGCTTCTGCCAGAGAAGTTAAGAAGCTTTTTGCTTTATCACTGTGTGGACCTGATTGTAATTTGACATCTTTTTAGAATGAAAATTGTCTCTTACATCAAATTCTTTCCTGGGAAAAAAATTTTTTTTCAAGGTCAAGGGATGGAGGGAGAGGTGTTTGTTTAGTTTTAGGGACACTTGATTTTCTCCTCATGTGTTTTCTATTTTCTTTTTCAATTGAAAGATAGGAAAGAGGACTTCAAGAAAACTTTTTTAAAACACAACTGCATAAAAATGCAGAGTACTTTAATTATTAAAATGAAAATAATTTAATCATTTCTCAAAAACTGAAAAGAATATTTGCTCTCTTACTTGCAAGTTCCAAAAGCTACTAGTTTCCATTTGCAGTAATGTAAACTTACCTGATTATGGAACAGGAAAGCTACTCACAGAACACAGATCACCTTCTAAAATGCAGGGAATTTCTCTGCTTACTGAAGCAAATAAAAAGCTGATGCTAACATTTGTGTGCTTTGGAAATGTAAAACATTGCATACAACTAATGCCAAGTATAAGCTTGACAATATTTGTTAGCTAAAAATGAAAGAGTAACTTTTATTTTTCCTATGATTCTTTTTGAATCTTCTGTCGTCGTTTCAGGTTGACATACTGCTTGTTTAAAAAGATAGATTGTAGGTAAGGAAAAGAAACCTTTATTTCAACCTTAAGAAAATATATATAAAACATGGCCTCATGCAGGAGAGCTTTCTTCACAGTAGACCAGTAATAGGGACACACTTGGCATATGTTTTATAAGCATATATACAAAGATTCATTTATTTTACTACCTCTAAAAATCGGATGTTCCCAGACTAATGCACCCATAATCATCCTCCCTAGAAAATTAGGCTCTAATACTTTTACTAGTAAACTGAATCTGGAACTGTGGCTTCCAGGCTCTCTCTCTTTCCCAGTTCTTAAAATTCAGATAAATAAGGCAACCATGATTTGTAAAATTACAAAGTTGTTTAACACAACTTTTCAAAAAACCCCCCCCCCCCCCCCCCAAAAAAAAGTACTTGCTTCCTCATTGATTTTAATAAATGCAAAACTAAGTTTATAACAACACACATTTTTAAACCATGTAATAATCAAAACTGTCAGAAGTGACTGGCAACTCAGGTGCATTGACTTCAAGATGCCTACATGGAGACATCCCCAGGAACCTGGCTTTAATAACAAGGATGCATTTAATCATTTTTTCCCACTGAAAATCTTGGCCCAGACTTCTCTTAAGTGTCAGTGAAATAGTAGTTGTGCCCTGATTTCTGCCTGAGAAAAGATCCCTTTGGTCTCCTGTGCAGGCAGGGACTCCATTTCCCTGCTGCTGGAACACACCTTCATCTCCTTCCATCCATAATTAAAGCTGACTTACCTTATGTGGGCCATTCACCTCTTATTTAACAAGAGCAGCCTACAAAAATAGCTGAGAGGTTTACAGGAAGGAAGCAGTTAAATGATAAAAATGTGAAATGTTATGCAGCAAGCTGTGTACAATTAACTAGAATTCAAATATACACCTTGTTCCAATCCAAGCCATTTATGAGATAAAAATAGTCTGCTAGAAGAATGTCATGATTAATGAGGTGAGACTCCAGCTAATTACTGTTTCCTCCAGAAGTAATTAGGTTGGCATTGCTAATCAAGATGAATGAACACTCTGACCCGCTTTTTTAAATGTAAAACTATGAGCTGCAGCAGCAATAACATCATTTAGTTCAGGCAATGTAGTCTTTATTAGGCTTGTAGTTTGATTAAATTCTTTTGTTATACCAGGCTTTCCACACATGAACAGATGAATGCTGTGATGTTCAAAGAGTTTGTCACCCTTAATTAAAGACTGAAAAGGCTTGTTCAATTCATGGGGCAATACACAGGACAGCTCTAAATTGATAGCTTTTAAGGGGATAACTGAGGGAGTCATAGAGTTTGCCCATCTACAAGAGGATCCCTCCGCCTTCCACAGTTTTCCATCATAGATAGTAGCTGGAAAATTAGTATCAGATATTTTTGTATTGATTCCATTAGGCAACACTCATTTCATCAGAGCACCTTTCACACGCAACTATACAGCTTTACTTTTACAGAGTGAATCCATTATAAGTCAAGAGAAAAAAAAGCTGTAAGAAGTAAATTCAGATACTTTACTGTGCTGTTTCTGACTGTGACCCTTTTGCACAACTACCGAGCCCCAGAACAGCCTCATGTCCCACCATCTCAGCAGTTCCCGTCATGACTACATAATTTCACCCTGGGAAGGAGGTTGAGAGAGTGACATCTGAAGATGTAGAGATATGATATGTTATAATGGAGTTAACACGTAGTAGTTTCCTTTTTTACCTCTTACTAGCAGATAAAGCACTCCCTTGTAACCAGGATTTATTTCAGGTAAACACTAGGTCCAAATTTTCACCTAAGAATTTTAATTTAAAGCATAAATAAGACTGGGTATTTAAAAAAGTGACCCTCACCATGCACTAACTTATTGGTTGTATTTGCTGTTTGCAAGAAGCACAGCAGGTGAGCAGGGGAGCCTCAGGACCAAGCAATGGGGCAGAGGGAGGAAGAGGGGATGGTGGCACAGAAGACCTGGCCTATTCCATGGCAGCAGATGCAGGTTTCCTCCCCACATGATAAGTCACTATGAATGTGGCAACACAAAGACCTGCCTGAGCTTTCTGTCACACGTTCCACTGGACACAGGCTCACCCAGCCAGTGGGATGAGACCTGGTGCCAAGGCTCCCCAGTCAAGCCTTTCTCCGTGACATTCCAGTACACAACAGGAGGCACCTGACCTGAGCAACCTCAGACCTATCAGCACTTTGCTAAGAAGCTCATGTGCCTCAGGTGAAAGGCAAAGCTTCACACTTGAGCACAGCACACACAGGCACAGAGGATGCCATTTTCCTCAGTGAAGCTTCACTCAGCCACTGCCCACAGCAGACAAAACACCTACCCCACCAGGTAGAAGTTGCTTGCAGCTTCTCACACCTTCATCACAACACTTGGTAGGACCAGGGTAGCCCCCCATGAGCCACACCATAATGGACTGACAGACAGCAGCTCCCTGAGAGAGCCCAGGCTTGTGGGCCTACCCCACACCCTGCTGGCGCAGGGCTCCATGGCACCTTCTTCCATCAGCTTTCTGATCCTGAACAGTTTAACAAAAATCCTTACCTAGACAGTAGGAATAGCGCTTCTTTCCTTCCTCTGCCATCTGGTTGATGTTTCCGCTCACTAGATTGCAAAATCCTATTTTTAACCTCTTCTGCCTAATGATACTGCAATGCCAGCCACTGATTGAGGCACGTCTGCCTCCCGCTGCTGCTCCTTCCCTTCACCTGGACCAGGCTGGGCCAGTCTCACACATGGCCACTCCTGGGAGCAGGGCAACATGTACCAACAACCACCCCAAGCAGCCAGGCACAGAGGGAGTGTCCATGTAGAAACCCGGAGAGCTAATTTAGGGGGTGGTGTCCAGGAGACCAGGTTATAGCTTAATTAGAACCTCTCCTTCCTCCCGGCTCCCTGCTGAGGCCTCCACCTGCCCTCACTCGCTTCAACTTACACCTCCAGCCCCTCTTACATGGGTACCCAAAGCCCCCTCAGGAGATGCAGTGCCCTGGTCCTGCTGCTTATATGTCCCTGAGCCTCAAAAATACATGTCTGTGCTGTGCGGGCATTTAACTTCTCATCTATGTGTTACTTCGTTTTTTTGTTCTCTGTTCTGGAAAGTGTTGTGGGTTTTTTAAGAGTCAAGGCCTCCTCGAGTAGGAGCCAAGATGGTGGCACTGCCATTCAACAGCTTTGAACTCATTTTTGTTTTACTTACTGAATCAACTTGCTGGTTACAGATTCCTAAAATGACGAACTCGCTAGGAAACCAGGAAAGGAGAAACATCCAGCATTCCTAAGAGCTCCATTTCCCATACCTGCAGTGCCCCTTCATGGCTGTAGGCAGGATGTTGCATGGTCACCCTCTGCCTTACGACTCTGCCTCCTTTCGGTGCTTGAACAAGAAAGGATACAGTGTAAAAAGTTATTTAAAAATGCAAAACCAGTAAAAGACATTTCCAATACTGCACACTGTGTTTCTCAGGCAGGCATGCTGATATCACAAATCATAGTATCACTTAGGTTGGAAAGACCTCTAAGAACATCAACCAACTTTTAATCCAGCACCGCCGTTGTTCACCACTACACCACAGTCCTAAGTGCCACATCCAAATGTCTTTTGAAAACTTCTCTGGGCACCTGGTTTCAATAATTTACCAAAATTTCAGTGTAGAAATCTTTCCTAATGTCCAATCTAGAACTCCCCTGGTGCAGTTTGAGGCCATTACCTCTCATCCGGTCACATTACTTGGAAGAAGAGATTGATTCCCCCCCCACCACATTCTTTTTACAGCATCCTTTCAGGGAGTTGTAGAGAGCCAATAAGGGCACCTTTTGAGACTTCTTTTCTCCAGAGTAAAGACCCCTAGCTCCCTCAAGTGCTCCTCATGTTGGGGTTTTAGGAGTTCTCCTTCTGGGTTTTTTTCCCTCTTAAGGACTTTCCCCCATATGTGTTGCTATGAGACAATAACAACTGGATACTTAAGAGAGACAAAAGAAGTTGTCAGAGCTTGGGGAGGGGTTCAGCTGGCTACAAAAGAAGTTGTCAGAGCTCAGGGGAGGGGTTCAGCTGGCTACTCTCTTTTACCTGGGGGTCCTTATGTAGGGCAGAGATGCCGTGAGATTTGGACTGGGAAAACGGGGTTGGGTGGAGCCCCTAGCTCTCTTGTGCTTTGGGCATTCGAAGAGGGGAGAGCCTGCAGTTGCTGTGGGGAGAATTCGTCACCACTGTGGCATTCTGCCTTCTGCTGCTTTTCTTCTACTGTGAGTGGAGCTCTCTGCTCGTGGGAGTGGCCATTGCATTGGGACCTTAAATTTAACACCCTACCTCACTAAATAAGGGACTTTTCACCATCTGCTCAGGTGCCTCAGGGGAAAAATCCCAGGATGCCAAGCCCGCCTTTCCCTGCCCCGCTGGGAGCCAGGCCGCCGCTGTCCCGCCCGCACCATTCTTTTGCCATTGCTTTGAGTCTTCGCTACACTATAGCTCTGCATCCCCTGCCTGCTGAGACATCCCGTGGCTCCCATTTCTGTGGAGTTTGATACATACATCTCATCTACCACCTGGGATTTTGTGCTCCTTCCTGCCCTTCCAGCTTGCTGTTTCCGAGGGTCCTGCTGGGGCACTGGGATCGGCTGTCCCAGGAGTTTGTGAAGCCTTTCTTCCATCCCTTCCTGGCTCGGCCAAGCCGCCATTGCCGCGCGCTCCCCAAGCTCACTCCGGAGCGCCCCCTGCAGCCGCAGGGGAACCATCGCACCTGCCCTGCCCGCGGGAGCCGCCAGCGCCCCTGCCGGCCGTGNACCATCGCGCCGGCCCTGCCCGCGGGAGCCTCCAGCGCCCCTGCCGGCCGTGAGCGTCACTGCACCAAAGGGGAAAGGGCCTGACAGCCGAGACAGGGCTATCACTGCGTTCCTGGTTGTTTGTTGTTACTGCCATAATTATTGTTATTTGTTTGCCTTGTGTGGCAGGTTCAGTTCGAAACTGGGCAGAAACACCAATTTAGTGTAGTGGGTTTGTTCATATTTCTTACTTTCTGTGAGATAAGAATTAGGAGGAAATGCAAAGCAGGTTCTAAACTTTAAAGAATATAAAGAGGTTTATTAACAGAACTAAAAGAAAAAGGAGTAATAAGGGTCAGACTAAACCATCAGAACACTCCTCTTCCCCCATCCTCCTCCCTCCTCCCAGTTACAATATAAAGACACAAATTTGGGATTATTGCAGTCAGTTTACCACTTCTATAATAGTCTTTCATCAGTTCACTTAGGGAGAGGAGTCTCTTTTGTCCATGCTGTGGGGGTTCTCCACAAGTAACAGTCTTCTCGTGGTTTCAGTATCACAGCAAGATAGCTGCCTGGGAAATGGTTCTTTACTTGCCATGTGAAAGTCCCTTCCCTCAACTTACAGCTTTCCCCACAACTGTTTTCAAAGGTTGAATTTTAGCTGATGGGCTATTATTTAAAGGATGAGCTGTTCAAGAGCAAAGATTCTCTTCATCTACCTCTGGGATCATCTTCATCTCTAGGAACAGAGGTCTTTTTCTTCCCTGGGAGCAAGGGTCTTCATCACTATTTCTCTGTATTCTGGCTTCTCAGTGGATCACAGCTACTTCAACATTTGCTTATTTCAGCACAGGCATCTTTGCTCATAGCTAATTTGAACCCTCTACCCCCATGCTTATCACAAAATTACAAGGGGTACTCTGATATATCATAGTCCATCACCATAGCTTTACAAAAGAATTTCAGCTTTTAGGTTAGGATTGAAGCATCTCCTCTATCTCTTCCCTCTGAGCTGCAGCTCTTTCTTCTTCACTGACTTTGGTGTCACTATCATGGTGGCTATTCACGTGCCTTTGCTTTTCCCTTTCCTCTGACCTGGGAGAGGATTGATGTTTGCAGGCTTCATCTCTTCTGGGGAACTTAAAACGCTGAAGGAGTCACTCTCACCCGGTCCTGGGCTTTGCACCCAGCTGGTTGGTCACACAATCTTTGCTGGGCAGCGGCCAGTCTCGGTGTAGTTTCGGTGTAAAGTTTCAGTCCATCGGCCGCACCGGAGAAGGGGGGCAGCGGGGGAGCCATCCCGGCCCGCACGGAGCTGGGGGCCGTGGCCCCAGCCCCGCCCGGGCCCAGCAGCCCACCAGGCTGAGCGGGCAGCCCAGTTACCTGTCCAAAAGCCAGAAGCAAGAGAGAATTCCCGGGCCTCCACGCAGTTTAAATATGTAAATTTCGAGAACCGTTATTGGTCTAAACGACTGTCCATCAACTCAGGTTCAAACCACCACACCTTGTTATACACACTAGTAAAGTACTGTTATTCCTATTCTCATACCTTTGCCAGAAAGCCCCTTAATTTCAAAATTATAATAATTTGGAGGGAAGGGGGTTACATTTTCCATTCCAAGGGAGGCTCCTGCCTTCCTTAGCAGACACCTGTCTTTCAAACCAAGACACCTCATAAAACTTGTGCTCCAGGTCTGTCCCCATCTCTGTTGACCTTTCCTGGAGACACTCCAGCACTTCAAAGTCTTCCTTGCAGTGACGGACGCAAAACTAAAGACAGGATTCGAGGTGTGGATGCTCTGGTTTCCTTACAACCCAGGGAGAGGTGTAAAAGGACAGACTTTAGGTACTGTGCTCTGACCTGTGCTGACTTCACTAAGCAAGGCTATATATTTCTTTATTAATGCAGTTGGTTCATGTGTTCCTGGGTTATCAGTTAACTGTGTAGCCCCTAAAAGTGAAGCATGTAAATTCTGAGCTGCAACATGCTTCTGAAGCAACCCTAGTGATTTATTTATGGAAGTTTTATTGATCTGCCCAAGCTGTAGGTGCTCATTCTCTTTTATTGACACATCTCTTTAGTTCCTGTTTTGAGGACATGGGTTAACTGACTCAAATTAAAACAGGTGATGCCATAGAAGCAAGCGATTTCTAAATTCCCTTTCCCTGGTCACAGCTGTGCCACAAAGCTGTTTCCCTTTCTCTCCATGTATTATTTCCATGCATTCCTGCTGGATGTATTCCAGGGTTCTCCAAAAGGTCCTATTGCACAGAGCATGGGCAGCAGCTCTACTGCTGCTTGAGCATAATCATTTCCATCTCCCAGCCTGCTGCTACCACAGCGCAGGCATTGCATCAGTGTTTTTGCTTGGACTCCAGATGCATCACTCTGGGCTGCTTCTTTCCCTGAGAAACAAGTCTAGTATATAGGGACTGTTGGATATTTTTTGGCTCTTCCCTTCCCTATATGCCATCAAACATTGTCACAGTGAGGCGCGATGTCCCCTCAAAGGTCTGCCAGGAAACAAACCTGGACAAAGGGGATGTTGAGGGTGAACTCTCATTTTATATGAGATCTGATTGGTTGCTTCTTTTTTAAGTAATTTTTATTAGTAGAACTACAAACATCTTTGCTGCCAAAGACTGATCTCTACCCTGGCAATGTAAGCATAATTATTCTTAGCTCCCCTTTTTTTTTTTTGCTGATAATAGGACCCATGGGTAGTTTAAGAAATACTGAGAGAATTAAAATTTTGGATGGCTAAATGAAAAACTCAAGTGAAAAAACACAAGTGAAGTAAGAAGAATTAATAAGCCCATGAGGTCACTGTTCATGTTCAGCTCATGTCAGGAGGCAAGGGAACCTGCAGTCATGCAAACAGCAGCTATCACCCGCCATGGAGAACGGAGGGTGGAGTCCACATCCCATCAGTGAGCTCATCTGCATTCTAATCCTACACTCTCCGTATTTTTGGAGCACAAACGCTGTGGTTTTAGCAGGAACTGAGCTCAGCCCTGCCAGCCAAGGGGTGCAGAGTGTCAGGAATTTCCAGACTGCTCCTCAGTCCAGTCCACTCACCCCCAGCTGATGCTGTCTTTAAGTCCCTGGACCCTCTCTGCTTAAAGAGAAATCTAGATCCACCTACTCTTTGGACTTTCTGAGCTGTTGATGTATCACAGAGCTGAACTTGGCCAGCCTGGGAATCTGTCCCACAAACACTGGTGCATGCACTGGTAAAAACTGGTTGTCATGGGTTAGGTGTCTGTGGGTGCCTAAACCTCAGGGCAAATAAAAAAATCAGTCACATTTCTCAGACCCCAAGTGTATTAACCTGAAATGAAGAAATACTTATGCAGTATTCAGGGAGGCTCCCTGTTCTCTTCCCTAGTACTGGCCAAAGCATCAGATGCAATGTTTAATATGCATTGTACATTGCGCTCAGTCTGGTTTGGAAAGCAGAGATCAGAGGGAGCTGTTTTTCCTGCCTGCAAAAGCAGCTGGAAGAGCTTGTTCCCATGCATAGATGAGGAAGACCAACTTTTTAATACAGGCAGCAGAGCTAGGTGTACAAAAGTGGGTTGGGTGTACAAAAGTGGGCACAAGGAACAACACCCTCTTCCCGTGTCATTTTTTGGGCTGGTTTTTGTGGGTTTGTTTGGGGTTTTTTTTTCTCCCTCCAGTGGTTTTCCAGCCATACATAGGTGAGGAAGACCAGCTTTTTGATATAGGCAGCAGAGCTAGGTGTACAAAAGTGGGCACAGGGAACAACACCCTCTTCCCATGTCATTTTTTGGGCTGGTTTTTGTGCATTTGTTTGGGGGTTTTTTTTGCTCCCTCCAGCGGTTTTCCAGCCATACTTCAGAGCTTGTCAGGTTTGTAAAAAGAACAGCCAGGATCCGAACAAAATTGTTCTTGTGCTTTTTTAGAGCCCCCTGCTTATTGTGCTGCTG
This sequence comes from Gymnorhina tibicen, assembly GCA_013399875.1. Lineage (NCBI taxonomy): Eukaryota > Metazoa > Chordata > Aves > Passeriformes > Artamidae > Gymnorhina > Gymnorhina tibicen. Next base: position 1,058,695 of record VXAZ01009915.1, read on the forward strand.
CAGCGATGGGTGAGAGAACATGGGCACACAACTGGGCTTGTCTGCTGCAGGTTTCCTTCAGCTAATTGTTTTTAACAAATCTAATTCAGGTTTTGCAAGTCTTGATGTGAGTTTTTCTCCCTGAAAGAGTAAAATAGAAAAAGTCACTGATGATTTGTTCTTTGGCTCTCTTTTGGTGCCAATGCATCATTTAGCGCTACAGCAGCCATCAATACCCATTCAGCTGCTATCACACAGCTTTTCCCTGACATTCACTGTGTCATTTAGAAAGTGGTAAAAATCCCAGCTTGGAGCAGTATATTCTTTTGTGGTCCCCTACTTCCAGCAACCTTTTAAGGCACTGGACAAAATCAGCAACAAATTACTTTATGAATACCAAGTCCTTTTGTTGCAGTGTTCTGAGAGTTTGTAATACTGTCAGATTTGAATTAAATTTAACAAAAATTAAGCTGCTCTGTGTGGCTGCTTGCTTAGACAGTGAGGTAATTATATATAGTAAGGAGATCTGTTTAACAATCACTCCTAGTCATGGCAACCTCACACCATTATCGTGTTTAACATGAAGACAGACTGTTATATTGTTTTGGAATGTGGGAAACCAGCAATAGCAGCAGCACACCATAAACTTAATACATAGAGCAGGATTTTAACATTGCCAGCTGCAGTGAATTAATTGTTACCAATCTTTTGGTTTTTTAGGGAGTACGGTTTTGCACATAGGTTAAAAAACTGTAAGATGCTCAGTAACTTGTACACTGTGCCTTCAGCAAAAATACCATTATGTCTAAGTTTTTGTTGACCAAAATAAAAACAACTCTATGGGTGCTGGTTTTTTCTTGTTTTGAAAGGAGGCCACAGCACAGAATAGTCACTGTCATTGTCCTACCTGTATGTCCCAATGAGATGTGATGGCAGTAGTAACAACAAACATCCTGGAAGAGACATCTTCACCATTGAGTCCTGCCCCAGCAGTTCCCCAGTGCCTTCCTTTCAGCCATCATGCCATGGGCTAAGAAAACTGGAGAATATGCTACTGTGAATTTACAGTGCCAGTGATTATTTTATTTGGGCAGACTAACAGAAATGGAGAGTTCAAACACAGTATTTCACACGTGGCACAAGGACTTTTGCTCCCTCTGCCCGAGCAGCCCTGAGGGCACACACCCTGTTTACCCTGAAGGATGGCAAGGGGGATTTTATAAATAATGCATTTTTTTCCTGTGTTGGTAAAGTGTCTTGTCCAGGGTTAGAATAAGCAGCTCTATTTTGGGACTCTCCTTCACAAGCACGTGGCATTTTAAACTCAGGGAAGCAGCTGGAAAAGAAAATGTCACATTCAGTTCTGTTCAAGACTGAGTTTTGAATCTTGGCTAAGCTTAACCAGCTGATCAAGGAATATAAGTCAGCTTGCTGATTTGTGCCATTGAAAAGGAAACAGCTCCAGCCTAACCACATACAAAATTAACAGCCATGCTTTTCAAAGGGGACAATACACAAAGCTGTGAAAGTCTTCTCAGCAGAGCAGGAGGAGAGCTGGGAGGGAGGCAGCATCAGGGAAAACTCATTTGGTACTGAGGGGCTTTATGAAACATTTGAGACACATTTCAAAATTGAGAGTGAAAACAGAGTGGAAACCTCTCATAGGGCAGCAGTAGCCAAGTCGAGATCCCAAACTTCTCAAGTGCAGCTCCCACGCTGGGACTATGACACAAGCCAGCAGCACAATTATTTGGCACAGGCAGCATCTCGGAAATCCAAAGGCCCATCTGTGGGAGAAAGTTATTGGGTGAGGAGGCGATAAGGTAGCCAGGAAAAGCACATAAACACCAAGAAAAGCAAAGAACTGCACTCGGGCATGGAGTCACTAGTTATCATTCAGGAAAGAGTTCGGCGTCACTGTGCATAGTGCCATAGGAACTTTGAGCCCATACTTCAGGAAGGTTGAAAAGGCAAATAAGACACAGAGAATTATGGAGGAAGAAAGAGCAGAGAGAATAGAAAGGAGAATCCCTGTGCTTGTGTCTGCATCAAGGCCCTGTTGTTACTCTCAAAAATGACACAGCATATATAGAAATAATAGGGCAACAGCTGGATCACAGTTCAGAGCAACATTTGTGTGGGGAACAGAGGCACCCTGGGACTCTCCAGCCTGGGGAAGAGGGAACTTGATCTTCCATGTGCTGGTGGCTGCAGTGAAGGGCGGGATGGGGAGATTTGTGGTTCCTTCTCAGTATCTAAGACCTAAGGACATGAAATGAATTCTCTTGCAACAGAACTGGAATGAGCAGAGGAAGCACTTTTCCATGTGGCACATAATTAAGCTCAAATACAGATAACTCTGAAAGCCAAAAGTATAATATGGTTGAAAATGTAATTTGACAAATTAATGGAGGAAAATCTATCATGGGCTGTGGAACACAAAGCCACAAGTCTCCAGCTCAGAAAGTCCCTGAGTAACAGGGCAGGGAGAGTTTCATGATACATTAGACCCCTTCCTGTACTCCTTTTTTAATTTCCAGAGGAGGCAGAAAATGTTGTCTGGTCTGACACACTACTGCTATCCCAGTGGTCCCAAATTAGCTGCCCAGATTGCTGTCACTGGAGTGTCCTAAGACCCAGCTGTATGGCTGGCTGTACCCTGCAGGATCTATCAGGAAAACTTCCTATCTCATATTTGCAACTACCCTCCCCATGTTTAGGGTACGTCCTGTGCCTTTTATATCTCAGTTATACAAAGATTTTTCTATTCCATGAGGAAGGTTGCTCATACTGTTACAGGGAAGAGCAAATAAGAAATTTTGGTGGGAAAAAGAGGTGCCTTGCAATAAAACCAAATTAAAATCCCTTTTAAAAAACCTGACTCATGTTCTGAAGCAACACAAGGGAAAACACAGGAAAAATCAAGTCTATCAAGCCCATTGAAGTAATTCAACAGTAAAGGCTACCAGGAATGCGACTGTTAGAGCAAAGGAATTGGAGAGATTGATAGAATAACACTGAGTTGCACTTGGTCACAGGAAAGTATCCATTGTGTTGTCAGAGATGTGGTCCTTTAGGGAGCCTTGCTCATAGGACAGGAGAGAAATGTTTCAATAAAGCAATGTTCTAAAAGAGAAATGTATTTTAGTATTTTATTGCAGGGTGGAAAATTACATATTCTTTGTAATATTATGCATTATTTCCACATGGATCAAATCAGCTAAAACCACACTTTGATTTTTTCAATCTCTTTTGCAATAGGAATATCTTTTAAATTTTTAAGGTAGTATTTTGCATCACTAAGTGTTTTTTTCAGAAAATTTGTAATGCATTTTAATAGTCAGAATTAGGCAGTTAATTTCAAATTTGACAGTTTGAATAAATAGATTTTTGCCATATATATCTAAAGGACTTTAAAGAGGTGCTACGCATTTGATGTCTGTGTTGTGAGCAAATCTACCATCAGTGTTGTGACACTGAAACTCACAGAGGAAATGGACTTAGCAAAAAGAGCCTATGTGACAACAGCATTTAGTCAACACTTTGCACAAGCTTCTACAGAGAGACAACAGAGCATTATATTTCTGGTTGTGTTTGCCTATGACTTTCAACCGCAACAGCTGCAAAGCAAAGGAATAATTTGGAAGGGACCTTGCTATGGAGCTTGCTGTACATACATAAACTCAGCCTGCCCTGGAGACTTCCAGATATGTGGACGATAGGTAAGAAATGCAAATAACTCACATGACCAAGTGAATACAGTGGGGTATTAGCCCAGTACAGCCCTGCTGTACTGACACAAAAAATTATTAGATTACATAGATTACATTATAGAGTGGAATAAAATATTAGTTTGAAAAGCTTGATCAGAGTCACATCCTAAACTAAGTAGAAAGGAAGATTCCTGTCTAAATGTTGCAGACGTTTGGGGGTGGAAGCCAGTCTGCCTCAGGTTTTAGTCCTATTTTCTCCTAGAGCACACTGAACTCATCATCTCATTGAAAAAGCTTTAGCAGTGAGCAACTGTGAATAAGCTAAATCCAGACAAGTCTGCATGGAAAGGAGGAAAAATGCAGTGTTCTTCTCCAGAGGGTAGAGCTATCCATGAAAAAAAGTAAAAGTACTCTAGTCCTTCTCAAAAACAAACAGGCAGACATAAAACCCTCCTCTTTTCTTTGATCATAGAGATCTTTATATAATCACCTTTGGATGCAAAGCTGGCATGGAAAATTCCAGTCCAAGTGGTGAAAGTTGGAGAAAGTTAGAGACATGAAACAAGAAAGCTGTAGATGAAAACAGGTTTTCAACTCTATCTCAGGCAGATGCAACTGGTCTTCTCATTGAAGGGTGTGAAATCCATTTACTGAGAAGACAGCACAGCGCACCCAAGCTGAAAAACCCCTGTTCTTGTGCACACCGCCCAGGGTATGCAAGTGCACCCTGTCTGACACAAACTGCTGTGCACACCCAGCTCTCCATACATATTCACATTTCACAATTGCAGGGTCTTATATATAGGCATAATCAACATTTCAGATGGATTGAACTGAAAATGCCCTCTGAGCAACTTTTCACAAGGGCAGATAGTGATAGGACATGAGGAATGGTTTTAAATGAAAAGAGGAGAGATTTAGATTAGATGTTAGAAAGAAATTCTTTGCTCAGAGTGTAGGGAGGTACTGAAAGAAATTACCCAGAGAAGATGTGGATGCCCCATCCCTGGAGGTGTTGAAGGACTGGCTGGATGGGGCTCTGAGCAACCTGGTCTAGTGGAAGGTGTCCTTGCCCATGGCAGGGGGCTGGAATGAGATGACCTTAAAGGTCTCTTCCAACCCAAAACATTCTGTGATTCTGCAGTTCTATGATTTGTAACTCCTCTCTCCTGTGTCAATCTGAAAATATCTGTTCTGCTCTTACACTGCCCAGAGACCTTAGGGAGCATCTGGCAGACTTTCTGTTTAGAATTAATTCTATAGTACTGTTTCACATATTTTTTTCTCTCCTTGGACAGATTCAATAGGCTTAAAGGCAGCAGAAGCACTGTTTCTAAAAATACGACTGATAGATAACTGTGGTCTCCACAGGCTGCCTGTTGGGTCTTCTCTGATGTAGTAATGAGCTGAATGATATTATGGTCACCTGTAAAAGCCTTGCTATAGAACAGCATTTTCCTGATAAGCTTCTCCTGAATAAAAGAAGAGAATTGCATTTATCTGGTCATGTTACAGTGAGGATAAAGCACAAAGTGAGTAATACAGGAGTTTCATACATTTGATGCTTCCAGATGTTGACGCGGTCTTCCTGCTTGCACTTCTCTTATATTTCTTTAGTATCTGTTGTTACATGAATGGCTTGTTTTGTTTAGGTTGAATGTTTTCCTAATTCTCTTTCACTCTTTGCTTTCCTTAAATTTGTTAGGTATTGCTCCAGGACACAAAATAAGCAGGAAATCTTGTGAGGCATCTTTTTATCTGTTTCTGTAAAATGTAGTTTGAAAAGCAGAGCTTGTGTCCTCTTTAGATAGAAGAGCCAGACAAATGGTTCTATGCACTTACAAACTGCACAGTTTGTCAGTGAACTCATATATTCTGCTACCAGCACTAAATATGCTATCTTAAACACATAGGGTCAAGAATTTAGGCCCCTATCTTAAAATCTGTAGGCACCTGAATCAAAATCTGATCACTTTTCTTGTTCTATGAGTGTTCTTTACTGTTTGAGTGCTGTAAGCAAAGCATCTTCCTTATGCACCACTGGCATTAAAGGTCCTTCAAGAAAAAATTAGGTTCTCCATTAAAAACTTGATTTATTGAATTTGCATGGGGGATATAAATAAAGTTTAGTAAAATTCTCTTCCTGAAGCAGAAGAGCATCTAGGTCAGTCATTGCTACTGTTGCTCTGCAGTGCTGATGACAGAAAACGCAATAAATTTTTGTCACTTGGAATATGACTAAGAGACAGATGATCTACTGATTAGGAAAGGGGGGAGTTGTTAATTTAATTAAGGAGTCAATGAATTAAAATAGTACTTTAGATCTAAGTATCTAAGCCTGCAAAAAGTTTAGGAACACTGTAAGCATTTGTATTTCAAAAGCAGCCTGGGTTAAGATTATTTCTTCTTAAGAGATGACATCTCAGCTTTGCAGATGGAGAGAGGACTTTGAGTTCTAGAGAGATTAGTCACTGCCAGTAACATCACCACTACACAGTAAAGAAAGTATATTTTTGGGTATAATGTTACTGCCACACAGGGAGAGCAGTTCCATAGCAGAGGTAAAAGTTTGTTACTTTTTATGAAAAATGTTGATCGGGAAGGCAATCTTGTTCCAAATTTTTTTCTTAAATATTCTTTTGTCCAAAATTTCAAACCATAAAGGTTTGGACATGTACAAGCTGAAACACTGAAGCTGAAAATAGCAATTTTTAAGCCAAATATTTCACCAGGCTGGATACTTAGTGACTATTATTTAAAAGTTGTAAAGTTTAACTGTACTTTGGAAATAAAATGTTTCTTTTTATAGAAAAAACAAACCAAACACTTGCTTAAGAAAATATTTTTCGTTGAGAAAACAAAAACAGTAACAGATTTAAGTCTTGGTGCATGATACTGAATTGAAAACAGACATTTCCCCTAGGAATGTCCATTTCATCAAATTTTCCACTTTGACCAAGCTGTTGTTTTCTACACACAAGGTGGGGGAGTAGTTTCATGACCATTATTCTATTACCTCTATTATAATTTCTTATTCTTCATATTATGCCCACCTTTGAGTTGGGTTACAGAACTGCTGGTGAATGTTTAGGCACCTGCCTGTTGCTGGGAACCACAGAATAGTTTGTGTTGGAAAGGACTTTAAAGATCATCTTGTTCCACTCTGCTATGGGCAGGGACACCTTCCACTAGACCAGGTTGCTCAGAGCTCCATGCAACCTGTCCTTGAACATTTCCAGGGATGGGGCAGCCGCAGTTTCTCTGGGCAACCTGTGCCAGGGCCTCACCACCCTCACAGGGAAGAATTTCTTCCTAATATCCAATCCAAATCTACTCTGTCAGTTTGAGGCCATTCCCTCCTACCCTGTCACTCCAGACCCTTGTAAATAGTTTCTTTTCATCTTTCTTGTCAGCTCCCTTCAGGTACTGGAAGGCCATAATGAAGTGACCCCAAAGCCTTCCCTTCTCCAGGCTGAACAATCCCAATTCTCCCAGCCTTTCCTCCCAGCAGAGCTGCTCCATCCCTCTGATCACCTTGGTGTCCCTCCTCTGGACTCACTCTGACAACTCCATGTCCTTCCTGTGCTGGGCCCCCCGGGCTGGAGGCAGCTCTGCAGGTGGGCTCTCAGCAGAGCAGGGCAGAGGGGCAGAAATGCCCCCTCCCCTGCTGCCCACGCTGGGGGCTCAGCCCAGCTCATGGGGGATTCTGGGACCCAGTGCACACGGCCAGGGCATGGCCACCTCTTGACATCCAGCACCCCCAGGTCCTTCTCCCAGGGCTGCTCCATCTGCTCATTCCCCAGTCTGGATTAATAACAAAAAGGCCTCACTTATTTATGACTTACTAGTTTTAAAGCAGGCTCTCTTCCACCACTGCTTGATATAAGCAATTGCTTCCTTCACACATTTATTAGCGAGCAGATGCCTTCAATTCCTCTGCAAGAGTAAAATCTTCAGTCAACTCAAATCCACTTGGTCATTTAAAATGCAACTTACTCCCAAGAAGCAGGTTCTAGATTGCCTCTCCTCCCCTCACTGTGCTTTTCCACAGCAACAGGGTCTTTTGTGGAAGGAAAGCTCATGAGGAGTTTAATCTGATTTTTTTCCTGCCATCCCTTCCAGTGTTGTGTAGCAGTAGAAGAGGTGACTTAGGATCCTTGGGCACCAATTACGCCTGGGTCAGATTGGGATATCTCAGTCCTATGAGGATTCAACAATGGATTATTCCTTTGTCATGGGCAGCAGCTCAGCCAGGCTGCAGGGGGAACAGGAGGAGGGGAGCAAAAGAGAAAAGACAGGGGAACACAGAAGCTGAAATTACGTACCTATGTGATAGCCAGAAACTGCAGGAAAAGGCAGGATTGTGCCTGGCAATCCATTTTTAAATTGGCTGACAAGAATCCAATGTGTTTTTTCCATACGGATACTGTGCCGGCTTATAAGCGGAGCCAGTCATGGGAGGGGAGAACAGTGCAAATCCCCAGGTTTTGCTTCCACTCGGCTCTTCTGCTCAGACTCCCGAGCAGCAACACTGGTCTCCAGCTGCTGCACTGGGCCTGAAGTGTCAGGTACTGGAGCTTCAGCTGGTCTGAACCTGCCAGTATCCAAGGATTTTTGGTGGCTGAACACAAGCTGAAGACCTGGCCTTTTATTATAAAAATTATTGTCCTCTGGGCTGAGAGGGGATGTCAAGCAAGCCAGGCTGCCTAACATCATCTGGAGCTTTGACACAGGCTCCCCATTGTGTCAGAATATCTTTTAATTTGTAATCCTTCATGGAGTGGGCTTTGGCAAATCACCATCCTTTTGTGCTTCTCTTTACCCACATATGAACTGCAAAATGATAAACACAATTTAACTTCCAGGTGAAGGTAAGACTGCAGCTTTTAGCATCCCTCTTGATCTTTCACTTCTTTGTCACACAAGCAGAGATTAAGAGAGCTAAGGTACTTTGAGGTGTCAACGGCACTTCAGCATTTCTGTGTCCTGCACGTGATGGGTGTGCAGTGGAGGTGCAGGCACAGCTACACCTGGGAATATGGACTCAGAGACAGAATCAGCCTGGTTCTGGCTGTTGCTGTTTACTGTGCCAACAGAGGCTGTGCTTGGAATATTTTGATATTTTACAAAATAAGCCTCAGTAGTTCCCAAGAATATTGTCATCTTCAATAAATTAGTATCTCCACTCCTTCCCATGAGACTTTCACTGAAAATGAGATCACTCTTCCTGACCTGAGCAACTGAGGTGAATCTCAGCAGGAATTTCTGCCAGGGATGCCTTTGGCTCATAATGTCACTACCCATTGTTGAAGCCTGTAAAAATGAAAGATGTTCAACCTATTTGGAACATTTCTACCAGTTTTATTCAGATCAGGTCCGTTTTGTTATGCCCAAAGTGGAGATACACCATGGAAGAGCTGACAGATGGACAGAAGGGGAACATGACACACAACTTTATCACGCTCCTTGTCACACAAGAACCTTCCCAGCAGCCTAAGGCTGTACCTGTGCTCACATAAACATACCTGATAATCAGGTACACTGCAGATTTCTCCTCTGAGGATAAGTCTCAAATTAATTGTTTACCTGCTAAGGAAAATACTGGAACTTTATCTTTTGCTTCATGTATAACTTTTTTTCCGTCTACTTTTCTTGGTTCCTCCATCTTTCATTTCTTTACTGTTATATCTTCCATTTACAAGCCTATTTTAAACTCCATTCCTCAGCCATTCAATTTATTATCTCTTTTCTTTTCCTCTTCCACTCGAACCATGGACAACTTGGAAAAATCATTCTTGGACAAGTCATTCTCTTATTACCCAGGTACCCATCAGAGGATACCTGACATTGCCACACTAAAGTGTTTCATATTTTGGTGGCCAGGAAGCAGCACAGCAGCCACCACCAACACTTACACCCCAACCTAGCCAGAGACTGGTGCCCAAAAGCCCAGCCTTGGTTTCATTTTGGATCCCAGCCTCCCACCATGGCCTTCCAGCTTGTTGGGTCCCATGGCCACACCGTAACCTGGGTCAAGAAATGCCCTAGCTGAAAATGAAGTGTTCTCAAAAGTTGACTTTTGGGAGTCAGGCTGCTCTTGCCCAGGACTGCATCAAGACTGGGAGTCTCCAAACAACCTTTGGCTGGTAGGCTCCCGTTGATGGGAAGTGGTGAGTGGCACAGCTCAAGCCTTTGCTGCACATTGTTCACATGTTTGCCAGGATATTTGGCAGAGAAGTCCACAGTTTTACTGCTGTGTTTCATTGGAATGGCCCTAATTTTGCAACACTTGGTGTGTAGTAGCCTGTGTAGTGTCTGTAATGTGTGAGACTACAGCTTCAACCTCTTAAACCATGACCCTTCAAGATGAAGAACTGTAAGAACACAACTTGAATTGCTAAAACTTAAAAAAAAAACCAAAACCACAACACTTTAAAATATATATTATTCCAATTATAAAGTGACAAAATGAGCTCACTTTAGTAGGTGGAGCAATGTTATTATTGTAACTAAACCACTGTTACTGCTTATCATTTACAGAGTGGGTGTTAGATCAAGATTGCAAACCTACCTTGTGGAAAATACAGGGCTATGGAGAGGAACTGGTTTCCAAATCAGAGAAAAGTTTTGCGACTTCAAAAATCAGTAATGGATTAAAATTTGCTTTCAATTTAATTTAGAACAATGAACATATTTCCAATAATTCATTTGGATAATGTTTATCCATCTCATTTGAGCTTCTCTTATGTTAAATATGATGTGTTAGCTGGTATATTTAATATGGAATATGTTAAAGATACTTTAATATAGAAAGAAAATGAAATGAAAACATGATGAAGTCAAAACAATTTTATCTTACATCAAAACAAAATGTTTTGATATTATTAAAAAAAAATCAAGAAAGTAAAAATGAAATGTTTTGACTTTTCCTTGTTAAAAATATTTGTTGAAATTGACACATTCTTGCAAAACATTTGGATTTTGACAAACAGAAATCTTTTTTACACAAGAATTGTTTCCCTGAGCTCTAATTAAAAACTGGCTAACTCACAGTTAGTTGTCAGTGGTGAATTATTACTGCGAGTCAACTATACGATGAAAGGGATTAGTTCATGTGCTCTCGCCCCACACGGGAAGCTGCTCGCAGGCGCGGGAGGATTAGCGAAGCTCCGGCACAGGTTCGCCCGACCCACCGGTGTTAAGGACGTGCAGAGGAGATAAAGAAGAGGCGGAGGGTAGAAGGCAGGAAGAAGGCAGGAAGGGTTTATTGAGGAACCACGGAGAACCAAGGACAAAGGACAAAAAGCATGAAGAACCAAAGAAAAACTGAGATTACAGCACTGACCTGGGGTTTTATACCCCAGTAGAAAGGGGCGGGAAAATGAAAAACAGCCAATGGTACAGGGACAAGGGGGTGGTAGCAAGGCGGGGAAAAGGGGTACACAGCCAATGGGGAAGAAGGTGGGAGGGGAGGATTGAAATGGGCCAACAGTGAGTCAAGAACCATAGAAGATTCTAGGGAAGCAACTATATATGGAGGGAGAAAGGACGGGACGGCAGTGGCCAATTATGATAATACAGGCTTGTATATTCCGCACAGCTCTCTGGGTATTCACCCTAACTCTAGGGTTCTTGGGCTGTGGGGATATCAAACCAATGGACCTGCTGGTCCGTATGGCTCTGCTGTCCATGACACACTGCAAAATTCATAGGCCAATGCTATTTAATATTCTGATCTGTGATCCTGAAATAAACATTAAAACATTTCTGAAAAATTTCTAGGCACTAAGGAGTTTGGCAGAGTGACCAGGGCCATCACACTGTGATGGGGATCAGTTTGGGAGACCTGTGACTCAAATATCAGCTGTTTCAAGTCAGGAAAATCTAGACATTGCCCCCACAAACAACTCTGCCTTGTCAGGACAGGATCAAGGGATTTTAATGAATAAGTAACTGAGCAGTAAATAAAAGAAGGAGAGAAACAAGCAGGATACTGAGAGGAAACCAATGGAGGAAGGTGGTGTCCTGCTCTGATATCAAAAACATAAAATTGTGAGAGTGGAAAAATACACTGAGGAAAGGATAAGTCAAGTTAGTGCCCTTTGTTATTTTGCCCATCAATACTCAAAAGTGATGAGGGAAAATGAGGAAAAAAGGTTACTGGGGTTTTTTTAAGGACAGAGTTTAAAAAGGCGTTTAAAGCAGACAAGTTCAGAGGAAAAATGAAGCAACTCCTTTTACTGGTGAGTCTGACTGATCACGGAAACATGGTACTTATCAACATGGTGAACTCATCATTTCAGGATGTCTTTAAATCAAAATTTTACTGAAGGCACAAGTTATTTTGGTTCAGCCCCGGAGAAGAAGGGGGAAAAAATATATGACTTGAGTTACAGAAAAGAACGGAATAAGTGGTTTTTTAAATATCCACTACATTTATAATCTATGGGAGTCTACACATCAATTATATGCACATGGTGAGTAGTCTGACGATAGCCAGGATATTTTAACTGAATCAAATTATGCCAAAAATCAGGAATTTATCATCAACACTGTCAACAGTTGTTGAAGGTGGATGTTTGGATTAAAAACATTGTCCTGGACACGGTTTCACAAAAGTATTTCTACCTCAAAATTTTGGTACTACATCTAATGAGACTGAGCTTTTAATAAGCCTTCATTTTAGGAGTAGAATAAGAGAGCTGATCTAGAATCACTGCCCTGGTGGCAAGGAGACTCACACAGATGCAAGAGAGATACCTGCTTTCTTTTCTGATTCAAAGCTTCCTTGGTGCCTCATCCATTGCCCAAGAACTCAGGATATTTTCAGCAAAACAGAACATTTCTGTAGAAACAGTTCACTCTCAGCAAGCACCATTTCATCAGGAAAGAAGTTAAAAGCTTGATCAATATAATATCAGTGTTTAATTACTGCTCATGCTACAAAACTCATTGTGCAGAACTAGGTTTGCAATTTATATTTCTATTACGTTCTTCTCTACATGTAAAATGGGAATCTGATCTTCTTCTACCTTTATATCCATTGTAAGGTCCTTGGTCAGAAGACATTTCCTCTCCCTGTGTGTGTATACTTACAAGAAGCATATCGGCTTGTTTGTAATATAGATAATGCTTGTCCTTCTACTGCTCTATTTAAAAAAAATACAGCCAACATTTAGGAAGTGCAAGTCAGAGATTTTATCTGCCATCCATAACTTGAATATTATATATTTAAGTAAAATATTGAATTATTTGAAGGAATGAATTTATTGTATGCCATGTGTTTCTTTGCAGAACAATGTGACAGTGAGATAACATTTTGCAATTTCAGATCATTTCCCATGGCAAGGAAATTATATTTGACAGCCAGCTGGTTTCTTTTACTTCATTTAATGTACACATTATGGATACTGCTTAGGACTGATGTTTTCACTAGAACATTGTCAACAACTAAGTCTAATAACTGATACAATGATAGAAAATTTTGCATCATCTTCAGGTATTTTCAGCCTATATTTATAGTTAAGTTTATTTTGTATTTAGTTTTTGTGTTATAGTTGTTATACAGAATTGTATCTCCCATTTTCTTCTCAAAGGCAAATTGATTATTTGCAGCAAACCTCTGATTTAATCCTGCCACTCTATTCAATATCTCCTCCCCCTAATCTTGGGTGCTCCCTTTTATTTCATGTTCCTGTTTTTAAGCCCTCCATTGACTCCCATGTTAGTGCACCTTTTCATTAATCCCTTTTTTCCATTACCTGTCCCATAATTCTTTCCTTGTCTTTCTCCCCCACGGTGCTAGCTCCTCTTCCCATTAGGGAGACACATTCTTCTTTCTGATCCTTTCAAATGAAGATCCTGTATTTCAATATATGAATATCTCTTGATATTATTATTATTATTATCTGTGATATATTAAGAAATGACTGGATGTGGCACCCACTGCTCTGGTTTAGTTGACAAGATGGTGTTTGTGTAAAGTTTGGGCTCAATGATCTTGGAAGTCTCTTCCAATCTTAACGATTCTGTGATTCCATGATTTCACTCTTCCCGCTATACAACACTACCTCAGACAACTCCTGTTTTAACCACAAACATTAGTATTCACATAGGTCAAGATCAGAGTAAAACATTTTCTTGGTCTAGTGCATAAGATACAGAAAACAGTTTTTCCTTGTGCAGAGTTATTAGACACAATTTGATTAGTTTTCTTTGGTTTACTGTGTTTCTGAAATCCTGCTTCTAGTCAGCAACTGCAGTGAGAGACTGCACCTTTTGAGTCAGACTTAGAATCACAGAACCATTAAGGTGGGAAAAGACCTCCATTATCATGGAGTCCAACTTTCGACTGAGCATCACCTTCTCAACTAAACCATAAGTGCCACATAGAGTCATTTCTTGAGCACTTACAGGGATGATGACTCTACCACTTCCCTTGGCAGCCCATGCCAGTGCTTGACAATCCTTTTGGTGAAGAAATTCTTCCTGATGTCCAACCTGAACCTGTCCTGGTGCAGCTTGAGGACAATTGCTCTTCTCCTGTCCCTGGCTGCCTGTGAGTTGCGAGTCATCATGCTTCCCTAGGACACGCACCAAGGAAAAGCTTTTGTTTCCTATACAGGTCTACCAGTCTGGCACCTGCATGACAACTTAACTTGTGGAGGTGAGTGACTTAAGTTAGCTCTGCTTTATGTAGAAGAAGCATGAAGGAGCTGCAAGACAGTTTGGTGCAGATAAAACACTGCCACTTGCTTGTTATCGGAATTGCCAAATCTGGACAAGTGTGCTGGGACAGCCAGGAACGCACTGATCCTTCTGTAGCTTTTAAACACAACCTGTTGCATAATCCAAAGGAATAAAGACCAGCCAGTATACCTCTAGACATCATTTTTCCAAACTTGAAAATAAGTTTTACCTTCAAAACTTCACTGAATTTTGGAACAAGAGCCAAGGGAGCCCAGTGAATCCACATGCAGAGGCTAGATCAACATTGCAGCTTAGAGCAACTTAGGAGTTCTCATATTGTCACCACAGCCCAGAGAAAAGTGGAGCAGCAGCTGCGCACAAGCTGAAGCTTCAGCTCAACTTTCAGAGAGCATCTTAAGTATTTAAAAGGTCAAATAAAATTTTTTTGTGTATCCCTCCCTCCACAGTCTTTTCTTATTTCACTGATAAAATCTGGGGAGGACCTGCTGCTGTTTTTATAGTGCAACAGGATTGGCAAAGCCCCACTATAGAGAAGTGTAGGTTGTAGCATGCATGACTAATGATTAATGATGCTCATTAAAAAATGAAGTTCTGATGAAATTCATTAATGCTTGGCTTGAGTCTTGCTAACAGTTATGCAACATTAAGAGCAAGGCAATTACAGATCTTGGCTGCAACTCATTGAGAGATAAAAGAATACCCTTTTTCCTGTTTAACTCAATGTACAACATGCTGCACTACAGAAAGGAGCTGTCTTGAAGAAGCTTCTCCAACAATGAGACACAGCCTGCAGCTCCATTGCCACCTGTGGGTAAGTGCTGGAGTCTGTCATCCTGTTTTAATTCCCAGAGCACAGGGAAAGAAAAAGTATCCACAGAAAAGAAGCATGAAAAGTGAAAGCCATGCTTCTAACTTGCCCTAGTGATGTGCTGAGGCCTGAGCAGCAGGCCTCGCCCAGAGTTGACTCACAAGATGAATCCTGGATACTGTGTGACTAACACCATCAGTATTATTTAGCTAAAAATAGATGACAAAGATGTTTATGCTAGCTCTGTATAACCTTGTCTAGTTATCTGCAAGAAATTTATCATTTTAAGAAACTCTCCCAACTGACATGAATAGGGACTTGTTTGTAGGATATTTTACAGGAAACCCTCCCAGCCGAGGCCTGGGCTCTGGCCAAGCCCTGGCCCTGGCTGGTCAGGAAGTGTGCCAACAGATCCAGGAGTCTCTGTGCTAAAAATATAATCAAGTCACTTCAACTTGCTGATTTGGGCCTATAAAAGCCGGATCCACTTTTGGGGTGAATTTGGAGACTTCACCTATGGGTGGACACACTGTGTAAGATTTTCCCAGTTGCCAGGAAGGGTTCTCCAGGTCCTCACTGCGAAACGGGGCTCCCCAGCAACTGCGGACTCTGCATGATGGTAAACTATTTAGGCAATTGGTGATATATCTTTCTCAGTCACTATCCTTTCTCTCACAAAGTAATGATTAGGTGCATTACCTTGCTTATTTTTGCTTGTTGCTAAAGCCAAGTGTGTAGTTTTATTTGATGTATCATTTTACTTTTGTGTTGTCTTTATATTCATAGTAAAATAAGACCATTCTTTCCATTGATGTCTGTGTCCTTTAAATCACCCCATCAATTGGCAGAACACGTGGTCAGCCAGAAAGTAGTTTCAGGTAGACACCACCTTTGGCCTCTCAGGTGAGTACTATTACTTCAACAATTTTATATATTGATCCTTTCACACTCCCAAAAATCTAAAAACCAGATGAGCAACTTTATTCTAAACAGCACAGCAAGAGACCGGGATGAGGGTAAACTGCAGATTGGTTGTAGGGAATATTAACAAGAAATGGGAAGGAAACATATATAGATATAATTACTGTATCTATTAACAATGTATACATGTTAAATATATTAACCTATAATCCTATATACATCCTAAATAACCCAAATCAGCTTTGTATTAAGGTTAAATGTGCTATTTTGAATTCACTCAGGAAGACTCCTGGGAGTGCACACTTTACATAGCTGATATTTAAATAGAATAGGTATTGGAGTCCACTACACATGCCATTGTTTTCCCTCCTATTTTATGTCTGTACTTTGCTCTTTATCTAAAGAAGAATTAATAACTTATTCAGGACTATATTTTCTGGGGTGGCCTCAAAAAACCTCTTCATTGCTTCCCATGGACAACTTCTATCTCAGTCAGAGCTTACTCTGAATTTTCTGGCTAAACTGTGAATGAAGGATTTTTACTTCAGGAAGAAAAGAAAGATTCCAGGTTACCTTGGATTAATTCATCAACACAGATCTCCTTTCCACTGCAACTACAACAGTGAATAATAATTAGCCACAGCTTAGCCCTCCCTGTGGAACTTTGAGGATTTGAGCAGTGGATGCCAGAGAAACACCATCTCATGACTCTAAGCAGCAATTCAGTAGGGACAGTAACCCCAGAAATCCAATCATAGTCTGAGTATTTTCTATTAAATTGAAATCATAGAATGGTTTGGGTTGGAAAGAACCTCAAAAGATCACCCAGTTCCAACTCCCTGCCATGGGCAGGGACACCTTCTACTATCCCAGGTTGCTCAGAGCCCAATCCAGTCTGCCCTTGAACACATTCCAGCTGATACACAAGCAAGTGTCCAACCCTGTGCCACTGGCACTGGATACAGAGCCTATTTTCAGCATCATGGATCAGCCTACAAAATGGTCTCCCAGAGTGAAAACAGCCCTTATGGGGCATAAATTAAACTTCAGAGCAGCCCTAACTTGCCATGCTTTCCTCCTTTTCCTCAGTGGCAGTGAGCTCTCCTGACAGCCACGTTCCATCTAATTCCTGTCTCCCACATCAAATTTCAGCAGACAATGACCAAGCCTATTTAATACACAAAACTGTTAACAGCTAACTTTGTGCAAGCCAGATTCTGGCTCAAAATATTTATTTTTAGCTGCATTGTCAATCACATAGAGAGGTATGTATTTGGACACAAGTCAAAACCCTTTAAGAACTCTTTTAACTATTCTGTATCAAGAGTCTTCAAACCTGGGGAAAACAAAATTATCACAATATATGCTAACAGCACCATTAGAAACCAACTTTATTGTTGCAGTTTGAAATTATTTACACAATATAAATCTCTTTGAAAGGTACATTACTTCATTTAATCAGTGGTAGAAGGCCTTAGAATAGTTTCAATCACATTTAGTTCAAAAGAAATACAATTCACTCCAATGAATAAATGATGCACCTAAACACCACAACATACAAGGGGCATGGGGACTCTTTTGGGGGATGACAGTGCTAGAATATGACAAAGGCTCTTTTAAAAATTGAGCTTAGTTTACTCACAGGACGCAAGTGGACTCGTGTTTAAAAGAACACTGAAAAATCTGCAGTAACAGAGAAAATGACCCAAAATTGAATATATTCCTAATATGCTGTGGCCCTGTGTCTTCAAGTGTTCAAAGGGTTTTGGATGAAGAGGCTTAGAACCAATGGCTCTAACTTGAAGTCACACTTTAGAAAGATTGGATATATTCTCCGTGCTGAGACTATTCAAAGCACTTGTGTACAAAGCAGCAGCATTAACTACCACACTGTGATACAAAATGGTAAATGGAAACTTGCTACAAAAAAAAGAAGAAATCTTTCACGCACTGAAGACTGGACACTTATTTTCTGATAACACTTAAGGATTACTACTACCAAAAACTTAAAAGCATATACTTTTTCTCCAGTTCACACTGTATTTTATGGCATTTTATATGATATTTTTCACATTTCTCTTCCAAGGTCTCTTTTATCTTGCATTTTGCATGGGTCTCTACATGGGAAAAAAACCCAAAACCAGTTAACAAAGGAAAAACACAGCTGCAATTCCAAAAATACAGGCTGGTGCAGGACCTGAAGTTATTTCAGCATTTAGTGTCAAAGTTTGCTTGCTAGATTTCAAGTAACTTGTTTTTCTTTCCTTTTCATTTCCATGAAGTTTCCCTCTGTGTCATCTCTCTATAAACATCAAATCAAAGATATTTGGGAAATCCATGAACTAAATTCCACACCACAGGGAAACTGTGATAGCAGCTTGACAACTTTAGAAGGCTGCAGAAACAGAGTGTCAAACCTTGAACCACAAATTTGGTCATCTGGTGAAGTCTGGCCATCTTAAGACACCAGTGGTCTTCAGGGCCATCCCAATCAGTTTTCTGACATTTCCCAATAGTAATAAAGCCCTTTATTAAAGAATTTGGTGCAGAGCACCATCCACACTATTAATACACAGAAAAGCCCAAAACACAATATATTGCAAACTAATCAGCTACAAAGGTGCTTTCTTTTTTATAAATGATTTTTTGAACAGTCTCTTCCCTCTCTCCCCAGGTTGACTGGTTTCCTAATTATACAATCTCTACAGATCAGATCAACCGTAAGTCACTTAAAAAGAAAAAAAGAAAAAAAAAATCAAACAATGCATTTTCCAGTGTCTCAGCACTTCACTTGAATGGAGCACCTCCTTATAACCAGCCTGTGCAAACATTTCACATATTTTAATTCCCACTGAAGGTCTCTAAGCCACAAAGTCTGGTTTAATCCAACACAATTCCATCCAGAATGGTGTGGTTTCTCTCTGTTGAGGGCCCCTTTCCTAAAAATCCCGTGTTTGGCTAAGAGAACATCTACCTTGCACAAGATCAAAGGTCTTGGCTTTTGCTATCTTTCACAACTATTGAAAACAATCAGTTTGCTACTCACAGTCATAAAGAGGGAAGAAAAATTGTCTGCAGGACTGTTCCACATTGGCCTTGCATTTCCCTTAAGGTCTGAAAAAACCACTTTCTGATCCACTACCATAATTACAACCTGCTTGGTATGGAAGATGACAGCAGATAGTTGCCACTTCCAGCAGTTCAGCAATCTTAGAACACAACAAATAACACAAAACATGAGAACAAGGAACACATGGCCACCTAAAACACAGACAGGTAAGACATGGTCAACCTCCTCTGCTAACTACAGGAAAGACGACCCCAAACAAGAGATTATAGTGCCACTGGGGTTTAGAACAGTTTTATTTAATCAAAAATCTACTCAATTCTAAGATTTCTTTTGGTATGAGTAGCAAGAGTTATTTGCAAGTTTTTGTTACCTACCAAAGGCTTTTAAAAAATCTGAACTTTATTCTGAAACAAACTTTACCCTTTATAATTTGCTCTTGTCCTTAAACCATGAGAGTAAACAAGCATATTCAATACATTGCTACAGCAAAAACTTAAGTTTCCAAGTGAATGATTTCCTTTTACTTACATTTACCAAGCCCACCCTTCCTCTTGACTAGTACCTCTTCAGACAAATTCACTTCCCTGGACCTTTGTAACTTAAAGTGTCACCACAGGTAAGACTGAGAGGTTGTACATACTACATCAAGATCAATTTGTCAGATGGAAAACAAGATTTGCAAACCAGAATTTTCCAGCACAGTTATTAACCACACCAGTGGGAAGAATAAACTAACAGCTTGAAGGACACCATGGAGTTCATAATAGACAATGAAAGGCAACAGTGATGAAATATAGTCAGGAAAAAAACTATCCTTTATTGTGTCTGTTTCCAAGGTTAAAGGCCTCTTCAGAAAGGGACTTTTTACACAAAAAAAATTCTGATGAGAAGTCATGTACTGACAAAGTAGAACATAACTTTAGTCCAAAGCAAATAGTGATAGCCAATTATGGAAAGGAAGATTTTATATTCATGTTCATGCTAAAAGAAGAAGAGTTATGGGCACAAGGAGGAGGGGGAGGGAATTGCACACAGGGAAAAATGCCCCAGCTATAAGTTTTAAATACTCTAAAGGGGTACCAATAGTTCTGGTGCTGAGGTAAATTAATTGACAGAACGATTTGGACATTCAGTATAAGCATTTACAAGTTAGCAACTAATCCTATTAAAAGGCTATATCCACCAAAAGCATTTAAGTTGAGGGACTCCTATCACAGCTACCTCAATCAGAGTCCCCATGGGAGCACACATTTCAGGAGTGCTTCAATCCAACACCCTTAGTTTAGAAGTCAACAGCATTCAAGAATGTATAGGAAATTTCTGGAAGTTTAAATAAACAATTTCAACAGCTTTCCCTATCCCACCAGTACTGCATATACCTCTGACACATGTTTTGCCCTATTATTAGAACAGATTTCCTCTTAATCTAAGTACTGTATAAATCTCTTTATTCCCAGAATCATTCCCAAGAGCAAGATTTCAAAAAAGCTAATGGCGGGAAAAAAGACAGTGGGTGTCCAAGGCTATAAATGGATATCTTAACATGAAAGTATTATGCTCCTTTATAAGTCAATTTAACAAAAGAAGTCCACACACCGAGTTAGATTTCTTCTTTACATCAAAATTTCTACAAAATAGGAGAGAATACAATGCAATACACAAGTCCATAAATGCAAGATACAGTACAATTCACACTAATTTACAAATGGTTATTTACACTGTTGTATATACATGTACAGTCAGACATGGTTAATGCAAATTTGGTACGTCCTTTTAAAAAGAAAATCAACAAGTGTCAATGAAGGTATTTAAAATTATTTGACAGGAGACTACTGATCATTGAGAAACCTTTAGTGCTTGGGTGACTTAAGAAATTAGGCCTGGATTAGCCAGATCTGACTGCAGAAATGAGAAGGAAAAAAAATCACACTATTCTGCTTTACAAAAGCAACCAGGCCGCTACGGTCTATTGACTTGATACTATTTCTGCAACAATGCCCAGATTAATAATCCTCTTTATATTTACAATATAGCTTTAACTACAGCAAGAATTATTAATTTTGGCATTCATGCCCTTAGTTTAACAAAGGCAACAGAGTATCTTCTTGGCAAGCCACAGTCAAAACTACTACAGGATGTTTCTAGAGCTCAGTCTTTTTTTTTGTCCTCCTTCAAATATCTTCATGTTGCTATTAAAGAGACTGAGATAAATTAAGTGAAACAAGTATATGTTCTCTAGTACCTAACTTACATTCAGAATGTCCTGTATTCACAGTTTCAAGCTACCTTATCATCTGCAATGCAAACTACTACTTTCAACTTAATGCATCTGTAGATATTCCTCAGGAAATGAGGATATCCTAGTGCTACTGGCTCAAACGGATGTGGAACAAGGCTCAAGGTAACTGGGATTTCATTTCGGGAGATGTTTTACAGTATTTCCTCAGAGCTGATCACAAATGGATTTAACCTGCACTTCTCTTGAGAGAAAGCTGATGCAGAGCAGTGTTGAAGTGTCTGAAGTGAATTCCAACGTGCAAACTTAAAGCCTTGACCAGTACTGCAAAGTCAACCACTGTAACCTGTGACAGTCCTTGTGCTCCTTCAAAGTGGCTCAGGAAAAGCTTGGAGTATTTGCTACCTGCTTCAAAGTGCTTTTACGGGATTCACTCCACAAGGATGAGATTGAGCTGCACTCAGGAAAAGCTTTGGTTCTGCGGAAGCAAACTTCCACTCCTGCAGTTATTGCTACTTGAGCTATACAAACAAAAATACTACTGACAAAAATTACAGTAACTCCAAACCTAAGTAGTACTGGTACCTGAAAAGGGAATGTGTTTTGCCAGCCGTTGGGAAACTTAGGATCTGTCAAGTGTTGGATTTCCCAAGACCAAATGAACTTCACAGCCTTCTTTCAAAATATTTCACAAATACAAAGCAACACTGTCAGAAATAAAGTCACTGCTTGGAAGAAAATAGTAACAAAGAGTTCAAAAATCTCTAGCAGTCTTAGTTCCAAGCACATCCTGCTGAATGGATGCTGAAAGGAAATACAAGACAGTAGGGTATTATTCATCAAATGTCAATAAAGTCCATAGAGAGAAAGTACAGAAGATTATGGTCTTCAGTGCCTTCATGAGCTCTAGCAACATCCTTGATAACTACTACAAAGTAAATTATAAATGTCTATTTTAACTATTTGTTTCAAATCAAAGAGAGTTTGTCCAGTATAGTAGCCTCCAGCTAATGAAAATGGGTACCTCATTTCAAGTTACAAAAAAATCCCAATTCTACCATTTGTATAAAGATTTTTAAGGTTTTGACTGAATAAAAATAAAATGAAAACATTCAGAGTTTAATATAAACAAGAAGAAAAACAAATCCTAAACCGTGCTTTTGCTAAATAACAGAATGCCATTAGAAACGGTCTTTAATGGTGAAGATTCTTCATTCACATGAATTTTCTTTGTCCTGAATCACTCCAAGCTTTTGTAAAGCACATATGTATGTATGTATGCATACTAGACACACATACACACCCTGTCATGTGCCATAAAGCAATTTTGAATAAATATCTTTGCTGGAGTCTGTACAACAGACTCCCCACAATATTTACTCCTCAGGTAAGTTTGTGTTTGCATGTGTTCATGCACATGCACAGACTTTGTACATGTGGGCACTTATGTGACCAAAGTGCAAAGTTTTTCAGAGTATCATCAGAGTTGAGTTCATGCCTGCCTAGCCTCAAACTGCATTGTTGGGCTTGAGTTTTCTGCTGTGGGTTCCTTCCCATCTCCTGCCCCCTAATCCCACCCTCCCCTTTCAGAGTTAAAGCCTCTTTTCCACACAAACTTATGCATTGTTCCATTAAGTAAACATTTTCTTTTCAGTTCACATTTTGTAATCCAGACCATTCTTGGTATAATAGCTTTAAGAAATAAAGTGTGTGTGATGATCAAAGCCCCATTGCTCAAGTCATACACTTTTCCATACTGTCCTTCAAACTGGAGGCTTTGAAAAGCAATTTGCTGACAGAAAAAAAAAAAAACCAAACCACCAGACATACCAGAATCTGCACAACTACAGGACCAGGCATTTAAGACTTAAGAGTCTATGGTTAGAAGATGACAAAGCAGAAAGTTATCATCAATACAGGAACGGTAAACCTGTGTCTTGCTCCCTAGTGCAACAGGATCTCTGCTCTCCTACCGCCAGTCCAACAGTCCATTCTGCCACTGGAGCACAACAGATATAGACACCAAAATAGTGTTCAAATCTAGAATCAAGTTTCAAAAAGGAAGAGAGATTTGGAATAGTGGTCTTTTGACTTTAAAAGTACACTTAATAAACAAGCAGCTTTCCCACAGAAGTTAGGGATGGCAGGCTGTCCACCTAACACCAGTGATTGGTACAATACCCTCAGAGAATCTTGTGGTCACAGAACTTGAACATTTCTACAGCTCAATCAAGAAGAAAAAAAAAATCAAAATGTTATTTCTCATTTCAGCAAGCTGCTTGATTCTTGTGCAAAAGAAAAGTACCATCATATGGAAAGCTACCTTAAAAAAAAAAAAGGAAAAATAAAGGTCATCCTAACCCTTCTCCTTAGTTATACCACACTAGAGATCTCACAGATCTATTGTCACTCCTTTTGCTTGTAGGCCTCTAAAAGAATAATTGTCTCTGACATGTCTTCTTTAGCATAAGTTAATGCAACTTCAATAAAACAAGTTGTTAAATGAATCCTTTGGAACAACTTCACTGTCTGCACCCAACTTTAACAAAAACTGATGAAAGCAGCAATGGAATCATGTTAAACTTATAATAAATAATTCACATACAACATATGTTAAATTACAAAGAAGGATTAAATTGCCATTTCTACAACTTTTTATAGATTTAGCAAGTTTCTAATCCGTTTTATATCAACAGCAGTACGTATGTTCTTCATAATAAATTTAACATTGAAGGACTGTCTAGAGGCATTATTTATAAAGCAAGAACCACCAAGTGAGCATTACAGCACTTCAACAAATGTTTAGCTTTTTTTCCAGTATCTGTTCTCAGAAAAGATTCAGGGGTTGTCTATCCACTTGGTAAGAGTCCTCCTCTTCTTTACTCAGGAAGAGTTAACGTCATGACCTCCAGTTTCATTTTGAAATACTGGTTAAACCGAACAATTGCATACCTGGTCAAAGGGAGAGAGACATTCTAAGTTAGGAACAGCTAACTCTTCACATAACAACAGCCATGCTAAGTAAGACTAGTCAAAATTCCACTGACCCCAGCACCCTGTTTCCAAAATTGACTCTTAGCAGCTGCCAAAGGAAGAAATTAAGAACAGAGCAATGATATTATAGTACTACTTCCCCACCACCCCCCACTCTCAGCTTGCAAAACAGATGCTGCTCCAGGATTATCAAAGGTAGTGGTTTAGTGTTTAATTTTGCTTGATGGACTGTCTGACAACTACAATGCCACATAAATTTGATCGTGATGATTAAAGCAAACGTGTCAAAGTGGGCAAGTTTTTGGGGTTTATCACTGGTGTTTTCACTCCATCTAGTGGTGACTTCCAGGTACTGCGGCCTGAGATAATTGGGAACCCACATTGGTCTTATTTACAAAAATGACATAATTAAGCCCAGTAAACTGTCTTATTCAGTACAAAAAATTCTAAAGTGGGACCTTTTACCAGGTCAAATGATGAATTTTATCACCTCGCTCAGTCCCCAATGGAGAAATTAATTCCTCTGCTTATTGCCATGAAAGACCATTTTAAAAAGGTCAAAGACACGTGTATCTACCTGAAACAGAACTTAACATTCACTGGTGGTACAAAGACTCTTTAAAACAAGAATAGCAACTTCCAGGATCAACACTCCATGCAATAAGTAATCAAGCTCTTTTGTACTTTATCTTTGATTCTCACTGTTGGAAATGTAGGTCTTGCATCTGAAAGACAGCGCACCTCACTGACCAACTTGGCTTTTATGCCTTTGTCTCCCCAACAAAAAACACTTAATGCCCAAAAACATTATGTTCCTTGCCTTTTAAACCATGAGTTTTAGCCCAGGGGCACATAATTTAGATAACTTTCAGCAACCAAAAACCACTGACAGACAGCTTTTACTGACATTTTCCCTTATAAATGAAGAGTTTTACTGTATGATTACATTTGTCAGGTGTGTTGCTCAGATCTCAGTTTCTGATAGCTGGGGTGTTGGACTAAATGGCCCCACAAGTCCCTTCCACCCTCTAGTATTCCATGATTGTACATAGCAAGCACACTTACCCTAGAAAATCAAAGTCAATGGTGGAATATTTGGCTTGAATTAGAGCCCACAATCCCCAAAAGAAGTGGGAAGCCTGAAAGAAAAAAATTTAGCACCAAAAAATTAACCTTATCTTAAATCTAACATGTAAACATATTCTTACATGGAGACAAAACTTTATCTATAAGAGAACACTCAAAACTCTATCTTTTTGTAAAGTTACTTGATTTCTCTTTACCAAAGAGATTTATAAGCAGTATTATTGAATAAATTACTGGCAAGCAGAGGAGGAAAACCACCGGACTCTAACTCCCCACGTGTCATTTTCAAGAGAAACACTGTTGCATCTATAAACTATGTCACCTATTAAGTAGACTATATACACCATGCTAAAAAATTGCACAGAAAAGTAACTACCACCTCTACTGCCGCTAACTAAATCTGTATCATTCTACATGTATTGAACTCTACTGCAAACAGGAAATTTCTTTTGAATCTTCGATTACACCCTTAGACCTCACTTTCACTGCTGACTTGGACAAAGAGATACATAATGCTTTAAGAAAACCTCTAATTCATCAGCATTTACACAAATTTCTCATCTGTTCCAAACTTACTTCCATTAGGAGTCCAGAGAAGTAGCCTGGAGGCCTCTGTTCACTTTCAGATTGAAAGTATGGGTCATATTAATGATATGACTGTTAATATACTTCAAAATGAACATTTAATGGCCATAAGATTGACAGGATCCTTGTGGAAGACATTTCTGAACACCCAGGTTACAAGTGACAGACTTCGAACTTCAGTAAATGACTGCTCGTATTAATTACCTAAATGGCTTCCTGAAGCTTGCATGTAACACTTAACCAGGAATTTAGAAGATATCCATGGATACACCTGAAAACGCCTCAAAATAGCAACTAATCTACGTCCATGTGAATCTTGTACCTCTAGTTCAGATAACTGCCAGAGAGTTGCAGTTCATCGTTTTACATCAACATCCATTAACTTTATGTCAAGTTTTCCTTTAACAAAGCTTCCCACTTGAACTGACACGACTATCACACGGTGTTTGTGCATCATGCATGGTCTATAGGCAAGTTCTCTAAACACAACTCTATCCTCTTAAACATTACCATGACCATTGTTTAAAATTGACAAAACAGTGCTATATATTTTCAAACAGACCACCAGCCTGCTTAATTGCAGCTCTAACTTTCCTAAATGAATGGGACAGTTGAATTTAACAGTAACAACTAACATTTTAAAAGAACAGCAGCACACAAGCTGCTGTTTTTAAAGCTTGTTTAATAATCATCTTCCCATTAACTGTACTTCCTCACTGCAACCAGTAGCTTTTGCCAGAAAACTGAGGGTATTACAGTAACAGAGGTGTGCTTGAACTAGTAGGAAAGAAGACTAAAATAAGGTCAAAGTGGCTACTTTAGCCTTATTCCTCCTACAAATAGCTGGGAATGTTATTCTTCAGGAGAAAAAAAATACAAGCACTTTTGCTGTAACATTTCCCGTCACATCATCTAGACAAAACAAGATCAGCAAGAGACTCTAGAGTGACCTATTTATCTGCAAAAGAAAAAATAAATAAAATCAAAATATTCTAGTTTAATAGGATGTTATCATCTTATTTTTAAAAAGGCTTTTAAAGTTTGTAAGTCTTCATGAAGCACTACCTTGCTCTTCTGTCTTCTTACCATTACAAGCAAAAGTTCAACAAAGACCCACCATAAACTGTGGCCAACTTAAACTTGCCAGACCAATAAACAGCCAACAGAAATCCTCACTCAAAGCTCATCTCTTCATTTTCTGAATGCGCAGTGCCTCCTTCACTAGGAATATTCTACAGAGAATTTTTAATATGCAACAGAGAAGCAGGTTTCCATAGAACAGCAAAGTTTTATTTCTTATGGAAGTTTTCTCTACATGCCACAACACTCAAATTCAAGAAAATAGTAACTACATTTGTTCAAACAGAATCAGGTTTCTCTGCATCATTTAATATATTCTAATCAAGTGTTTGTTACTTACCAGTGCAAACTGATTGACTTGGACATACAGAACTTCAACTTCTTTTTCACTGACTTCTGTGCCAAATCCTTTATATTCTTTGTAGGCCTCAAGGTAAGATCTCAGCCATTGCTCCTGTAATTTTCTGTTAGGATAAAGGCTGTAGTCTACCTCATTTACTCCTAGGAAAAGAAGAGAATACTATTAGAACCTTATGTTGCATAACAAGACCATTAGAAACCCTTTAGTACTACTTGTAGTACTGTACCCCTTCCCACCCCAATACACAGGAACAGATCGATGTGGACAAATACCCACATTTTTACTTTGACCTGACCTTATAAATTACATGTTGCCAAGAATTTCCCACATACAAATCAGTGTTCCGCATTACAAATTTATGTTTTCAGCTAGATAGTCTGCTTGTATGTTGGGATTCAACACCTCGGGCTTTGAGAAAAGTTTTAAAGAAAAAGTATTTCCATTATGAAACAAAAACCCTCACAATAGATCAATTATTACCTATTTTAGGAAAAGGGATTTGTATGCCACAATATACCAAGCCAAATCCAGATGCATATCCAGTTATCACTAAGCTCACGCTTGAAGAAAACGTATTATAATGAGTCTGCCTCTCTCCTCCACAGGGCATTGGTAGAATTAGGAGCCCATAACCCGTTTTTATCCTATTTTTCTTCCTATACTGGCGGTGCTTAGTCACAGGCTATAGGGAGTCTGCCAGGAGTCCCAAACCTGGGTCACAGTTCACTCCCATTACCATTCCCAGGGAATTTGTGAATTCTCATTAATTCTTATATTGTGAACATTGCAATCCCCTAGCACCTAAACTCTTTCATGTGTTAGATCCACATAAATTTAGCTGAAAAAATAATTCAGATTTTTACTGGATAGATAGAGAATAAAAGTGAAGCACAACCATTCTTCATAGGTGAAAAAATGTATTTGTGCATTTATTCTTCTTACTTATGTAGTCAGATTTCAGAAGTGTAAGATGAAAAATCAAAAGCTTTCAAATATGATTTTGTAAAAGAATTTAACTTGCCTTCCAAATGTTTAAATTACCAATTATACAATTTAAATTATCAAGTACACACTCAGATTTTTTTTAAAGTTATCTAAACTTAACATTGTTTGTGAAGCAATTGGTAGATTAAGGCTCTTCATTTCACCACCGTGTGCTTTCCATCTGCACTAATCATTATGTAGGTTTTCCCTGCTGGCCCATGCTCTGAAATAATACAGCATACACTTGGGGTCATTTCTCCCTTATGGAATAAGAGGAATGGGCATTCATTGCAAAAAATTTGAACTAGTTAATCATTTAATCTAAATTTTTCCTAAAATCCCACCTTTTTCCTATGACAGTCTTAGTCTTCTCATTTTAGGACAGGCCAAGGGCACACCTTCAAAACCACCAAAAAACATATAATCCTGCCTTTTGGCACTCTGGAATCACACAGAATATTGTCAATATATACACCTCTAGTGTGACATCCACAGTATTTCACTACAGCGAGCTGTCTCTGCTGTGTCACTTCACAGAAGGACAGGGTGAAAGCTGTGTGTTCCGTACTTATCTAATTCTACCAGAACTTAGGACATGATGTTTCCATTTCTGGGTTAGAAGACCTGCAAAGGAAGGGCATAACTGGTCTGCAAAATGAGACATCAACACATTCTGATACCATGAGCTGACAGCTGTAAACATGTAACTAGATATACATACAAAGAAAAAGAATGCACAAGAATAACTTTTTTGGGGTTTTTAATAAAACCAGTCAACTTTTACCTCAGAAACCCAATTCTTACCCGCAAATTCATTGAAGTGATTCCCAATGTCATAAGCCAGATAGTTGTACCCAGAGTACTCATAGTCTATGAACTGCACATCACCTATGTGAGAGACAACAGCAGCAACATCAGAGTCCAGATCAAATAAAGTCACAGCCCTCATCCTTTGGTGTCCTTTGAAGTTATTTGGGGAAAACAAACCACACACCCATCTTGTACCCAGTTGTGTGCACTCAGATATTCCAGGGTAAGGCTGTGATTTCTACGATATATTTATGGGTAAATATTCATTCAGGAAAGCTCTTAAATTTAGAGCTTACAATTCTCTCTGCTTGAAGTCTGAGCAGGAGAATTTCAATTTTAACTTTTACCACATGAGGGCCTCCCTTACCCTCAAAATGAGAAGTACAGTAGTGTACTCTTTATTTAAAATTTATGTAGAAATAGCAGATCAATTTTTTCCCTGACTTAAAAAATAACAGTCCTGTTTATCCTCACACAAATGTGCAGCCACAGTGGACTAACACATTGCAACACGCTGATACTTCCTGCTTCCTCAACCACTCCTACAAAGCACGACTATTCTTAATTGTTGCTTTTTTAAGCTGAATTCAACTAGTCTCAAGAAACCATCAGATAATCATAAGGTCCCCAAAGCTATCAAACTATGTAGCATTGTGTAAACAAGGGCTGATAAAGCAGCAAAACACAGCCCCAAATGTTTCCAAATTATGTTTGCCTGCAGTGAAGCTAGGGAAAACGCATTGAAGCTGCTCAAGAATGTCTAAAGCACATAAAACAGTCAAAACGTAAGCGAGATGGATTGGGTAAAACTAGAGCTCTTGTATTTTAAGGGAAACCAGCAAAATTACTAAAAACATCAGAAAAGGAAGCAATGGGTTAACATAAGATCTGTTTGCACTAGAACATTAAAAAGTAAAGCCTTACATTTCTCACTGCTATACTGAAATGAGCAATTTTCACCATTGCACTCTTCTCCCTCTCTGTACTCTTTTTTTTATTACTAGCTGCATATTTAATTAACAAAGACATTCATTCTATTATAATGAACAATCTTTTAACATGACTTAAAACTCTAGGCTAAAAAGAAAATCAAGAACAATGTTAAAATTAGGTACATTATATATTTCCTAGACTATGGATTTTAAGTGCCTACTACACTGCTTCCTTAAGATTCAGGAATATTGTGCATCTCAAATAAAATAGCTTCACCAATGTCCTGACCAAGTTAGCTCAGGAGAAGTTTGTTAAAGTGTTCTTTTCTGTGAAGTTCATCTTCACCATACTCGAACTACTAACACAATTATGTTTTCCAGATGGACAAATCTTTTTGTCTAAGCACTTAAAATGGAAATTAAACTCTACAACACAAATATAATCACATAGTCACAAATCCTCCAAGTCTGAGTTCACCTTTACTTCCACTGAAAGAGAGGTTTTCTTACCAAGGTTATGATGTTAAATCTTTTAGGTTCTAACAAACCAACAACCCTGCAAAGTGGCAAGCTCCTTCCAGGAAATTCTGTTGGCAGTGGAAAAATTGAAGTTCTCTAGAGCTTTGAAGGGGCAAATCTTACAGCAGCTGCAGGCAAGATCTTATTGTCACAGATGAACTTCTGCCACTGCCTGACTGGCAGATTCACAGGCTTGGTCTTCCCACTGGTTCTCTAGTGCTGCTTTTCAAAACAGGCACCTCTAAAGTTACAAGCCAGTTAAAATCCCAATCCTGGCTAACATTCTACTACACAACTGATCTCCTGAACCCCTTCTGCCCCCCAAACATTTAATATTGCTTGTATTAAGAGAAGTTTTTTCTTCCTTCGTCACATAAAATCCAAACACAGCAGGTAAAAGTCTGCTAGTAAAATATGGACATAAATACTTCTAAATTTCCATGTGTAGTTTTCACCTAGAACATCCCTATGTGCTATCATGAACTTTTAATTACAGCTAACATTTAAAAAACTTACTTCCAAATCTAAAGAATATTACATACAAGCAGAAATTGAAGCTAACAAGATATGGGTGAGGCTGTTACTAGGCACTGTCCTCACAAGGTAGGAACAAGGGCATACCCAGCCTGTAGCAGATGGAGAAAACTTGGCAAACTCCCATTTGATAAGACAAAAGTTTAAAGTTAAAAAACCTTGCATTTATACTGATCCATTTCAGACTCATACTACTGTGAAATTCAACATTTGATTTAATTTTTGCATGAAGGCTCAAAATAAAGATGCACAGTTCTTTCTGTGGAACTGAAAGAAAGCAAAAACTTTTTAAGTTTGGTGCTTCAAAAATGTGCAACATATATGTACTTACATGTACACATACATACATCTACCCTGCTTTAGAAAAAGCAGAAGAAAGTTTGCAGTAATTGTTAAAATAATCACTGTATTAGAAGCTACTTTTAAGATTTCCTGCAGTTTATATGAGAAAGCCACTTCTAAAAGGTATGGCCTACATTACTGGTTTAGCAGGTAGCTGCTGTTTCAAGGTTTCTAAAAGGTATCCGCAATTTGTACATCCCATCAATATCCCTGGGAGCAGGCAGACCAACAAGAGACACCAGTCTAAGTGTATTTGTGCTTTATTGAAATGAGAAATAATTTAAAAACAAGCTCTGCTATCTCTCTGGAGAAGCTCCTGCTATTGACAGGAATAGACACATCAAAAGTGTGGAATATTTCAAGTTGAAACACATTCCTTTTTTCCAGGCATTTCCTAGTGCAGACAACACGCAACATACCCCACAAAAACCACAGAAAGATACAGAATGGAATTCATGTTGTGTTCCATATACCAGAAATCCAGTTTTAAATACATCGAGTAGTAAGCAACAAAGCATCTGCTAGATCTCCTCAGGGTTCTGACAGGTAGGAGGCTGAGGACACCTCTCTTTCTACCTGCTTTTCCTTTTTAATGATTTAGTAGGGAAAGCATTTCCCCCATCCAAGTCCTGGCTGTAGTTACCACAGCTGAATGATGTATCCTGAGTTCTGTCCCATCCTGCTCATCAGCTGAGCCACTGAGCCCCTAGAAAACAGCTTCAAAGACAAGGATCTGTGCTAGGAACATACTTGAAAATTCACAAATAGGTCACCCACCCAAAGGATAATTTTAGCTATAAATACCCAAAAGAGCTCTGCAAAACAAAACAGGTTTTTAGATCAAAACCAGAAGCCTTAAACATACCTCAGTCTTCAGAAGCACTGAGCACCCAGACTCCTACCAAAGATCATAGAAAACATTGGGTAGGCAGAGGGAATAAACAGAACAAAACTATCCATCTACCTACACACAACTCCCTGCCAACTGATTTTCATATATTCAAAAAGAGCACACATAGAAACGGAAAAAAGAATTCTGATACTTGATCTTGTTGAATAGCAAATATTTGAATAATCTTAAAACATCAGGTATTTTTGGAAATTCCCAGGTCACTGGAAAAAAAAAGAAAAAACCAAAACAAACAAAACAAAACCAAAACCTAAACAAATTTAGGAGCATCAGAACACAAGGTCTATAAATAAGTAGTACCAAGCTTCAAGCATATTTTGAGTATTCTTGATGTCAAAACTGCAATAAAAAGCAATGTGAAGTACCGAGCTATATCCTTCAAAGGGTAGATGACAGTGATAATTATAAGTTATGTAAAGTAACACTTGCAGATTTTCATATCCTGAGTGACTGAGAACGGACATTAATAAAACAGCAAGAGGCAGCATTCTCTCAGCCACAGCAGGAACAAATTCAAATCAGATGAGTGAAACTCCATTAAATGAAGTTAATACTCAACATGCTCTTTCAGTCTCATAAATAAAAGTTAAGGACAGGAGACTGATCTTTCTTTAAAGCAGTATGTGGCATGACTATGATTTTTCTTTCAAATCTGAAAACTTAATGTGAATTTAATGCAGAGGACAAGTCTAAGGCAAAGCTCAGGAACAAGCCATAATTATTTGCACTGCATTGGACACAAGTCCTAACATGTCCTGATAGTCTGTAGCTTAAACACACACCCACACATCCCCCCCTGACTAGTAAATGTGCAAATTAAGCATTCAAAAGCAAAATTATAAATACAGTATTACTAAAACAAATAAATTAGGTTTTCTTTGTACCAGCTTCTTAAAAGCCAGACAATACTACCAGCTTTGCACAAATTTTACTGAGGAGTAAAGAAAAAATAAGGTAGTTAATCTAGAAAATCAATTTTCTCTTGTTTTCTGTTTTAGGGTCACCAAGGTCTTTTGGATACACAGAAGCCTTTCTAGATGGAAGAGCGAATTTAGTCAAAGTATTGCATTCACCAAAGCTGTTAACTACCTTCAGACAATTTGATGCCATTCCTACTGAAGCTCATCTTTAAAAATATTCTATTTTGTGCTCTTGTGAAGTTATTTGTATACCAATAAAAGCTTTTGCTCTGCTAAACACAATTCCAGTTATACATGTTTCTTTACAGTTAAAGCTGAGCTTCCTGTTTATGGTCTGCAAAAAGTGTGGTATAAAAAACAGCTTTCAAATGACAATCATCCTTTCTACAGATGGCATTGAGGTTTGGTTACTATGAAAATGGTCCCTGCTGTACCCAGATTGCACAAGTTTTATAGCACAGTACATGTACAATACTCAAACATAAGTTTAGTAATATATTTACTTCATATTTCCAAGTGTTTCCCCCAGCTGTGCTTGAAGCCTAAGTACTTTACACACCTCCCTCCACGCCACCCTGTCCCCAAACTCTAATCACTCACACAGTTGTTATAGTAGGATTGCCACAAGTGATGTACTACTGGCATTGTATTTTCCTCCATTCTGCTTACAAAAAGAAAAGCACACAGCATTTGTTTTTCAATTAAGAGCTTCAAGCCTATTGACCAGGATAGTGAACCTTTTAAAGGAATTCCTCAGATTTTTGTCTTTTTGTTCCATGGTTCTACTATGAAAAGTGAAACTATAAAAATTACTTTTACCTAGTGGGTCTGCCCTGGAATGCTAAAACTCAAGGCAATTTCAGCACAAAAAAACCCCACATGGTAAAAAGAGATTCATTTTTGGTACTACAGTATCACAACTTCAAGCGTGTAAGACCACAAGTCTGGTCTTATGTACACCTTTCATGCTTTCCTCCCTTTCTTTTTAAGCAGAACTACAGTCCATCATCAAAACTCAGTAAAACCACTCAAGCTTGGTACTAAAGTTATAGAATTTAAAGTTTATGTTAATAGCATTGTTAAGGTGCACATACACATATAGGCATATATAACTAAAAGTACTAGCAATTCCCTTCAAAGGTGGTATTACTCAGAGGGAAACTTGTATACAAATCACCAAAAGAGTTTATTTCCTCAATTCACACGGTGATGCAGAAATGATGCAGAATTCACATATGATGCAGAAATGTGTTATCATACATAGCCAATTTTTGTACTAGAACCAGCTCCAGCTTGGTTTTGTTATTTTTTTTCTTTAGTAGTTAAGGCACATAACTTTAACAGGTCAAAGACCAATAATAACTGATAGCTTCAGATCCATTCAGTTATTTACTTCACTCATTTTGGGCTTATGTACCAACAACCTTACCCAAATGGCACAAAAATATGCAGCTACTAGAAGGAATGTGTCATCCTTATTTCAAAAGAAAACCTTGTAATCTGATTTGTGACATTTAGCTGAGCTCAGGTATTTGAAATGGGAGGAAAATTGTGTATTTTTACTGCACAGCAGCCATTTTAGTGTCAAAAGTTTGCCTCATTTGTTTTAATACCTGATTGATTCACTTAGTAACTGAACCCCAAATCACTAAAATCAATAAGCTGTGGGTTTATATGGAAACTTTAACAGATTTTAATAACATGAACTACGAGTTAAATGTATTAGAATAGAAACAAAAAAGCAATTCATCTTTGCCAAGATGTGTGCTTGCCTACAACTGTTTAAACAAAGCATTTATTTACAAAAGAAATCTTTCAAGATGTCTGTGTACCTCATACAAAAAACAAATTGAGCTACTGAATGCAGTAGTTAATATCACTAAGATACTCCATTATGAAATGGTATTCTCCATGATCACAAACCAGAACAAAACACATTGCAGAGACAATTTTCATGTTATTTTCTACACTTGCATTATTTTTTTTCTTCCTAAAAGCTTTATACAACCAGAATAGAATTAACATCCAGTTACATACTTTTCCAACTCCAGGCATACAGGCAAGCTGGGGATTAACAAATTCATGAGCTCATTAAAGAAAAGCAAGGAACGCTGATTTTCTTCCTCTGTACAGTAACATAGAGATGAAAATTAGCTAATTAAGCAACTTAGTATTTGCACAGGTATCACTACCATTACATTGGGTCTTAAAAGCTCAAACTGAGTTCACCTCAAGAAGTCAGTAAAACAACACCACTGATGCAGCACATGCAATTAAAGCACAGAGAAAGCCACTCGCTACTCACTGTTTAGTTCAACACCTACCTCGTTTATTGTTGTAAATAATATTCTTACACAACAGGTCATTGTGACAGAGCACCACTGGTGATCCTAAATTTGACAGTCTTTCCTTCATCCAGGCCATCTCTTCCTGAAGAACTTGAGGACTTGGAACATCACTTAAAAACCTTTTCAGGTATAAGGAAACTGAGAGTTAATTTAATACTCTGTGTTCCATATCAAGCATTTGTAATGAAGTATTTTTCTCAACATTCTTCCTGCAAATAGTTCAACAGACCCTCTCCCAAATCACGGCATTCTTTCCCAAGGCACAATAGCAGTCAAATTATGACAATCATTTTACTCTGTCCCCCCCAGAAAATAATTTTCTGAAGATTATCTGTGCTGTAAATACAACAGTAGTCGAAAAATCAGGAGCATGAATACGCTCCTGTACACTTTAAAGGTGCAAAGATTAAAAGAACTATTGTATGAATTTCATTCACTTTTTGTTCACATTACATTACTTCCTCCAAGAAGAATACACAACAGTATTAGGTACTATATGTATCTATACTGAGGAAATTAACATTAATTTTTAGTCTAGTCACAGTATACACTTTAATAGCCATTTTATCCTCTACATTTTCAGTTACCTATTCCTGTTTTCTCCGTTTTCTTAATAATTTGATGTTGTAAAAGAAAAACTACTTTGCCAGAGCATTCTTTAATTACAAAGCAGCAAGAAGGGCATCCATGATTTCAAAGTCACATGCGGAATATTTTTAAGTTGGAGTCTGATGATATTGTACAAACACAAACTCCAGCAGAAGGAATGTGAAGTCTAGAAAGAACATGATGACATACCCACCTTTTATTTACTCCCTCATCTGCAAATTCTGTGGGTATGAGAGAGAAGTATTTCCCCATTTTCAGCCACAAATTGGATTTAGGGATCCATCCATTGTGTGCATGAATAGTATGGATTTTAGCAAGCTGTCTAGCAATGAGTCTAAAAAAAATTTAAATTAAATTAATGTTATATTTAACTGAAGAATTCTAAAAAAGGCAGCAGAGACATTCAAAGAGGGTTTAAACAAGAGTACCACAGCCATAGATTGGGTAGCATCTTTCAAGACTCAAAAGGTCGTTAGGATCATTACCTGTGGGAAGGGAAGGGGGAAGGATTGGGGTTCAGTTACAGCACACAAACTTCACCTGCATTTACAGTCTACTCTTGCTTATGTTTCAAATATTGATTTGAATTAGCTGCTATTTTTAGACAACAGTTGCACACATGAAAAACTATAAATCTTAAGACATCAGCGCTTTACGTTCACTGCTAATAGTTTAAAAACCCATTTCTCAATGGAACTTTCTGGGATCTATTCACAAAAGGAATGTCTTGGAAACAGTTAAAAGTACTTTAACCAAGTCCAACTCCCTACAACTCCACCATATTCAATGACCTCTGTAATGGTGATGTGCAAGTGTTAAATACTCACAATAAACAGACCTTTAATGAGTACAGTCTTCTGTGGAGGCAGCAAGGATCCTTTGTTCAGCACTGAAATACCATAACTAAGACAGTGTGAACGTCAGCTTAGCGCAGGCTGATAGAAATACTTATTTTCTGCCTGCGCAGACTCTGCTCAAAGTCCTTCAAGCTAGGCAGAACTTCATAAATGCACAATGAAATGATGAACTTAAAAAAAAAGTTAAAAAGCTTACCTGAAAATATCCGGATTGCACACATGCTCTGGATCCAGGGCTTCTCCCTGCATGAACTCGTAGCACAGGCCATTGTTAAAGGTACAGTAGAGCTGAGGTGCACAGCCATGGGCCTGCAACACACGGAAACTCTTCACCTCCTCATCCCGATCCACCAGGAGCTCAGTCTTGTTCCCATAGATCCGAACTAGAACGACATCATCTGTTATGTCACCCACGTAGCAGCCAATTAATTTATTGGTGATTCCATCAGTGAATAGCTGAAAATAAAAATAATGCATAAGCAACTCAACTCTGCATCTTCAACAAGAAGGAAAAGAATGCTGGGTTATCCTTTAGTTCCCAAAACACAAATGTTTATTAGACTGAGCACTAAGAAAAGAAGTCTTTAAGAGAGAGAAATATCATGAAGAAAATACTTGAATATAAATTTTTTTTAGTATTTAGAGTCATGTCTCTTCTTCCACTCTGTTGCCCTCAAAACCCTAACTCTTAATTCAAAAAGAATAAACCCTCCCACAAAACACCCTCACAGTAAAACAAGCAAGCAGCAAAAAGTAGCTTCAAGATAACATAAACATTTTTTAATTCTTAATAGCAATGAGGTCAGAAAGTCAGCTGAAAAAGAAAAGAAACCTATTTATCAGGATCAGAATACTAAGTGTTCAATGACAACTGTTTGAATTCCTTATTTAGTCATGCCCAGTCATGCACCTTCTGATACGATTTCTCCCTCAAGCCCTAAGTCAGGCCCAGAACAAAAATACTGACAAATGCAGTGATCTGTTGTGTGTCAGACCTAATTCTGAGCCACAATATTGAATGAAAAAGTACTTTTGTTGAAAACACACATCAACAACAGGCAACATATCTACAGGCATCATAATTCTTTAAAACCTTGGACAGTTTGGGTAGGGTTTTGTTATGGAGTGGGGGGGGGAGGTGTTTAGGAGTATTTTGTTTGGTTTTTTAAAACAGTAAAACATAATTCAGAAACTTTTACTTCTATTCCCCCACCCCATTCAAGATATAGTCTTTATTTTGAAAAGTAGTGTCACTCAAACACAAGTGACAGATTATTTCCAAATCTCAGTGGTTTAGACAAATTGAGAATTAGGAGCAAATTTTTTTTTTACTAAAGAAAAAAAAAATTCTGAAGTTGGCTCAAGTCTCCCTGCTTGGGAAAAGACGAGACTTTACAGTAGATGTGTTCTAGCTCATATGCCTTGCTATTCCCAACACCCCTCATTTGATGAGGTCAACAGATTCATCATTAAATGCAGAAAACAAGTGGGGAAGTTTTAGTTGTCATCACAAATTAGAAGAAATAGCTCAAGCTCCTGAGGAAAGATGCAGAAGATACAAAGATACTCTATTTTCTTGAACAGTTACAAATACTCAATCTTGCAGAAGTAGGTATAGGAAATTATATAACTTTCATCTAGACAGAGTAACCATAACTTCAAATAAAACTGCTTACAAAGCCTCAAAATTAAGACTTTACAATTTATGGGGACATCTTGTTATTAGCTATTCTTTTAATAACTCAAGATGAATAATGAAGAATCTTAAATAGTCTTCATTGTAACTGTTACAATGTTAAGCACTGCAACTAAGAAAACTTCCATTTAGCACCATAGATACTGGGCTTGGGCAGCGTTTCACTGATTTGAACAGGCAGTACTTGTAAATCACAAATTACACCTTTATACTATAAATACCCATTCATACTCTTTCCAGTCATAAGGGTATAGTCACAGAACTATTCAGATGAGGAAGAGACCTCCTGTGGTCACCTAGTTAAACCTCCCTGCTCAAGCAGGGCCAGTTGGAGCCAGCTGCCCAGGACTGTGCCCAGGGAAATCTCCAGGAATTCTGGAGACTTTGTAACCTGTCTGGCAGCATGTTCCAGTGTTTGACCACCCTCATGGTAAAAAACAGTTTTCTTTTGTTGAGATGAAACGTCACACGTTTTATTTTGTGCCCATTGCCTTGTCTGTCACCGGGCACTGCGAGGAGTCTGGATGCCTCTTCAATTCCCCCCCCCCCAGGTATTTATACATCTAAGATCCCAGCAAGCCTCCTTTTTTCCAGGCCAAATAGACCCAGCCTCTCTTCATATGAAAGATTCTCCAGGACCCTCTGTCATCTTCATGAACCTTTGCTTGACTTTCTCCAATAAGCATGTGTCTTCCTTCTACCGGAGAGCCAAGAACAGGACACAAGCACTTAAAGATGGCAAATCAACATACTAGTACTGATTCTTATAACTTTTAACATAAACCCAGAAATAGTTAGTTAAAAAAATAGGAAGAGCACTTTGCGGAACGGATTCGTGTTGAGCTGTTCAAGTTAAAAAGTATCTTGTCTGCCATACTTAGATAAAAACTTCCAAAATGTAGTTTAAAGAAAAAAAAATGTACTATGAAAAAGACACAGCTCTAAGGTCATCAGAAATAGTGATACTACAAAAAAAAAAAAAAAACAACCCAAACAAAAAAAACCCCGGATGTTAATAGTGCTGATGCAAAGCAACAGTCTGAATCTCAGTTGTTATGCTGTTGAACAGAAACTGCTGGGCACAGTACACCTTCTGTCACAGGTCTATTATCCCCTTAAAACAAGTCTCATTAGCACTAATAAAAAGAAATCTGCAACAAGGAAATTGGACTCCCTCAACTGTTAATTTAGGAGCTCTACTTATTAGCATCTATTTGTAACATGCTGCTACAAATAATTATTTACACCCAGGAGCATTTTAGCTATTGCTTCTTAAAAAGGCAGAAGGGTTCACTTACTTTTCTAATAACATTATTCAAAGTAGACAATTTCCATATTCCATCATAAGAAAACATCAACTCCTTACTACCACCAGTAAAAGAACAAAATAGTCATTTTATTCTTTTATTCAGAATGCCTTTACTCTAGCATTTAAAGAATCAGCTTAGAAGGTCTTGCCCAAAACATAACCTGAAATGAAGCAGAGCAAAACAGGAGTTCTATAGCAAAAGCATCAGTTGAGCATCATCTCTCAAGCAGAGAACAGACTCTGATGATGTGGATAAGATAATCAGTAAACTATCACAGCCACGTGGAAGAAGATGGAAGACTCTACAGAATGCAATGACAGTAGAAAATTCTGGGAATAAATTTAAAAAAAAAAAACAGAGACAACAGAGGTTAAGAACACAATGCAACACAGAAAACAAAACTCCAGCAGCAAGATTCTGACACTCCTGTAATCCCCAAAAAATTAATTACTGTGATAAGCTCTTATCCCAGTTTAATACATACTTTCAGACAAGGTGATACAAAGGTAAAACTGAACTCTGAAACATTTCTGGAAATTATATTTATACTGCCCACAATCAGATCTAGCTTGAATCCAAGGCTGTCTAGAAAAAAAGAACTGTTTACTGAAATGCAGACTAAAGGTGAGAAAGCTACAAACAAGCTTAAGTTACTCAAGACACAGAGAGCAGCACATGGTACAAACAAGACAGGCCAAGAGAGCCCAGGAAGAGCAAATTTAACCAAGACATGAAGTATCTTTGAGACAGTTTACCCTAAAAGCACTGTTCCTAGGTTATCAGATTCCTGGAAACAGCATGTGATGCATATGCTCCTATATAATAAGCGGGTGTTTCATGAGAAGCTTCTATCTAATCCAGGTTGTTCCAGGTGTTCAAAAGAATGAGAAGAATGAGAACAAAATTGCAATCACATGTAACAAGAATGAATAGACAGAAATAAAAGTGTCATGGGGCAAAGTAGAAAGTACTTATGACTCAGAAGAGCTGTAAAACCAAGCAGATTTTTCCCTTTTAGACTGAGTTATTACATCCATAGGCGGAGAACACAGGAAACAGTACTGTAGTGCCATAAAAACAGAACAGTGATGTGAAGCTGCAGTATAAATAAGTAGGGATTCCCCAGATTCTGCTGCTGAACCCCAGACTGACTTTGAGATCTCCAGAAAGGAACAGACTTTAAAAACATGCTTCTTTAATGCTCAAAAAACATCAAGTTTGTATTGTAAATCTAAGTTGATCTTTTTTCTGGAAAAGTAACATCTACACAGACACATCCACGGGTATAC
Organism: Gymnorhina tibicen; assembly: GCA_013399875.1. Lineage (NCBI taxonomy): Eukaryota > Metazoa > Chordata > Aves > Passeriformes > Artamidae > Gymnorhina > Gymnorhina tibicen. The sequence goes on from VXAZ01009915.1 coordinate 1,100,298, forward strand.
AGATCAAGAACTTAATTTCTTGAAACAAGTTATTTCTCTCTCTATTGTCGCTATTGTACCTCTCCTTCTGTAGCTGCTCATAAAAGAAGGACAAAGTACAACTACTGGAAAATGCCTCGGGTAAATTCTCACATGCACAGCAGGGCTTACAAGAAACCTCATTCAAAGGTCTCCAGGCTCTGGAGCCATATCCTCTAGCTCATTACACTCAGTAGGAGAAAGCCACTGTCTGCATGATTTAGATGGTCAGATGATCAGGAGCAAGATCATTTGGTGTTAAAAATACCAAGACAAGCAGGAAGCAAGCGTCTATTCTCTGCTAAGTTTGGCCAGAGGCTGAACTAGCAGTTTCTGCTGAACCCTTGGGGTACTCTGCATGACAGCAGCCTGGAGAAAGCAATGTTTAGAGTGCTGGTATCACTTTTGCATGGTTTTTCTGGGCTACCAAAAGGTGTGTGTGGGTTTTGTTTTGGGTGTTTTTTGGCTGAGGGCTGGTTCTGATTGAAATGTGTGTCAAGATGTGAAAGTTTTTTTTAATGTGAGGAAAAAAAAAGAACAAATAAGTACTTATTTTTCACCTTGTTTCTGAAGTATATTCTTCTACTTGAAAACAGTCAACATCAGGTAACTAGTCAACACTTTTAAAGTGATGAATTTGCTTTACAAATTTTGTGATACTGATTAAAACAGACACAGATTAAAAAAAAAAAAAAAGCTAATAGAAAATGAGCCTAAGACTTTATTCTAAATCAAAGATTTCATTTGCTGTTCCTCCCCCTGGAATATTTTGACATGAAATGGTGGGAGGGGGAGGGGAAGGACAGGCCATCTTGGATTCTTCCTTTACCACGTTACAAGCCTGTAGCATAAGTTATATGCCTTTACATAGACTCATCCAAGCTGTGTCTAAACAAATATTGATTCTCTGTAATTAGAGCCCCAGTCATCAATAAACACACCCCTATCATGCACAGCTGAATTACATCAGGCACATATGGCATATCACTAACATAAAATGCCACTAAATTTTCTGCCCCACACAGACACCACAAAAACCTTTAAAAACAGGGGATTGAGATTATCAAGCTTCACCAGAAGCTTAAAAAGACTGGAGAAACCAACCCAGCCTCCAAGGACATCCAATACTGCTGGCATTTCCCACTTACTGTGACATTGCATTCAATGCACACTCCAAATTACAGTTTTTCCACACATCAGTAATGCAGCCCATTCTGCAACTCTAACTTTTCTTATTCTTTCCCTCACTCATCACTTCTCCATTTGGAGGTATCAACACTTCTCTGTGAATTTAGTCCTTCCTCTTCACGTGGCAACTGCTTTCCCAACTGCTGAAGTGGGTGATGTGCCAAAACCAGATGAGCAATAAACATCTCACTTGAAAAATGTAACAGCACTGAGATACAAAATAAAAGTTAGTTTACTTTGTTTCCCAGAGACTAACATTCAATTATTTCAATGCTTTTAAGCCCACGCTCAGTCTGTTTATTTACACTACAAAATATTCCAACAAGTTCAGGACTCTGAACCAAATAATAGTTTGTTATAAAAAGAATATCAAGATCAACACAAGCAAATAAATTAGATCAGCAGCCAGAAAATACTACCTGAAGAAAAGCTATTGAGTGCAAGCCAGGATGAAAAAGCAAAGAAACAAGGACAAAAGCTAATCTGGTGAACATAAAAATAGATGAGTGGTTGTTTCACTGGCAAAAGTACAATTTTTTATAAGCATGGGTCCATCCCATGTTCACATTTCATAGCTGCAGGAACAAATCTTTGCAAATTATAAAGTGCTGCAGTAGTAAAATCATGCAAAGTGTTGATAAGTGCAAAGACAAGTAAATCTCAGGAGAAAAAAAAAACTAAAAAAAAAAAACAAAAACCACAATACCAGAAAACAAGCAAGGCCCAATTATTTCAGAGAATTAAAAAAGCAAACTAATCCAATTTATTTGGAGATGATAGTTGCTTGCAGGATTTGCAGGGGGGGTTATGGGGTATCTTTATAAAAAATTCAATCCCCTTTCTAAAACAGATTTTTTCCACCTCTCCTCAGGTTTCATCCTGGACAGGAGCACTGTTTCCCAGCCTAACATTTTAATGATTTTGAAAGATTCTTCAGCAAATTTTTTCCCATATATATCATTCTGGTCTACTCAAATAATGGTATAAATTAACACTATTAGTATTAAGTCTTTTCACCAATAAAAACAGGCAGCCTTTATTCTCAATACTAAATATTACTTCAGAATGGTAAGAAATACCGATGGGTTTTTCTGTATTATAATATTACACTGCAGAGAAGAAACGGTGTATTATGCTACTGAATCCTTCTTTGCCACCAGACTTACAAGAGGTAGACAGTCATAGGATAAAAGAATCCTGAATGGGCACTACTGAAGTGGTAACTCATTTTCTCATACTGTAAGCAAAAACTGATCTTTCTTGAATCCCCATAAGAGAATAAATAAGGAATTCATAAAGTGGGCAACAAAATCCAATCTGTGAGTGTATTCTTACATTAAGAAGGGTAATACAACCTCTTTAAAAGAGTAAAGCACCAAAAAAATTAAGTTTTTATATTTCATTAAGTATCGTGCAGAATATAAAAATTGGAATGCCCACTGTCAAAATTCAAGCTGCTGACAAAACTCAGAGGCCCTGTTTTGAGTTAGAAGAGCATTTTTTAATGAAATTTTAAAAACCTATTTCTCGTGTTCACTACACCTAACTTCTGAATTTAGCAAGCAGTGAGTTTTTCAGCACAAGGGTGGGAGAGAGGCCTCCAAAGAATCCTTCCAACCTGAACTACTCAACATTTCTATTACTAAAAAACAGCCATTCCAGAATCAAAAGTGACTACCACAAAAAGCAGAGAAAGCAAACCTCAAAAACTCAGGAGTTAGAAAATCAAGCACCCACTCCATACAGTTCCTAGGACATTTTCAGTTGGCAACTGCACAGTGTACCTACATGAAAATGAGTATTTAGACAGAAAAATTCTGTTTCTCCCTAGCAATGTAGAATAATTTGAATATTTGTACTGCCCTGTAGGGATAAAATTCACATATAACTTGATATAAAGGAGATACATTACAGTATAGCTCCTTCCATTTCAAAAAATAATGAGCAATGTTTCTGATGTTATAGACTTTCTGATAAATAATGCAATAAAAGAATAATTTAAGCACTGAAGATTTTAATTATTTTCATCTTCCGTCCTACGTTTGTGTTTTATGCTATGGTGTAAAAAAAAAAAATTAAATGTTAAAATATATTCCTGATTTTAGGTACTTATAAATCTTAGGGAAAGGGAGGATTAAGCATTAACATATACTAACTACAGTTTCAAAATTGTTTAGCTGACTAAACAAATTAACACACAACAGTAAATTTTTGCAAGAGAAGGTAATTAACTTTTTCAAATCAAACTCTGGACTCTTCAGCTTCTTACTGATTGTTCTGACCCAAGAATTACTAAGAGCAAAGGTAGCTAACGGCAGAGTTCTCCAGAGGAAGCAGTAGTCATTAAACCTATCACTGTTCTTTGTCCACTTTGCTGTTTCAGATTAGTCAGGCATATTTTCCACGCAATACAGGAGTCCCATCCTCATCTTCCTCCCAAACACACCCTTCTAAAAGGGGGACTCCAGAGCATCCTCCTGTTCACTCCATCACCTTCACGAAAAGGGCCACCTTTCATTTCAACACCTTTCTGTAGTTGATGCATGTGCAACACGAATCTGTAACTGGTTGTATTGCTATCACTGCTGCTGGAACCTGTTTCAAACAACAGGCATTCCTGCTTGTTACACACTCACAGCAGCTTAAACACAGGCTAAAGAGTTAAAAATAAAAGGCTATTGAAGGGCTTTTTGAATAGAATGTTCTCCCACTGTTCAAAAGGAAAACACCAAGCTGAAAAGCTGTGTTTTTGGTTGAAGTAACTTGGTTAAAACTACTCAAGACTTTTTTTAGACACAAACCTCTAACCACAGACAGTAATCTCCTACTTCACTTCTGCATGATCAGTAAAAGAATGCCTGTTCCACACCAATGGTACCGGTATTTTTTATTCTTGTTAATTGCTTCTTGCAAAGGGAGTGGCAGAAGGAAGCAACTTTTTTTTTTTCTTAAACCTACTAGAACTTTACCCAAAGGATAGAGTCATCCCTCCTTAACAGGAAAATGTTTTGGTTTCATTTTTCAACATTCCTGAATGAAAGAAAGAAAAATATTCTCCTGAGAACTGCCCTCATTGGAGAACCAAAAAAATAAAACCATGTATAACTTCAGGTAGCCCTGCAAGGAGCAGGGAGTTGGATTATGCTTATGGACCCCTTCCAACTCAAGATATTCTATGAACTCTAACAACCTTGTTTTTATATGTTGTAAAGCTATTTTCATTGCACTTCAAGATGTTGGGACTGTACATAACTTACGGCCACTGCCTCAAACAGATTATTTAGAAAAAGCTCATTAGCTTTATTTTCATGTTAACTGGACTGGCATGTGCCAAGTTTCATTTTCCTTTCAAAGCACTTCAGAAAATTTCTGTCAAATTATGTGCCATTACCTCAACGTGCTCAGCTTTCTGATACAAATTAGTTCAGCAGCTCTCTGAAGAGGATCTTCATTGAAATAAGACACCTCCACGTAACAGCAACTGCTGAATAAAAGAGCTGAGCAAATAATAAAATGCTCAACTAACCACAGACTGAACTGCTGTTTTAGCCAGGCAAATTAGCTAAAGACTTTTTAAGTCCGGGGGCCATGTTAAGTATATTCTAGAAGCACAAAAGCAGCCAATCCTCCAGCAGATGACTCGTCATAAATACGAATGACTGCTCACCTAGAGAACACCAGAGAGAGCAGCGGTACTTCTGCCAAGAGCAGCGAGCAAGGGCGTTAGCGGGGCGGGTGTGTGCCGATACCACCAGCCTAAACCCCAGCTCAGCTGCGAATACAAGACAGATATTTATTACATTTTTGATTACAGCCCGAGAAGGGCTCCACCGCCCGTGGGAGCGATCCAGACCGGCAGCAGCGACCTCGGCGGCGGTATCCCCTCCTCCGGTGGCCTGTCTCCTGCTCTGCCCCCGGTTTGCAAACACGCCCCACCCAGTAGAGACACGGCGAGGGTGACTCTCAGGAACACCTCCTCTTCCTTCTCTCGCCCCCGGCACTAGAGCTCTCCCTGCCGCTAACGCGGGCAGCCGAGTTCCAGCCGGCAGGGCATGGGAGGGTGAAGAGGGAAGCGGGCGGTGAGGAGGAGCGCCGGGAAGGAAGGAGGGAAGGCGGGAGCCGGGGATGCTGCCGCGCCGCCCCGCCCCGCTGCCGGGCCGCCTAGCAAATGGGGCTCCGCGCAGGGGGCTGCGGCGGAGAGCGGGGGAAGGAGGGAGGGGGAGGAAGCGAGGCAGCAGTTCCCCCGCACAATGGCCGCTCGCCCTCCCCCCTTCCTTGCCTGCTTTTCCCCTCCCTCTCCGCGCCCGAGCTGCCGCATCCCCCGCGGGAACCGGGGCGCGGACCCCGCCATACCTGCAGCGTCACCTCCTCGGGTCTCCAGTGCGGGCGCAGCCGGCGCAGAAGCTGGAGGGCGCCCTGGCGATATCCGGGCCCCTCCCGCTCGCTGACGGTGATGTCCAGTTTGGGCACCTCCGGCGAGCCGGGCGGGACGTGGATGTAGTTGGACATGACAGCGGGCAGGACACGGGGCGACGAGGGCGGGTGGCTCTCGCTGGTGTTTCCTCCGCGGTGGAGCCGGCAACTGAGGGGGAAATTTCCACTTCGGCTCCCGATAAAGCGGCTCCACCTCCCCCGGCTGCAACGCGGAGCAGCCTGGGAGAGCGGGCGGAGCCGGGCAGAGCCCTGCCCTCCCCCCCCCCGCCCGTTTCCCCTCACCTGCCTGTCCCCTCCAGCATCTGCCTGTCCCCCTCCAGTGCCCCGCTGTCCCCCTCGGAATCACCCTGCCCGCCGCTGCACCCCGCGGCCGTGGCGCGACCAGGGAGGGGATTAGTTAAATGTGATCGGGGCTGGTGCGGGAGAGCGGGCGTAAAGGAATGCGGGGCCGGCAGCTGCCCCGGCGCCGCCCGGGAAGTTACCGGGCGAGTGGCTGATCCTAATCGGGCTTGGAGTTATCCGCTGCGGTTGATTTTTTTGTCTTTAATTTGCGTCCCGGCTTTCGGAACCCTTCACCGCCTCTCCCTTTTTGTTTGCCGTGCCCCTGCAGGGCGAGCACCTGCTCAGCACCTTGATCCGTTCCTTCTACACAACAGTTACATTTTTTCCCGTGAGTTATTTAATACTGGAAATGTTGTTGCCTTGAAGTTATTTTTGGCGAAAAAAAAAAGAAAAAAAGAGCCCAGACTATACCACAGCTTGTACAAACCAGGAGGAAAAAAAATCCCATCTTTTTTAGAAATATTTTGATGCTCCCCCTAATAGTCCTACGAGTATCAGCCTCCTTCCACATTCTATGGTCTTCCCACATAGGAAACACTGAACAAGAATTTATTCTGTAAAAACAACGGAATTGAGTTAGACGAAGAACACACAAGAAATACGTAAACAGAGTAAAAGTCGGGCTCTCCCCTGAAGAGCTGTTACTCTAAAAAAGACCCAGGTCAGGGCATCTTTAATCTTAGTATTCTTTTCCATCTAAACTTTGATTCAGACCAAGTATTTAAAATTTTCAGAGCCAGGAATCTGTCCGTGAGAGCTCAGCAAATAATTTTTCCTTCTGCTATATTTTAAATTAAAATTTAATGTTTATGGGTTGGTGTTATTAGTTTAAGTATGTTATTCTACATTAATAGGATTTTTCTATCAAACATGAAAAAAGGAAAGAGTATCAGGGTCCAAATCAAATTTCAAATGCCATAAAACTTCACCCATTTCTTCCATTAGCCCACTTCACTTTCTCTACTTTGAAAGTAAGGATATTTTGAAATTTGAGTGCCTTGAAAAATGGATTTCTTTTAACACATTCATCTTCATACACTGTTTAGCCCTAAAAGTCAATATTACCATAGAGGCATGATATCACTCTACCAGATCAAGCATCATATGCATGGTAGCCTCTGCTTCTCCTTAGGCAGTTTGGTAGATGATAAACTTAGACTTATTTATAGATTGAGGCCAAAGTGATATTTTGTTGAAAAAAAAAATCAAAGGTTGAATGTTCAAGCTTCCAAATGTTAATTTTAACAAGAGCTGGTCTCAACAGAGATGCAGCCTTGCTAATGCTGAGAATAATAAAAACCTCTACCAGAAGGTTTCAGTTGTTAACTCTGAGAAGCCTTGTGAACTTACCCAAGTCTGATTAGATTTCCATAAGTTGTTTTTTAGTGTATTTTTAACATGAAGGGGGGAAGTTGGAGCACTCATGGTCCTTAGATTGTTTGGGAATGATGAGAGCTGAACTTGTGTATATTAAATATTTACAAAATAGATGAAAGAGCCTGAAACACTCAGGCAGTAGGACTCTCATCTTTCTGGTCATGGTATAAAGACCCATCCTTTTGGCTTGTCCTCATGGTGCATTGGGAATTCTTAATTCCTGGGTTTTTTATTAAAAAAAATTATAAAAATTCCTGGTTTTCTTAATTCCTGTTATTTTAATCAATAAAAGTTACAGTTAGATACTCACCCAGGTTCCTTCCCTTTTTACCTTTTGTTTCCCACAAACATTTGCTGTGTCCAAATCAAACCCCAAACATGTGTTTTCTCTTAATGCTTGATATGTTTGCAGGTACACCACACCAAACTAAGCTCATTCCAAGGCTGGTCAGAGGTATTCTCAAGAAGGAACTGAAGAAAACAGGAGGTTTTTCTTCTCTCCCAGGCCTGTGCTCTACCAGGCAGCCTGTCTGACCTGTATACCCTTGTTCTGCCATTGCCTTTTCCTTTTCTGCTAATCAGGAACCAGGTTGTGCCATTTAAATTATTCCTACACTTTTCATCTTGCCTTTATATCAGTGCTGGATGCTTTATAAGCTCTTAAAAAAAAAAAGAAAAGGCATAAAGAGCAACATCAGGATCAGAATCAGTTTTAACTTCCCAGATGGAGCTCACTTGGCTGCTTTCCAAAGCCAGTAATTGCTTCAGAAGGACTCACTGCATAAATGGGATTAGAAATGGGACCCCTTCTAGCCATAATTAATTTTAATAACATTTTGCATAGTAGTGTTTCAAAATGCTTTATATTGTCCTAATCTCACAAATAAAAAAACTGAGTCATCAGACAGTTAAATCTGCCATTAAACCAGACAGAGGGCTTGGGCATAATTTTTTGACATCCAGTCCTGTCCTTTGATCACGGGATTTCTTCAGTGCATTCAAGCATATCATTTCTGTTCATTATCCCACATGTATTATTTGTGTCTAGATGAATCATGTCTCTGTACACATGGTATAAGACGGTAAGTCAGCTTTATATACTATATGGTATAAAACTGTAAGTCAGCTTTATATATTTATTTATTATATTGATTTTTGAATTGCCTGGTGGGCTAGCATCCCCATTGATTTACCAGCAACAACTCTTGACACACAAAGTTGATCATTCTGTCATGTTTAGTGTATTCTGTAAACAAATTTTGTTTTAATCTTGGGGAAGATGAGCTTGAAATAGTTTATTTTATAAGAATCTTGATAGTTTAGAAATTTCTTGAAGATGGATACTGCTTGGTATGTTGTTGAAATGGTAAAAACTCCTCTCCTGAACAAGTTGCTTGACACAATAATAGGTTATAGCTTTTTCAAGTGTATTTTGAAAGCTATATGAGACAGAGTAAAAAGCCTCAATGCTCATTGTAGCTTTACAGCTTAATTTTCTAGTAGGCTCCCAATTACTGATACTCGTTTAACACGCTCCACATGATAACCTAGGTCCTGACCATCTAAGTCCATTTTCCAGCGTGGGAGTGGTGTGGTGCATAATGTAATGTGTTAGGAGATGTGATTACATGGGAAACAGATAAGAGGTTTCCAGCTCCTTCAGCTGTTCAGGGTTTCACATAGAAACCTCAGAAGTTTCTAGAGGAAGTGTAGACATCTGTGCCAATGGGCTTGGTTACCCCCGCAAAGCCTCTCCAGATGAATGCCCAGGAGCCTTCCCTCTGTGCTGTCCCTGACTCCAAGTCCATGAACTGTATGTGAATACTTACCCAGTTACACTTCCCGCTGGAAACCTTAACAAACTAAATAAACCCCTTAACCAGGCTTGTTAATTAATCTCAACACCAGGAAGAGATAAAACCTGATAAAACCTGCCTAAGTCAGTAGGACCAAAGACATGTTTACATTTAAGCAGGCACTAAATCAAAATGAGCAGCTTAGCAAGGAATTCTGCAGTTTCTGCAGTTTCTCCATTTTCTCCATGCTGTATATTTGTTTAAGGCTATTTATAAAACAATATAGTCACTGAGTTAAAAGAAAGAAGAAAACCTATTCATATTAGTTACACTTCTCAAAAAATACCTGTGCAAAAATAAAGATTAAATAAAGCAGCACAAAATCATAATTAAGGCCAGTGCCTGCATTCATTTTAACAGACAAAGCTGTATGTTAATATTTGAAGAGTAGTTACAAGTTGACTGATCCTTGACTAAACTTGAACTCTACATGTGTCCAATGATTTACCATATCCTGATGTTTTTCTGAAGGGCAACAAGTACACATATGGTATAAGTACCCAAATAGAGTCTACTTCGGCAGATTAAAGATCTTATGCATTCAAGAATAAATTCACAGGCAGCAATACAGGAGGAGTTGAATGGCTTTTGTACCTTCCAGAAATTTATGCTTTTCTAACATTTTATTGACTAATCAAACATCTTCCTACAAGGGAAAGTTATAAACATCAGCAATTTAAAACACAGTCAGTGAAAAAGACAATATCAAATATGTATTTAAATGTCATGCAAGCTGTAAAAGAAGCCTAGAATACTTTTTCTTCTTTCTACGGTACTATCAGAATGTCATTCTGTATTCTCTAATGAAATCTCTAATCAATTTTACAGTATAAAGCGGGGCAGGGAGGAGATTGCTGAACTAAATTAAAACAATTAAAAATTGTGTAGGGAATTATCTTAAGGGACTGAGAGCATGGTTATCACATATAAATAACTGCCACTTTACATTTAACCTGAATCAGTGAGAAAGAAGAGAGAAACCTCAGATTGAGAACTGGCTGAATGGCAGATCTCAGAGGGTTGTGATCATAGCCTAGTTGGAAACCTGTAGCTGTGGTGTCCCCAAGGGTCAGTCTTGTTCAACTTACTCATCAGTGACCTGGGTGATCATCAGCACATTTGTTGATGATACAAAGCTGGCAGGAGTGGCTGATCCATCAGAAGGCTGAGCTGCCATTCAGTAAAACCTGAGTAGGCTGGACAGTTGGGCACAGAGGAACATAGCAAAGTTCCACAGGGGCAAATACAGGCCCTGCACCTGGGGAGGAAGAGCCCCGGCACCAGCACAGGCTGGGGGTGACCTGCTGGAAAGCAGCTCTGCAGAGAAAGACCAGGGAGTCCTGGTGGACAAAAGGCTGTCCATGAGCCAGCACTATGTCCCTGTGGCCAAGAAGGCCAGTGGGATCCTGGGGTGCATTGAGAAGAGCATTGTCAGCAGGTCCAGGGGGCTTTTATCCTCCTCTTCTACTCAGCCTTGGTGAGGCCACCTCTGGAGTGCTGTGACCAGTTCTGGGCTCCTTGGGACAAGAAAGGCAAGAAAATTCTTGAGACAGTCCCATGGAGGGCTGTGGAGACTATTAGGGGTCTGGAGTTATAAAGAAAGGACAGGAGAGCTGGGCCTGTTTAGCCTGGAGAAGAGATGACTGAGAGGGGACCTCATCAATGCTTCTTAAGGGCAGTTGTCAAAAAGTGCTGGTGCTCTGTGACAGGAAAAGAGGCAATGGGCACAAACAAACACAGAAAGATCCATCTGAATAAAAGGGAAAATTTTACTTTGAAGGTGACAGAGCACTGGACAGGCTGCCCAGAGAGGCCATGGGATGTCCTTATCTGGAGATATTCAAAACTCACCTGGACTTGATCCTGTACAACCTGCTCCAGGTGAGTAGAGAGGCTGGACCAGAGGATCTCCAGAGGTGCCTTCCAACCCCAACCATTTTGTGATTCTGGGAAAGGCAAAGAAGGGTGTCAAAGAGGGGAGATGAGAGACAGAAGGGAAAGGAAAGAGCAGGAAATTGTTGCAATTCTGTGTCAAAGAGAGAAGAAATTACTAAACTGGCTTATGTGTCTTCCTCACAAAAACACCATTCCCAGCAACTTTCTTGGTAGTTTCAAGAAGTCAAGGACCAAAAAAAACAGAAATTATGCAAAAGTTGCACTGCTCTCTTGTGCTTATGGCCAGTTCCTTTACATTAAATTGACAGATGATCAGGAGGACTCTGGGACAACACCACAATATCCTTTTCATAAGCATTCCAGCTTGTGTGCTGAGGCCTGCATGTCCAGTAGGCTCCAAGCCAGGTGCTCTTTTGGTGTCCCTGTGTGCACCTTTTCTCTAGGCCTTACTTCCAACCTTGTTCATAGCCCATTTCCTACAGAACTAAGGTTAATGTGACCAGATTTTGTGTCTGCCCTCCATTAATGACTTAAGAAGGAGCAACTTTAGAATTTCACTGGATCTTTAAATCCCAAAGATAGTTTTAAATCCTATAATAGGGAATTACTGAACAGGTGGAGCCTACAATCTGTAGGTCATCATATCAGGCTGCTTTTGAAAGCCCTACAGATTATTATTGTTTTCAGGATTATTTCATTATTCATCTTAGAGATTTTATTTACTCCCAAGGCGTTGATTCTCAGAGGGCTGGCAAAAGAAGTATCGTGGGCACAAGAGAAGAACAGCTCAGAACAGCCTGATATTTAATCACAGGCTGTAAATATCTTTTACAGACTTGTATGTTTGCAACTGTCACTAAGCACAGAAAATTCCTAAATTAGTCAGCTTCTATTATATTTTTCTTAAGGGAGATCTTGGAACATTAGTTAAATTACACTTCAGGTTTAAGGATAATAAAGCTATGTATTCCTCTTGGAAAAGTAAAACAATATTATAACAAAAAAATAAATAAAATATAATAAAATTATGGCAACTATACCAAAGATAAGGGGCCAAACTTTGCCCAATTCTCTATCTTCCCTTCCACAGGGTTATACAGTTCAATAGCCACAGGAAGCACAGAGGACTGCAGGGGAGAATTGCTTCCCTGGTTCCTGCAGCTTGGACAGCATTAAGAAATCAGGAGGGTAATCAAGGAGAAAGGTATCAAGAGTTGCTACAAGAACATTGTGTCTTACTACGAGTTCTCACTGCAAGTGAAATTCAGAGTTTAAGTTTTATCAAAACAACTTGAAAGAGAACTGGAAGTCTCACTGCAGTGTAATCAAACACAGATTCTTAATCTTTATCAGCTTTCCTAGATTCTGTTTCTTTCTTCTCTTCCCTTAAAATATTTTGGACTGTGTAGCAGATCCAACTCTGCAGTCTTTGCACTTGAAGATGTGACATACCAGTAACATTTATGGGTTTTTTAATCCACCAAGCTTTTAACATGTGTAAAGCAAAGAATATTCATTCTGGCTTCCCCCATACCCAACCCCCCGGCGCCCCTCTGCCCTTCCTCCCCCCTCAAAGCACCAGAGGTGTGGAGCCATGCCTCTGATTCTTTCTCATTCTCTGGAATTTTGCATTTCTATGTCAGCTGGGCCTCCCTGCCTGCAGTCCTTGAAGGCTGAGGTTCACCCAAAGTACAGAGAAAATCTTGTGCAAGCAATCTCAGCTGCATCATTTTGTTTGGTCCTGATCCGTGTATGTTTTGCTTCAATGTTCCTCTGATAGTTACATTTTTATCTAGATTTTAAGTTTCTAAGTAAGACTAATTTTTGTTTAGAAGATACTGTTTTCCCTGGTAATTGTTACAAACGGCTGTGTTTCAAGTATGTCAGGAGCTTAGTCAGCTGTTCCTGCAACTGAAACTTGTTTTTCTTCTTTTTATCCCTTTCATCCAGTGGACAAAGTTTCCTGCTGCTCTCCCTACTGATATTTGATATCCTATCTCCAACTGATGTACATCTTTAACATTTAAAGAACAGCGTGTCAGCTAGCTCTGCTAATTAAGACTCTTTCTGGTTTTGTATTGTTTGGTTTTCGTTTGTTGTTTTGGTTTTTTGGTTTTCATTGAATTATTTTGGAGGTATTACTTCTCAGAGGAATGACTTTTTCTAATCCAACTCCCTCTTCTTAACAACAATAATTTTAAAAAATCACTTGCTCATACTTTGCAGCAATGTATTTATTTAATCTTCAGCATTAAAGGAATGCTTAGAGGGAGCAAAGCAGCCAGTCAGCAGCTTTTTTGAATGTCTGCTACAAGTCATTATAATGCAAAAAAGTAGGGAATTTGAGAGATTTGGTTTTAGTTTCTCTAGAAGTGTTTTACATTCTAATAGCTTTCCTGATAATCATCTTTTCTCCTCCTTTTTTTACAGGAAATAATCTTTCTGGCCCCACCAGCAAATACTTACAGTGGAAAGCAACAGTGGGAAGCCATTAATATGTAGTTATTGACTGTGCTATCAAAATGTATCACTAAGAGAAAGATTAAAAGCTGTCCACTGGTCTTTTTATGATGACTAAATGACAAAAATGCTTCCAAATCATTCAGTAGATACTGAACTCCCTGCTCACCTTTACAAGTATTTGTTTCCCACTCTCTTTGGGAACAGGAAGCTCCAAGTGATAAAAACCCACAAGTACACAAAAGTAGGAATACTGAGGGAATGTTAGAAGGGTAGGTTGACTGATGCCATCATCTCATGGATTAATTGGCCAGATTCATGTATTTATATAAAAATCTGCAATGCTGTTCATAGACCCTCAGTGGTGGACAAGTGGAACTCGTGAGATAGCAGCTCTGGGACAATCACTTCTAGTTCAATAAATCATTGTCTTCCTTTGCTTTGCTAAGTTGCATAAAGTCATTGGCTCAAGGTCAACTTCTGTGTGATTCTTAAAGTGTCCCCAAACCAGCTCTGCCATAGCCTCAATCAGGTCCTTTCTTACAAGGCAGCACTACACTCTGATGAAGGAAGTAGATAAATAAATAAACCCAGATATCTGAACCTTCAGAATCTACTAAAACAAACAAACAAATGAATGAATAAAATTCACCTTTAAAATCCCTTTGATGAATTTAAGGTCACAGCTTATTGGTAGTTCACTTTCTGCCAGTCAGGGATTTACATTTCCTCCACCAAGAAGAAAAATTTTTCCACCAAGAAAGTTGATGCCAAAACCTAAACCTCTGGCCAAGACTGTTTTCCCTATAATAACATCTCCCTTGCTTACTCTTTTATAAAGCAAACTCCTTAATTACTTCCATAAATATTCTGGGCTTCTGCTCTTCTCTGGTGTATTTTAACTTGCCCTTTTTATCTTTGTGGTGTTTTTCAGCATTCTTTCCTCAGTCAGCTGTTCAAATTTGATCCTCATAATTCACTAGATGTTTTCATTTTTTAAAAAAAGTGAGGCTTCTCTTGGATGGAAAAGATCACAAATAAGAGGTTTCACCTGGTCAAAAGAGCCTGGCAAAATCTGAATGTCATATGGGAAGGATCACAGAGTAGAACACAAGTACAAGAACATAGCACACTTTTGATGCAGTTGCTGAAAGCATAAACAAGATCAGAAAAATGTTAGAAAATGAAATGTAATTAGTACAGGGTTTGGGGTTTTTGAATACTGTATTGTGAAACAACCTTAACTGGGAGGGGGAGGATGATAGAAAAGCTGCCTGATAGAGAACCTTTGGCTTGAAGTTCAAGAAGCAGCTGAAATAGGCACAGAAACAGCCATGGAGAAGCACTCCTCATGTCTATGACCCTGTTTTACAAAACCCCAAAGGTAATTCCAGTTTTACACAAGGAAAACGTGTTCCATCTGAACACAAGGTAAGTGAAAGCAGTACAGGCATTTAAAAAATAAGATAAGCTGTTTACATAGGTATAGGCTACGGAAACCTTTTCCAAAAACTAATCATTACTTCTATGACCCTTATCAGCAAAACAAGGAATTCATACAATAACATTTATGTCCAGTGAATTTAGAATAAATTAAAGAAAGGCATTTTTAGCCGAGATAGGCATGTAGAAAATAGTGCTTTGGGCAGTTTAGGTAAATTTTGTGGCTGAATAATTTCATAGCTGATAGTAATACATGCAGTTATTGCACATACCAAGTTAAGGATAATTAAGATAAAAGTGATTAAATCTCATTCTCATATAGTATAAATTAAATTGGCAAAAGTCAGGAGGGAATTTTTTCTTCTGAACTTTTTTATTGCACACTGTATATTTTTAGGGAATATTAAAATATGTTCACCTGGTGTTGGAAGCCTCTGCTTCTGGGATACAGCTGGTAATAGAAGATTGGATCACTGATATCATCTGGCATCAGATTATTTTTGGTGTCTGTGGTGGAAAGCCATCAGGCCTGCAAACAGACCACTGCAGAAATTCACAGTGAGAACCATATATTGTGTTGTATATATATCCAAAAGGATGCTAAAATATTCATTTAGCCATCTTTAGTATGTTTTAAATTTCCTGGTTTGGTGTTCTGTACGAATTAGAACCTTTTCCTACATTGAGTATTCTGAACAAATGCTGCTGCACGTTGGCGTGGAGATCTGATGGAAATGGAGTCCTGGCACCAAGCTTTTCTGCTGCCTTAATGAGCTCCCCAGCCCTTCAGGGGCAGCTGAGGAAATCCAGGTCCCCAGACGGATAATTCTCCGTGTTTTTCTCATGCACAAGCCTAGCTGTGCATCCACTGGTGCTACATGTGTAGAACACCTATAGATTTGGTTTTAGTTTCTATACCTCTGTTTTCATAATTGCACTGTGAATGGGCATTACTCTGTTTTTATAAACTTGTCTGTTTCACTAACATAATACACTTGTCAAAAAGGCAGAAGGAATCCAGGATGTATTAGAAAAGGTAGTCACAGCAGGGACTACCTGCACATCCAGAGGTACACAGGGTAAAGTAGGGGGACTGTAGTACAAACACTGTTGAGACCTCACCTGAAACACCATATCCAATTCTGGTCTCATATATTAAAAAACAAAACAGAAAACCAAAACAAGTATGGATAAAGGATAATAACATAATAAGGTAAAGGAGACTCCCATCCTCTTGTAAGAGAAGTCTGTAGCTTGGCTAGTTCCACCTAGTACCAGGAGAGCTGTGTGTGGACAGAACCATTCATCACAGGTTTCTGCACAGATGTATCCTGAAGGCAAAATATACATTTAGGCTATAAAACAACACTAGTGTGCAAAAAATAAATCCCACATAAACTGATACTGGAGTTCTAGCTCGAAATTTCTAATCGTGCACAGAGGTCCTAAAACAGACTTCATATATGAGCAATGGGGACAAGAAATGTCTCAAAAAAACCCCACAAACCCCCACAACAACAACAAACCACCACAAAAACACAAACAAACAAACCACAATGAAAACAAAACAAAAACAAACAAACCCAAACCAACCAACCAACAAGAACAGTTAAATTTCAAGAATCCTAATCACTCTGTCCTCTTCGAGACTGAATCAAAAGTAGCAGGCTTCTTAATGCTCGGTAGTACAATATCTGTAAGGAATACCAGACATTCCCAGGAATGCCAGAGCTGTACTTTAATTTCAGCATCCCACTATTTTCAGTGGTTGCAATTTGGAATGAGGAGGGTTATGCAGAGAAGCATAACCCCGTGTACATCCAGCCCACCCCTAGTTAAGAGTTTTGATACTCCTCTGCATCTGACCATGTGGTTGTAACAGAATTATTCTTTTTCCAGATTACTTTTTATCTGCACTTTTCGACTACCTGACTTTGTTCATCACAATTTAGATACTGTGAGTTAAGCTGTGAGTGAGGATTGCATTTTACTACATAACAAAGTAATTTTCAGCAGCTGTGTGAAAAAAATGTCTACCACCATGAACAGAAAATGAAACTGTGACACATATCCGGTTTATGAGGTGAAGGTTCCCTTCCTTCTGGGAGCCCCTCAGTATCACAGAGATTTGAAATGCAATTTCTCACAGCGAGATTTGAAATACATCTCTAACAGCCTGCTCTGGTAACATAGCCTCAGTTAGAGGCTGGGAAAGTTCACAGCTGCAAAACCTGCATCTGAAAGACTGAGCTGTTACTTCTCTGCTGCAAGCAGATAACAAAAAGTGTCCATGGAAACATTTTTATGCTTATCTAACAGTCCCTGATGAGCAAAAAAACCTTGGAAGATGTGAATTACAAAGGACAGGCAAATATCTAAAATGGCAGGGGGAGTCATCATCCTTTCCACACTTTTCTACTGGTACCCCACCTTGGTAGCATCAATCTCAAAGATATTTTGCCTCTTAGTTCTCTCCCATGTTCTCATCTGTCTAAGGCACCATGCTAAGGATTCCTGGCTCAGAGGAATATCAGAGTCCATGACAGTTAAACAGACTGTGTGTGTGCATGTCAAACACTTCACACACTTCATGTAATGAGAATTCCTACTCATGGATAATAAGCCAGACACTTCTAGCAGAGTTTCCCCTAGGCCTAAACTCAGCTCATGGACTATGAGTAGTCTGACTACACCAACTACCAACCCCACATCAGTGGCTGCATATAAACTTAAATCTATCTGCAGTACAACTCCTCCATTGGGATAGTTCACATGTTCTCTTACCTCAGAGACACCTGAAAACCAAAACCAAGCCCTTACATGCATGTGTTTATTAAGCAAGATAGTACATGGCAGATTTAGAAGAAAAATGTTTCAAATGTTATCTGAGACAATTTGTGCTTTTTTAAACGTGAAGATCAGTGCTATCAAGCTGTTTCCCCACACATGCAAAGAAAAACAAGGTTAAAATAATATTAGATCTGTCTTAATTTCAAAACAATCCTCCAAAATGAAGTGAAGGCTGATGAAGTGATCAATCTATTGATTTGAAGCACTGAAACTTAACATAGTGCTTTGAGATAATCTCTGGCATAAACGGAAAATTGCTGGAAAGGAAGGCCACAGATAAAATAGGAAACTCCAGGTAAAGGCAGCTAACTCTTAGGGTTTAGAATTAGGCCTTCACACAGATCACAGCTATGCTTTGCAACAAATTCTTGGAATGGTTGTCCTTTGCAAACTGATTATATAAATTTCTTCACTGGAGGGTTCAGCACTCACAGCGATAAAATCAGGAAGCCCAGTAGGTTTTCATACTACTGAAAAGTCATCTGTGAGATATCTCAAGCCTGCGAATGTGAAATTATGACACAGATTTAGTGAACATGTTCAAAAATGAGGATGGATGTACTGGAATATTTTTATTTCTCCTTGCTTTTTTCAGACTGCTAAAATTAGCAAAGGATGGTCTGTTCTTAGTCCTTATATTAATAACGGCAAGATAGTAGAGATCTTTCTTACTCCAAGAGCCTAAACTGTAGGATACAGCTCTTACAGGATGTCAATCATATACTTGTGTACACAAAAACTCTCAGCTACTGTAGAGAGGGATTTTTTGTTACTCCTTAAAACACGGTAGTGTGTGTCCTTATTTTGTGTTAAATATTAGTTTATTTTTAATTTTGGTAGGATTTTCCCAGCTGCTAGGTGCTTTGATGCTAGGAAGATGTACAGTCATTTTGCAGAATTCCTCTGTATAATTAAGCAATTTATTTAGCAAGTATTTCTCAAGTCAGGCTGTTCATAATAATCTTGGCTAAGAAAATCAAAGCAGCATCTCCCTCAGCTGCTATCAAGAAATTCCAAGGTGATGATCGTAATTCTTCCATACATAAAAGCAGAGAAAGGCAGCACAGGCCTGATGAATGAGAATTTTTGTACTTTGAAGGCAGTCTGAAGACACCGTCCTTGCATTTCAAAAGCCCCATAAATTGCTGTTAACAGGGCCAAATGCAGCATTGAACACAGCTCTGCCAGGAATGAATGAAGACAGTACTCAAAAGAACAAGCACCAATGATAGGCTTCTCCTTTAGACAGCTTTTACTGGACAAGAGTTTTCACTTGAGAATTAGGATGGTAAGTAGTTTGTTCAAACGCTAATAATCAAGAAAGTGAGCTGGATTAATTCCCGTTGGATAATAAGGAATGATCAGTACCAAGACCATCTATCTTCTTTCCACTGTACATAATTCAGCTTTATGAACCCACAGCTATATATAAATTAAGAGTTTTTAAAAGGTTTGTGGGGTTATTCTGCAGTTCTTGAACTATTCTGCTTTCTCTGTGAATGGATATTTCCTTCTGACCTCAGGTGGGAATGCATTCAGGAATAAAGATAAGTCTAAAATAATTATTTGCTTTGTTAGAATTATGAATCTTGTTCCATTAACCCATCAGCCATGAATAAGAAGACTCAGAATTCAGATCCTGAGCCTCTTCAGTCTCCTTTGGCTTCGTACAACACAAACCCCTCTGTATCACGTTTTGACAACAAATAGGTATCACTGTGTAGACACAAGCTTGAATTCCACTTCTGTAAGAAGCTGGATGTGAGGCATTACATGCTGCTAAAACCAAAACTCAGCAGTTTTCTTTGTCAATGAACTTTATTTTTTATATATTTAATACTTTAACATTTAATAACTCACATCACCATGTCCATTTCGAATGGAACACACGAAGCAAAAGCATCACATGGTTATTAAGAACTGCACTCCCTACGTTTTAGAATATAAAGATTTATTGTTTTGATTATAATCCAATTTAATGTCTTTAATGCACCAGAAAATAACTTGCAAATCTTGTGAAATATCTTGAAGACCATTCTAAAGATAGCTTATGCAGTTGCTACAGTTAAATTCATCTCCTTGGCAGCACAGACTGACCTACGGAGCAGCACTTTTGTGGTCTTGCTGCCTGTGCCATAGTTGTTGATGAGACATACAAGGACAATAGCTTTAATAAGCATTAAACTACTTCAAAATTGCAGGATCATCATCTTTGATCCTGAAATAAATAGGATAGTCAAATTCGATAATATAAAATAACATAAATTTATTGAATGGCCGAATATCGGAAACGCGATGCCACGATCGAAAAGTCACAGTTCCAAGCCCGGGGTTGGTACTGGGTGAACGCAGGTTTGGTCTCTATCGCGCCAAAACCTCCCTTGTTCACAACTGCTGCTTTTTGCAGCGGGCTTATATACTATGTTTCCGCCCAGAGTTCGGAGTTTTGGAGAGTTAACTTCTATTCAACGTGTTCATAAAAGGATTCTATTCTAGGAACTGAAGTGGACAAAAGCTCATCCTGCCTTTGATTAGTCTTTTCATCACCGGGGAGTGTTATCAGATGTCTCTCGATGTTCCATATCTCGGTTCCGATCTGCTCGTTGTCACCTGGCCGAGGAGGAGTTCTCGCACATCTGAGTTCTGATTGCCCGTTAGCACTTGGCCTGGGAGGAGTTCTCACCGATATGAATGCTGAAAACTTTTCTTTAGGGATGTATATGTTCGGGTGGTGCTGTATGATATTTCAGCGTAATTCAGATCCTTTCCTGGTAGAAGTGAATTTCTTACTTTTGGACAGATGCCGTCCCTTTCGGATGTAAATGTCGTCCGGTGAGCATGGCATTGTGTTCAGCCCGGACTCATACTCCATTCGANTGACAGCAATTTCAATATATAAATATATACATTCATTAATATGCCCATGTTTTGGTGTGGGACCTGAATAAATGATCTATTTATTACATTTAGACAGGAAAAATGAAAATACCAATGTAATGTAAGGTAATGTAACATAACGTAAGGTAACATAACATAAGGTAATGTAACATAGCGTAACATAATGTAAGGTAACATAACCAGCAAATATAACTGTTTTAATAACAGTGGAAGGCTAATAGGTATTACTGACATAGTTAAATATCTCATTTGTCTCAACCCTTACAAGTGTTATATATATAATCAGTTAATTCACGCTCAGATATGAAATATCATACTGTTAAATTGTGTCTTGGATCCTGGTGGGGGGGGGTGTTCTTGGGCTCAGCCGAATGCGATTCCGGGAATCATGTATCTTTTCACCAAAGGGACATTTGCATCTTAAAACTGCAGACTCCCCCCGAACAGGGTGTAGTCTCTGCCCGCTACTGGTAAAGGAATTGCATTACGCTGAGATATCATACAGCACCACCTGGACATATACATCCCTAAAGAAAAGTTTTCAGCATTCATATCGGTGAGAACTCCTCCCAGGTCAAGTGCTAACGGGCAATCAGAACTCAGATGTGTGAGAACTCCTCCCCGGCCAGGTGACAACGATTAGATCGGAACCGAGATATGGAACATCGAGAGACATCTGATAACACTCCCCGGTGATGAAAAGACTAATCAAAGGCAGGATGAGCTTTTGTCCACCTTAGTTCTTTGAANGAACTAGGCAAGTCTGGTACGATAGAGACTAGACTTTTGTTCACCCAGTACCAATCCCGGGCTTGGTACTGTGACTTTTCGATCGTGGCATCGTGTTTCCGATATTTCGGCCATTCAATAAATTTATGTTATTTTATATTATCGAACTTGCCTATCATATTTATTACACAAGGAAAAAAAGCAGAAATGCTGAAGGTGTCACTGAAGGGCTATTTATTTTTTAATGCTATAAATACTGCTGCTGACAACTACATTTAATTAAATTATTTACTAGGTATTGACTAATTAACTGGAGCTTTGTACACGGGAAGGACTCTGAGAAGCTATTATTATTCTACTGCTTGTAACTCAATATCTTTGCTAGAACATGTGCACAAGGTTTCTGGTTCAATCTCTGTGAACTGATATTCCAGTTATGCCATTGCCACTCATAAAAAGCACCAAGTCACATGCAATGTTATTTCCCTCACAGAACTGTGAGAAAGAGAAATGATTCCAAATTACTGGCTGAGAATCTGGCATCAGATCCAGTTGTTTGATTCCCCCTGTAGGCAATTGCATTCATTCCTGTGTTAGTGAATATTTATTTTATCCAGTTTCTTTCAATTCCAGATGGAAATCGAGACCTTCAGACAGCAACAGAATAATGAAACAGAATTACAATTATTATGATTTCAATGGCTCTCTATTTTTACAAATTGCTTTATATGGACCAAACCCCAAACTGCTGAAGTCCACAGAAGATTGACATGAGTAGACTGTTGGAAAGATGTCACATTCGGAAGAATACAAAGTGTTGATATCTCATTTCCAAAGGAAATACTTTCATTTGATATACCGGAAACAAGTATACATAAAAAAAATCAGAAGTATAATTTTAGGACTATGACATATGGGTTTTATTTTTACACTCTTTAATGTAAGCCTTGAGAATAATTCTTGGCTTATTTTTTACCTTAAGGGACAACCAGGTTTTATTCAATTCACTAGATCTTCATGGGAATATTACTTCAAATATTATTGGAATTAGAGTTCATTGGATAAGCTTTTTTCACACATATTATGGGATATTTAAAAGACACATAGATGTGGAATTAGGGTAATTCTTTAGTGGTAGAATTGGCAGTGTTAGGGTAATGGTAATTGAGAGTCAAAATGAAGTACGTATTTCAAGTTTGAATTGGTCCTGCTCAGGCTTCCATCCTGCCCTTATCACACACCTGTTATATTAGAGATCCTTATGGAAGCAAGATTTTGTTCCAGTAGATAGTAACAGACATTAATATTGCTCTAATCTTGTGTTTAAACAGTCTAACTACAGTGAGCTCCTCCAGTGTAAATCAGAAGCCTCAGTAATGAAGACTTGCTCATAATAAACCCCATCTCTTCATCGCAGGGAGACAGTTTCACCTTACTGATTTTATTGAGAGAGGATTTCACTCCATCTCTTAATCTATAATGAGAGGGATTAGGGTTGCAATGTCAATCAGATACATACAGGCAATTATAAACAGTAGTGACTGGGATTTTGCCCTTATCAAAATCCTTGCAGTGGGCACGCAGCACAGCACATATAGAGCAGAAGGAAGTTTGGGTTTTTTTCTGGGATGCAGGCATCCTTTACTAAGGATCCATCACACTGGATACAGAACCCCTATGAGCATTATTAAAAACATTTTTGGACTGGTGTCCACCAGATTTAAGCCAGATTGATTTGAAAAGTGTAGTTAGTTTTACAGAGAAATACAGGGATTTTTCCAGAAACCAAAATCTGACACAGCAGTTTCCTGTGTTCATGATAGCTGAAAGATTCCTGCTTCAAAGACTACTTATGACAGTGAAAGGAATGAGATAGGTTTGTCTTTACAAACAGTGGATCTGCTGATAGGTAAAAGCTAGATACTGAGAGGTGAAAGAAACAATGGGAGGAATTCCATTGACTGATAAAAGGAGTGAGAGGGATTTGCCTTTACAAAAAAACTGTGGGTCTGCTGATAGGTAAAGATAGATACTGAGAGACGAAAGAAGCAATGGGAAAAACATAAATTCCATAGGAAAAGAAAAAGGGGGGGTATACTCTAGAGGGGGGTCTTTATTAGGCGATTTGGGAAGCCTGTACCTCTCAAGTACATCAGCCAATGGGGAAAGACAGAGGGAAATGCAGCTGGGAAATTAGGATATAAAGGAGGCTGCATCCTCTAATAATCTGAGTGACCCCAGGGGAATGCCCCATGGCCTCTCCCTTTATTTTAATAAAGTAACAGGACTCCTCTGTCTCCTTTTTGGACATAAACCTCTGGTGTTTGTGGATTAATTTTCCTGACAACAGTAACTACAGTAGAAATGGAGCCAGTATCTTCTGTGAAACAGGGATAAAAAGCATTTTTTCTGTGTTTCAACAAACTAAAACCCCTCCAAAAAGTTTTTCATTCATTTCTGTTTAAATCAACTCAAGACAATATAATCCAAAAGCACTTTTCCCTGTGGATAAGAGACAGCCCACCACATCCTAGGTCCTGAGGAAAACCTAGACCACCACCTTCTAATCTGTATCTTGAAGGCTGGTAAACCAATATAATTGAAACCTACCCTGATGTGATGGGTCGGCAGACTGAAGTTACAAGGAAAACCTTATCTTTGAAGTATCAATTTCCAAACTAAGGTTCAACATGCATGTCTATCACAAACTCTCTCTCTATCTTACTTAAAACTGAAAAAGAAGGGACACATGGATCATTACATTTAAGTGGCAAACTCTCCCACAAAAAACTCTCCTATTTTTCTGACACTCACTGTTCCACACGAGATGCCTTTAACATTGTAATTAGCAATATTCTTGAGTTACTCAGTTATTCACTGAGTTACAGTGCCATTTAATACATAACAATACCTGCTCAAGTAAGATAATGTTGTTCTTTAAGCATATCGCAGTGGTTATCTTGCTGAAGCAGGACTTCTATTGTCATGACTTACTAAAACATCACTACTAAGCAGAAGGGACAAAACTCAGCAAGAAACAAAGTGAAATGCAAAGTCAGATATCACATCTTTTTTTTTTCCTTATGATGAAAATACACCTTTTAGTATTTTCTGTGGAGTTCTGGCATGCGTATTACTGAGCATGTACATACTATAGCTTTAGTTTCCAGTATATCCATTATATTTGCCTAAAACTGATGGAAATTTAATGCTATTTTCGAAACCTCAAGTAGTTTATAAATTCTAGGGGTCTGAGTATACTTTCAGCTGAGTCCCTTCTACCTTCACAAGTCCCTGCTGGCCCTAGAGAACTGTAATGCCATTGGCAGGAAATGTGTGAAGTAACATGCTAATTTATGAAAAGACAGGTCTCATTCTGCCAGTACAGAAAATCCTCAGCCCCAAGGCAGGTCTAATACACCAAGCAGGTTTCTTAATGCATTAAATCATATCTAATTCATCTTTCCAAGTATCTAAAAACCAGATTGGAACTGGCTCTCCAAAATAGGTGTTTTCTGATTTCTAGTCCTTTGACTACTAGAATCTTCCACTGAAAAAGCAGGATCCTCAGAAATCTTTTGAGAAAGAAACATGCACTGCATTAACCCCTGTATTTCATAATTTCAGAGAGAGGGAGATGTTCACTAGGCAACATTCATAAAGCTAGTTAGCAAAAGCAGCAAATAAACAGAAGTTTTGTCAGTAAAGAACACATGAGAAAGTTTACTTTTATGTTGTTTTTACTTGTTTGAAGTCCAGAATTTATTTTACATTCCCTCAATCTTGGGCTCTAAAGCAGTGTACCAGAAATTAAAACATGCCAAACAATGCTGTATCTAACATGGACAACAGGGAGTGTTTGGGGTTTTCTGTAGTCCCATCTTCTAGTAGTAGTTTTTTACTGTAACAGGGAATTTAAGAATGTGTTATAAACAACTCAGATCCTGAGTGGAAATGAGTTATAAAAATTTTATTGAGAAAGATAAAAATCAGCAATGCAAAAGGGGACAGCGCCAGGAGTGTGGCCAGATGCCAGAGGCTCGCTCACAAAATGATGGTTCCGCTTTTTATACCCCTGAGATTGCATCAGACTTATGCATATCTACTTTCAGTTTTACAATAGTCTCGCCCCATTTCAGCACTGGCGCAGTTCCGTCGCTGTGGTCGTCGGCGTCCTCATTGGATGAAATCCTACCCCTTTTATGGTCGCGTCTTAGAAGTTTGGCTAGCAACAGCTCGTCCCATGCGAACTCACAAAACTCACATTAAAATACACTAATCACACAACCCTTATGAAAACCAACCTCACAGCCAGACTATTGTAACAACATTAAACATTTTTTTAACATGTACTATTATCTTAATATTTTCCAAGGCCAACATTATAATATTTAATATCAATTCACAAAATATTTTGCGAAAGCCAATTCCCACTAACTTGTTTCTCACAGAATGGTTGTGTTCACAGTTAGTGTAGTGGATCAATGGCCCTATTTTTAGGGTGAAGCAGTACTGAGGACCCACCATCCACAGTTCTGGTGGGTTATTTAATCCTGGCTTAATTTGCTGCCGCGGCCCAAATGCCCTGAAACACCTACAATGTATTTAATGTACTGCTACCTTACACTTTTCAGTTCATATACTGTGTAACTGCCTGATTATGTGAGCCAAAACAACATTTAAGCAGGTGAGATCAGGAGATTCCACTCAAAAAGATAATTTCTGGTCTAAACTAAACCCTTAACATTAGTAGCATGTTTTCTGCTTCTGATTTACTTCCTGGGTCTTTGCTCTTCACACCTATCCTGCTATTGGGGTTTAGGATTTTTCCTTTTGTTTCTTTCTCTCATGGAATTTTGTCCCATCTGTCGCTAAGAAGCCATAACGACCGATACTTGAAAGAGACAAAAGAAGTTGCCACGGGAAGTGTGCGGCTGGCTACTCTCTTAGCTGAGGGGTTTCTCTTGGAGGAGCGGAGATACCGCGAGATTTGGGCTGGGGAAAAGGGGGCTGGGTGCAGCTCTTGGCTCTCTTGCTCTCTCGGCTTCGGAGGGATAACAAGCAACGGTCGCTGTGGCGAGATTTCGCCACCACTGCTGGGTCCCGTCTCCTGCTGCCCTCTACCATGAGTGAAGCTCTTCATTGCACTGGAACCTTATTAACACCCTACCTCACTAAAAAAGGACGCTTTCACCATGTGCTCGGGTTCCTCAGGGGAAACCCCGGGACCCCGAGCCCTTTTCCCCTCCAAGGGAGCCTCTCCCGGCCGTGTTTGGGAGCTGGGCTGCCGCTGCCCAGCCCCCGCCGTTTCTTTGCCACTGCTCCGGGGTTTTTGCTACACTGTAGCCACACTGCCTGCTGGGACACCCCGCGGCTCCTGCCACAGATGTGGAATTTCTGCTACCTCTTGCTTGCTACCCTAGGTGAGCCCACCCTGCCGTCCCAGCCGCTGCTCCAAGGTTGCTGCTGCAGGCCATTTTTGCCATTCACCTGTGCGCCATTACCATTACCACGTGAGGGAAACGCGCCTGAACTCGCGCCACAGCGCCCCCTGCAGGCGCGGGGGAATCATCGCACCTGCCCTGCCCAGCCGGGAACCAACACCGCCCCCTGCCGGCTCTGAGCGTAACTGCACCGAAGGGGAAAGGGCCTGTGGCCGAGAGAGGGCTGTCACTGGGTTCTGGTTCTGTTTGTTGTTACTGCCATTGTTGTTGTTTGTTTTGCCTTGTTATACTTACATATACTAGTAACGAACTGTTATTCTTTTTCCCATATCTTTGCCTGAAAGCCCCTTAATTTCAAAGTTATAATAATTTGGAGGGAAGGGGGTCATATTTTCCATTCCAAGGGAGGCTCCTGCTTTCCTTAGCAGACACCTGTCTTTCAAACCAAGACACTTGCCTTGGGAGTAGTCTCAGAATCACAGAATCATTTAGGTTGGAAAAGACCTCCAAGATCGAGTCAAATCTTTGACCTATCACCACCTTGTCAACTAGACCAGAGTACTGAGTGCCACATCCAGTCATTTCTTGAACACCTCTAGGGATGGGGATTCCATCAGCTCCCTGGGCAGCCTATTCCAATGCTTGACAACCCTTTCCATGAAGAAATTCTTGATGCCCAACCTGAACTTCCCTGGTCATAGCTTGAGGCCATTTCTTCTTGTCCTGTCCCTGGTTTCCTGGGAGCAGAGCCTGACCCCCACCTGGCTGCACTCTTGTGTCAGCAAGTTGTGGAGAGTGTGAAGGTCCCCCTTGAGCCTCCTTTCCTCCAGGTTAAATACCCCCAGCTCCCTCAGCTGCTCCTCTTCAGACTTGTGCTCCAGACCCTTCCCATGCTGTTTCCTTCTCTGGAAACACTCCAGCCCCTCAATGTCCTTCTTGTCCTGAGGGGCCCAAAACTGAAGGCCAGGTTTATGGTGAGGCCTCACCAGTGCCAGGTACAGGGGGACAATCACAGCTCTGGTCCACTAGGCCACACTATTCCTGATCCAGGTCAGGATGCCACTGGCCTCTTGCCTGCATGGGCCCAGCTGGCTCATGTTCAGCTGCTGTCAACCAGAACCAGCATCCCCAGGTCCCTTCCTGCTGGGCCAGTCTTATTACAGTATTCCATTTAAACAAGGATGGATGAGTTAAAAACAAACATTTAGCCTGTTTGTAATTTACTTGGATATGATGAATACTAGCAACAGTATGGATTGTTCCAAGGGTAACTTCCAAACAAGCCAAAGAGACAACGTGCTGTGTTGGTGGGACTAACTGCAGGTTTCTGAGGACAGCCAGCCAAAGATCTTCTATACCTTAATTCCCTACACCACACACAGCTGCATTTCAGTCATATGGTTTGTTTGGAGTATCACATGCTAGCCCATAACATTATTTAGCCTTTTTGTAAGATTAGAAAGAAGGGAAAATAATTCCAGCAGATCTACTATTTGGCTCAACACCTGGCGAGTGTTTAACCAAAACACAAGGGTTCTTTTATGTTCCTGCTCCTGACCACACCAGCAGCACAACCCATATCCCACAGGATCTCACACAACCCAGTTCCATAATCCCACCTGTAGGACCACACCTGATCCAACTCCTGGCCCTGCTCCTTTGCTTTTTGCCAAGCTCCCACAGTGCTATTGCCTAAACAAAGAGCTTTTTCAGGCATCAGAAAGTTACAACCTGGCTGCAAGAACCATATCAAATCCTATTTCTGATAACTAAATTCCATTTAATCTATCCATAATCCTTCAAATACTGTAAATGTTTGTCTTTCGATTAAGAAAACAAAGCCAAACCCGAGGGGAGGGGGGGCAGGGGTGTTGGTGTTGTATTTAAACGCTTTACAGGACACTCCCACCGAGTGTCTGGGGATGCACGTGTGCTCCATGCTCCCTTTTAACTGGTATTCATCGCAGCAACTCATTCCTTGGGAAGGCAGAGCATCCCGAGGGTGCACCAGCTCCCTTCTCGGGAAGGCAGAGCATCCGGAGGCTACTCTAGCGGACACAAGCCGAGATGCGGGATGCGATCCCGGTCCATCCCACCGCAGGCGGGACTGCAACGCCCAGGCATCGATGACTCGGCGCTCAGGCTGCACTGGGCAGAGCCCCACCGCGGAACCCATCGAAGAGTCGGCGCTCGACTTTTACCAGCGGCGTCCCGAGGCCGGGGGCGCCATCTTAGAGCCTGGCAGGGGCGATACCGGGGCGGGGGGTTCCATAAGGCCAGGTTTAGGGTCTGGACCTAGGGAGGGACAACCCCAAATACCAGCACAGCTTGGGGTTGACCTGCTGGAGAGCAGCTCTGCTAGGAAGGACCTGGGAGTCCTGGTGGGTGACAAGTTGACCATGAGACAGCAGTGTGTCCTTGCAGCCAGGAAGACCAGTGGTATCCTGGGGTACATCGGGAAGTGTGGCCAGCAGGTCAAGGGAAGTGATCTTCCCCCTCTACTTGGCCCCAGTGAGGCCACATCTGGAGCGCTGTGTCCAGTTCCGGGCTCCTCAGGGCAAGAAAAACAAGAAGCTACAAGAGAGGGTGCTGCAGAGGGTAAGAAAGATGATGAGAGGTATGGAGCATCTCTAATGAGAAGGGACTGTGAGAGCTGGGCCTGTTTATTCTGGAGAAGACTGAAAGGGGATCTCATTAATGCATATAAATATCTCAAACTGGTGCCAAGAGGACGGTGCCAGACTCTTTTCAGTGGTGCCCAGCGACTGAACAAGGAGCAATGGCCATAAAGTAAAACACAAGGAGTTTAATCTCAACATGAGGAAGCACTTCTTTACACTGTAGGTGGCAGAGCCCTGGAACAGCTGCCCAGGGAGGGCGTGGAGTCTCCCTCTCTGGAGACACTCCAAACCCACCTGAACACGTTTGTATGTCCCCTGCTCTGGGTGACCCGGCCTTGGCAAGGGAGTCGAACTGGGTGATCTCCACAGGTCCCTTCCAGCCCTAACAATTCCCTGATCCTGCGACTGCTTTCCCGCTCCCCGGCGGCCGAAGGGGGGGCGGCCGTGGGAGCCCCCCGCGCATGCGCAACCGCCTCGCCCGCCGGTCCATGGCACAGGCGCGGTCGCGCTGTCCCTGCAGCCCGCGGGAGGAGGAGGAGGGGGGGGAGGAAGAAGATGCCGGGGAAGCTGAAGGTCAAGATCGTGGCGGGGCGCCATTTGCCGGTGATGGATCGCGCCAGCGACCTGACCGACGCCTTCGTGGAGGTTGGTGGCGGGGGGAGCGGGATGGGCGCGCCGGGCCCGCGCGGCGGAGGCACCTGCCGGGCCCGTCCCGCGCCTCCGTGCTCCCGGGAACCAGCGGGCAGGGCGAGGGGATAGCGCCCTGAGATGCACCGGGGCGGGTTTAGGTGGGACATCAGCAGGAATTTCTTCATGGAAAGGGTGATCAGACATTGGAATGGGCTGCCCAGGGAGGCGGTGGAGTCGCTGTCCCTGGAGGTATGTAAGGAAAGACGACTCGGCGCTCAGTGCCATGGTGTGGTTGTTACGGTGGTGGTCGGTCATAGCTTGGATTCGGTGATCTCAGAGGTCTTTTCCAACCTAATTGATTCTATGATTAGGCAGACGTATTGTAAAGAGAATGGAGAAGTAATAAAATCATCTTTAAATCAGTTGTATTGCTAAATTTATGGGTGATTGTACAGGCTTTACTTTTAAGGCCAATATTCATCTTTCTATTTAAAACGTTTAAAATACTAAAATATTTTCAAAAGGGGCTTTTAGTCAACAAATATTTGATATTATTTGCATGTTTAAATCACTTTATTGCACCCAGAGTATCCAACTTCAGCCTTTACAGTCATATAGTTAACAGGCAATATGTAGGGTGTTTCTCAGGAAGGGATTGTAAAATAAGTTGAAGTGCAAAATAAGTGGAATTATTTGAGGCTCAGGTTGGAGGGGGCTCTGAGCAACGTTATCCAATGGGTGATATCCCTACCCATGGCAGAGGAGTTTGAATGAGATGGACTTTAAGGTCCCTTCCAACACAAGCCTTTCTATGATTTCTGTTATTTCTGTTACAGGATCCTTATGTTTTTTGATTCATTATTTCCAGTATGGATGAGTTAGAACATTTCAGAAGCATTCCATAGATTCAGGAATCATACTCTCAGAAAAATCAGAGCTATTTAAAAATGATGTGCTATGAAAATGCGTGTCTTGTACCACAAATAGTGATTGAGGTTGGCATAATACTAGAATTAAGGCAGGAAGACAGAATGCCTTTCTAGAAGTTTATACACTGAAAAATATAAATAATATAAATTTAAGTAATATAATAATATAAAAATGAATTTTGGGTATATAAGTGCTGATTTCATTTGATGCTTAAAAATTTGGTTGACATTATACTGTTAAGGGCATTGCTTAATGGGAGAGTAAACTGCTAATAAAGTGAAGATGTATTTCAGCTTTCACCTAAACCATTACATCAGTGAAGCTGAAATAGTACATCGTTCTACTTTATTACATGAAACTTAACATTTCACTGTTTTGTCAGCTGTTTCACTGGTCAGGTTTTAATTTATAAAAGCTTCTCTTGTAGGTTGCCTATTAATCTAGTTTAAAATTACAACAACTCTGATGCTTGCTACCAGGAGACAGGGAAAACAGGACTAGGAAATACAGTTCACTGAGTTTCATGTGGCCTGTTTTTACTCTGTGTTAGGAGAAACAGCTCTCCTCTTCTGTGGGTTACTTTTTCCTAACCATACTGTCTGTGTAGCAAAGTAGATTTTTGAAATTCATATAGTAAAATACTAGTGTAGCGAAAAAAGGAAAATAAAAATTTTCATCAAGATCAGTTTGCTTAGCTGGGTTAACATGCAGTTCCATGAGTGCCGTGGCACAAATAAAGGCTAAAGAAATACACAGATGGGGGCCTTGCTTTTAGGATTGTTACTTAGGAACAGTGTGGAGTAACTACCCTTTCCATGTGTGGAGTAGACAATACAGCAGGTGAGATTTATTTCAAAATAAATTGAGCTTGAAACTGTCATTTTATTTTTGTGTGTGAGGTTGCTGAAAAACTTTACAATGTGTTTTTCCTTAAATAAAAACGAAAAGCACACATTCAAGTTCTGGTTGTTTACTAGAAGAGACTTGAGAGCTCTTAGTTGGTTCAGGTTATGCAAAACTTGGACTTCACCAGCATGAGCACAATGATCCTTGTCCCAACTCAGAATATTTTGTTACAATTTCTTCCATAAATGTGCTTTTAACTTTGCACAGTGGACAGCAGTGTGGTGGTTGATTATCTCTACAAGCTTCAATGAACTAGCCGGAGTACTGGGGAAATTCAGTTGTAACTGCCTGGAGCTCTAAAGGAACTGATTTACTCCCAAGATAACATGTTAAAATAGGTTGGGTGGAGCTCAGAACTGTTGCATCCTGGCAGATTCTGGAGTCAGAAATGGTATTTAACTGGTAGCTCCCTTACAGCCAGTGCTAGCATCACTTTATTGTACTTTAGCAAGTGCAAAATCTCTTCAGAGTTGGGATATGCACCTGTGCAAAATAATCACTATATTATTGAAATGTACGAAGTGGTTACTTAATACTGTCTTGAGCAAAAGTATTAAAAGAATTACTACACAGTTTTCAAATCCAGGCCGAAATTTAGTCTCCAAAATGCATTTAGATTTTTAAAAGATAACAACTGTCAAAATCTACACACCTCTAACTCCAGCATTTCTTTTCAATCAGCATACTCATTATTTTCCTTAAGAATCTTGAATAAATTTAAAAATGTAACTTTGAGTATTTGTAAGTACCATCTCATACTTGGTATGAGGTGAAGTGCTCATTTTTTTGAGAGGCAGCATTCAGAGAACTGCAAGTGTTTGTGAATGGTTTGGAATGAAAGCTACAGTGAAATAAAGGCTTTTGCATGGTGCTGTGTGGTTTCCTGATGTATGGAGCATCACAGAAATTGTTTCACTTTAAAAAAGCAAACAAGAAACCCCCACAAAACCCAAATGGGCTTAGCCTGAAGAAGACGCCCGTGGAGACCATATGGGTACTGCTGAAATAGGTTATTATGTGGTTGAAGGCACAATAAGCAATAAAAGTATGGAAAATATTTAATTTTTAGTAGTCCTCTCTCTATATATCTCAAATCCAGTTTGGTTTTATATTTATTGTATCAACTGTCTATGAAGCTGATTGAGAAATCCTAGAGAAAACACTAATAGGACATAAACTATCAATATTTTTAATATTTTTCCTTATAGAAGGCAAGGAGAGTATGCCAAGTGACTTTGAAAAGCCAGTATAAGTGATATTTTTTCCTCTCAAATGATTGAGGAGGCAAAGAAACAATTTTAGTAGTATGATAGTATGAGAGAGATTGATTGGAAATGTCACTGATACCTGGATACTGATATATGTAAATTGATTTTAAAAGCCACTCTCAGTGAAAAGAAAATGATTTGTTGAAATATGTATTTAAAATTATTTGCATATGTCAAATTGATGAGTCTCAAAATTAATTTAGTATTTGTAATTGATAATTGAATGTTTGTATTTTTAGGTGAAATTTGGAAATACAACATTTAAGACAGACGTGTATCCCAAATCACTTAATCCTCAGTGGAATTCTGAGTGGTTCAAATTTGAAGTAAGTATTTTTTAAGAGTTTGCTTGTAATTATATAGACACTCTGGTTTAGCTGCCCTTAATGAAATAATTGCATTTCAGGCAGAAAATGAGTTTTGAGCACTGAAGTGTATTTGTGTTTAAATACACAACAAAGCCTTTTCAGCAAACCCAGCTCCAGTCAGAGGGTGTCTCATTGGCTTTTTAGGAGTGTTTGTGAAGATGAAAGCTTGCCAGGTTGGATCCAACTTAAATGTTCTATTAGAAAAGAGAATACTGCAGTGAAGGTGGGGGGAATGTAGCAGGGATTAGGCTTTTTCAGTATAGTTATCAGTACAAATATGTATAAATAAATAGATCTATATGAAAGTACAGGTATTCTTGTTGTTTTTTTTTAAATTTTGAGCAAAGAAAGTTAATTGGTATTTGAAGTTTTACATTTGGTTGCAAAGATAATGCTCTTGTCAAAGGAGAAAATGGAAAATTCCTATGCGGAGATTACAGAATAAAGAGCTTGGACAACAATTATTGGACACTTTATCTTCCCGTTTCCTTATGTAATAATGAGGGCACTCAGCATTTTCCTGTAATTGCTTGTTGCTTTCCAGGATCTAATTTGTTGATGTCCTTTGACATTATGCTCTGAACAAGTGTTTACACGTTCCTTTTTAGTTACTACATTTTTTTACTACTTAAAAAATGAGGATGATGTTTAGAATAGATGAATTATTAAAACACTTGAATGTGGAGTTCTGGTTCATTTACTGTGTTCTAGGGCAATATCACAATTCTGCAGATACTTACATGAGTCATCTGATTGCAGGTAGCAAACTTAATTCTTGGTTTGTGACATTCAACACAAAAAGTTTTGAAATGTCTATCTTAGTCCTGAAAGAAAATAGTTGAGCTATCTGTAGATGGATTATTGCTTTTGTTTAGCAAATTGCGTATGTAGAATTACTGAATTTTTACTGCAGGCTGTGTAAAATATCTTCTTTTAAGCCACTGACCAGTGATGAGAACATCATAATCTTAATTTCAGAGTGTGATAGTCCTCTGAGATATTTTTATCTTAAATTTTCTTTTTTTTTCTTTTTTTTTATTTATCAGTATGTGTTGTGGAGATGGGTGGACAATCTAGGAAGTGTGACTTAAAACAATGTGGAATTTTAAAATGAATAATCACTGTAATCTTGCTTTTCTGTTCTTCCCCTGGTGATAGCTCTGTTTCCCGGATCTCATCAGTCTCTGAAGGATAAAATTAAAATAAGTGAATGTGTTGTTTAGCTTCAGGAAACTAAAATTACAGATTTATCTGTGTCAGGTCGCTGTTCATAACTAACTCTCTTCTGTGTTTGTTTTTCAGCAGTGTTTCCCTGCACATTTTTAAATATTCAGATTCCATGTTAATATTTCTTTTCCAGGTAGATGATGAAGAGCTCCAAGATGAGCCTCTCCAGATCACAGTTCTTGATCATGACACATACAGTGCCAATGATGCCATTGGCAAAGTGTACATAGATATTGATCCTCTGCTCTATAGTGAAGCAGCCACAGTTATTTCAGGGTGGTTTCCAATTTATGATACCATTCATGGTAAGATTTGCTAATTTAAAACGGTCTTGTTTGAAATGTAACCTGCTTCTTATAATCTTGTAAGGTGTCTTCAGAAATTTGTAATAATTTTATCTTTGGAGTTGGAAAACTACTTTCCTGGCTTTTTTTTTTTTTTCCATTATTTTCTGGCATGAGAACATTTCTGGCATAGGAGTTCAGACCAGTGCTTGGCAGAACGCCTTCCATAGGACTTGTGACAAGTGGAAAAAATTCTTCACTAGTTACTGCAAAACTCAGATTAAGAAAAAAACCAACTCAGACATATTTGTCCAATTACCACGTGTTTGCTAAATGAATGTAACTTTGCTGGGGTTACTTGGGATGTGCCTTCCTGGGATTTGGGATAAACTTCAATTGAGATGAAGGGACAAGACATGAGATACCTTCAACAGGATGAAATTCCTTTTCCCTGAAGTAAGTGCTCTTAGTGCTAAGTGGATTTCATCAGAATGTCTTGAAGGTAGGAGAAAATGAAGTTAATGATATTTTTGCTTTTGATTTTAATGAAGCAGCCAATGTCAGTTTAGAGCAATTAACTTGCTGATTGAATACCTTAGTGCAGAACATCTCTGTGGTTGCCATTATCCCCCTCGTTCATTATTCAGGGTGAATTAAATGACCTAACAATGTTAAAAGCTAATTATAAATCATTGTTGGGAAATAATTAATTAATTAATGGTGTTTACCAGATGCTCATCATAACTGATGCAAAGTATTTTTTGCGTGTAAACCAGTTATAGCGAACAGAAATATCAAGAAATACTGCATGTAGTTTTTTAATTATCTTTTTATCCTGTGCACGTTTTCCTATCACACATTTCCTTCTGGAGCTAAATTATGCGAACACTTGTTTCAGGATGTGAGAGCTATAAAGATTTCTGTATATTTTTCCAGATATGTTGGTATTTCACAGCTTTTTTCTATTTAAGTAAAATTGGAATTCTTATACTTTCATGCTCGTAGCACTAGATTCCAATTATCTTGACTCTTTGCAAACATTAATTGATGCTTCCTTAAAAAATAATAAATACAATGTTCATAAGTTTGTATTAAAATTTTTTTCATTCACTTCAGCATGATTATTTGTGAAAATATATAACCCTGAGGCATTTCCTGTTAGAGTAGCTGAAGGCTGCTTTCTATTGGCATTTTGGAAGGGAGATGCAACTGATTTTATTGCAGTAATATCTGAGTTGAACAACAAATCCAGTGCTGCTCTTTGAGTGTCATATACTGATGTGATAAAGGCTTCTGAAGATGCTAGAGATCAGACTCATGAAGAAGTTTAGTCCTCAATATGTCAGAACCTATAATATGTGAAATTATTTTGTTACTGGGTGGGGAAAAAGAAGAAAAAGCTCAGAACAGGAAAATAGAGAAGTCAAAAAGGAATGGTTGTGTGTTAGAAAATACTCCATTTCTAGTAAGGTTTAGTCATAGTTGAAAATTAAGCTTTGTCTAAAAGGTCTATAATACCTTATTTTTTATATATTTCTTGTCAGAGTTAAAGTATTTTGCAAACACTTCCTGTGCCACTTTGTGGTTCTAGAAAGAGCCATAAATCTTTCTCCTTGGGTTGAACTTCAGAGAGGAGCTTTACTGCAATTTTTAAATTGTTTCAGGGAGGAAATTCAGCAGAGAGAGCACCCTGCAGCAGTGGCCACTGCAGCATCAAGAGGCTGATGGCTTCTCTTTCCCCAGTCCCATCTTTCTTATAAAGTCCTGTTTGGTGCAGATAGGCGTTTGAGGAGTGTTGCTTTCATTGCTTCAGCCTCAAAGACTTGGCAGAACTAAAAACTTCTGAGGCAGTGTCTCTGCAGCAGACCTGAGAGGCAAGGATATGGCTTCCTGCTCCTCTGGCATTAATTACTAATAACAGGAACTAATTTATAGGTCTGGTTTTGTATTGATATAGTTATATTGTTATAACTGGTATTTCATGTTTTTTTTATTGATAGGAATACGTGGGGAGATCAATGTGGTGGTGAAAGTAGATCTCTTCAATGATTTAAACAGATTTAGGCAGTCATCCTGTGGAGTCAAGTTTTTTTGCAGTAAGTAGAGGAAAAAAGTTTATTTGAACAAAAAACGTTTTTCCTCCTTTCCTTTCTTTGTCTGTTCTGTTGGTCCCCCTTCTCTTCCCAGCTCATTGCATAAACTGAGTGGCGATAACATTGAAGCAAATGCATAGAATTGTTTCGTTTGCTTTTCTTTTTTAACACATTTTTACTGTTCGTATCTCAAAACAATGTAAATAACTGATGGGATATTTTAATCTCCATAAGTTGCATTTCAGTGTCTGTGCATATACACGTGGTGTTATTTTGGGTCCATATTCTTTTAAAGAGGCACAAAGTGAAAAGGTCTCATAATGGTACATGCTGTAACTGGTGTACTGGACAGTTATCTTACCAGGGTTCCATGATCTCACAAGGAAAACTGCCTGGGTATGTCCAGATTTTCACAGAAAATCATCTGGAAAACTTTCTGGAATCATTTTAATGTGAAATTTTATGTTTTTCTTGCTATTCTTGGCTCATAGACCTATGTCTTACATCTTTTATGTATATATTTTTTAACAGCTACATCTATTCCTAAGTGTTATAGAGCAGTAATAATTCATGGATTTGTGGAAGAACTTGTAGTTAATGAGGACCCAGAGTACCAGTGGATAGACAGAATCCGTACTCCCAGGGCATCGAATGAGGCTCGGCAAAGACTCATTTCACTCATGTCAGGTATTAAATATATGGGCTGTAAAGGTTATTGCTACTTCTAAAAATGTTCAGGATTTAAATAAGTGCCTTGCTTAAGATTGCATATGAGTTTTGTTGTTAATTATGTTGATTTTTTTTCAGTTCACAGTGTCTTCTGTTTCTGAGGATTATGTTTTTCTAACTGAGGGACAGTGTGACTGATTTTTTTTTTTCCCCTTCCTGGCGAGGCCGCTCTGCTGCCTAATTTTTTGGTTGTTTTTAGCAAGGTCAAAGAAACTTGTGAAATGTTTTTGAAGATATTCTTAATCTATATGAGGAGTATCACTAGAATTTTGACTCAAACAATTAAAGTAATGAGCTTCACCCTCTTTGAACTGTTTTGAAGTATGTGAACGATTACTATCTCAGATACAGTGTGCATCAATACTTCTGTTACTGATCCCATCTCTTTGAAGTCAGGCTTGGTTCATTGTTTCTCAAGCATCTCCTATGAAGAAAGGCTGAGACAATTTGGATTATTCAGCCTGGAGAAGAGAAGGCTTTGGGGTGACCTAATTGTGGCCTTCCAGTGCCTGAAAGGAGCTAGAAGAAAGATGGAGAGGGACTATTTACAAGGGCCTGGAGTGACAGGACAAGGCAAATGGCTTCAAACTGACAGTAGGTTTAGATTGTATATTGGGAAGAAATTCTTCCCTGTGAGGGTGGTGAGGGCCTGGCACAGCTTGCCCAGAGAAGCTGTGGCTGCCCCATCCCTGGAAGAGTTCAAGGTCAGGCTGGATGGGGTTTGGAGCAGCCTTGTCTAGTGGAAGGTGTCCTCAAGATCCTCAGTAAGTAGTGCAACATTAAAGATTATGGAGATGTTAGTACCTTCATTTGGAAGGCCAGCACACTGTGAGGGAAATAGTGAAATAAACTGTTGTCATAACTAACATGAAGACACTTTTTTAATATAGTCCCCATATTAGTTTACGGAATTCACATTTGCATATTTCTTGCCGTGCATAAGTAGTGCAGGTGGATAAAGTATTCTGCTAGATTTTATTCATGACAATAGATAAGAGGATAAAAACCCAAAAGAACTCACAGCAATACTGTTCCATCTCATGTAATAAAATGTATGATATTGCAATACTGTTATTGGTGGTCACACATAAAGAATCTTGAAGAAATCTGTAACTTCTGAGAGTGAGACAGGCTGTTTCACCGATCTCTGTCATATTATGTGTTATGTTAGAAAGAAGCTTTCATACTCTGTCTCAACCTTAGAACTTTTTCAAGACAAGTACAGGCGTGGTTTCAATTAAGAAGTTTACAGTAGTAACCTGTGCTGGTAATTTTAGAATCAAACTTATAGGAAGCAGTAGAAACCAGAGCCAGGAGTTGGACTTAGGTGATCCTTGTGGGTCCCTTCCAACTTAGGAGATTTTATGATTCTGTGACCATTTCATTCCACTTGATTTCTCAGCAGCAATGACATTAGGACTGTTAGGCCATCCTTTGTGACAGTGAGGATTTTTCAGTTTGTTAAAAGAGGATTTTGGAAATCTTTCATTTTCATAAGAAGAGGGATGATATTTAGCACCTTAGTTACTACCAAGGCAATCCAACTACATAGATCAATTAATGTTTTTATGATATTCTCCTGAATAAGCATCAATGGCAGACCAGTTCCTTATAGTCACAGTCTTTCAGCCCTTGTGTGCAGCTAATAGAAGCGGTAGTCTTTGGTTTGCAGCAGAGGGGCAAAAAGTATGAATTAACTTGAAATATGCTTAAATAAATTGGTAAATGAAGAAATTATAGATGCCTGTTCATGTAGATTTCAAAGATGTTGCATTGTCTTGAACTGTATGAAGTATTTAGAAACTTAACATGAGTTCAAGAACACATCTTGACCTCTCTCTCTCTCTCTCTGAATAAGTAGAAGAAAGGAAAAAAAGCCTACTGAAAATAAAGACTAGTGGAAAAAAACCTCTGAAATAACATGTTGTTTTGGCAATCAGAATGGATTTGGAGAAAAAAGAAAAAAGCTGTGTAAGTCAGTGCTGTCACACAATGTTATAGGAGGCAGAAGTTGTGACTGGCTCCTTGGCCTAGCTATGTAGGATTGGATTTATTACCTGTCTACTGACTTGGCTGGCCCTCCAAAAGCAGAGGTCAAAGACCACAAAAGAGAATAGAAGTAGTTCACTGCAATTAAGAGTTCTTTACCTTTTGTTTTGTAGGTGAATTGCAAAGGAAGATTGGCTTGAAGGTGCTTGAAATGAGAGGAAATGCTGTTGTTGGTTATTTGCAATGTTTTGATTTGGAGGGAGAGTCTGGACTCGTAGTGAGAGCCATAGGAACAGCCTGCACTTTGGATAAATTAAGTAACACATCAGCATTTTTACCTGCATGTAACTCCCCATCCAAAGAAATGAAGGAGTAAGTATGAATTAGTAGCTTGTAGGGAAACAAGTTTCACCTCTCTTCTTTTCATACTCATTCAGTTTTTCATAACCGGTGTGATTTCTTTTTTTCCCAGAATTTGTTTTTCTTTTGTAGTTTTATTTTTCTGCAATCCAGTTTTATATTCCACAATTCCGAAATGTTTTAGGTTGGATGACTTGTTATTTCAGTAGAAGCTGGAGTGGTAGTTCTTACTTAAGATGACTTTCTTTGAATTTATGTAGCAATAGTACTACATATCCTTGGCTTGTAATCCACCAGCTTAACTATAATTAGTTCTGCTTTGACGCTGTGTTTGTGCAATGAACATTTCTGTCAGGCCCTCTCACAAATATACCTTTGGTTCAAGTTTAAATGTTTATGGGCATATAAGAGAAGATATATTTTGAATTCTGATGGTTTTGTCAGTGATTTAGACAATGACCCCAAAGAGGTCTCATCTTCTATTGTGTGCTTTGCTTTTTACTGTTGTAAAACAAGTAGGACTGTGGCAAAACAGGTAGACAGTGAACTTGCAGAGAAATCTTTTTATGATGAGAAGTTAGAATTTTGTGTGATTTTTGTCATATATACTGCAGCACCAAACATTTTGAATGCAATATTTTGATATTAATAGAAATTATTAGAAGTATACTTGCAGTCTTCTTCAAAGTGTTGCTACTTTTTGCTTGGATATTTTAGTTATTTTCTGTTTGGTAGAGCAATCCAGGAAGGAAAAAACTGCACCAAGAAGTCTATTACATATTTCTAGATGTATTAATTGAAGTAGCCATTTTCATTAACTTGTACTGTCGTGTCACTACAATAGAGATGAGGCATTTTTGTTGTGCAGGCATCAATTGCTCTGCAAAATATTGCAAAATATGAACTGACTTTTAAAAAATTACTGGTTTCTATTTCACAGCATAGCTTGTTTGACTTGTCTTGATTTTAAAAAATTGCCTTTAAAAGAACTTCTGGATACAGTGCAGCATAGAACAACAGCATGGTGTTTAAAAACAAAAAAGGTAGACCTGGTAATTATCAACTTAAAAAGCATCCATAAATAAACCAGTGGCTTTCACTCTGCAGCAAAATGTGGAAATTTCATCTCCCAAATTATCCATGTTCAGCTCGGTGATGGATATTGTCTCAGTTCAAAAAATGGGAATGATTCTCTAAGGCAGCAAAATCAACTAATTTGATTCTTCTTGTTCTTGGCTTTACTAACTTTATGGCCAGTTGCCAAAGAATCAATGATGCAGTCACAAGCAACAGCTTAAGCTGTTCCTTTCCCTCCTTTTATTTCATCTGGACTCTTGCATGCTAGGAATTGAAATTTTTAGAGTCTGCTTAGAGTAAGAGATCTCCTCTAGCTAAACTTCCCTGAAATCATTGATAACATAACTTTGCAACCTGTTTGTATGTATTGTTTTCTTTTCTTCCACCTTGGCTGCAAACTCTCTCAGGTCTCCGCTGGTTCATCCGCCAAGCCATGGATGCCGCTCGACTCACAACAGCCCAATTCACACTGCTACTGGCTCACGACTTACTCAGAACTTCTCTGTGTCTGTTCCCACTCTCATCTACACTGGTACGAGACTGCTCACACTCCAGAGCTGGGGAGAGGCAGCCCACAGGCACAGTGGTCCCAAAGGGCAGGCAGGCAGGGAGTGTAGGCAGGTACCACCCATCTTTCCTCCCTCATTTCCTCATGGACACACCTTCTGTTATCAGGGAAGAAGCACTCGGGGTGCAGTTGCTCAAACAAAGGCAGAATAGTTTCTTGGAGATGCCTCAGAGTCTCTTCCACAAAGCCACACTC
This sequence comes from Gymnorhina tibicen, assembly GCA_013399875.1. Lineage (NCBI taxonomy): Eukaryota > Metazoa > Chordata > Aves > Passeriformes > Artamidae > Gymnorhina > Gymnorhina tibicen. Next base: position 1,142,478 of record VXAZ01009915.1, read on the forward strand.
TTCACTTTAACATGCTCTTGCTTCCTGTGAAATTAAGTAAAAAATAAGGTGATGTATCTGGGAAACATTAATTTGAGCTCATAATTACTTTCAAATGTAATTTAGATACAGTAGGTTTTAAAATGGTTCTAGGAAGGGTCTGTGCCATTTGTGGAAGAGATGGTTTTAGAGAGCAGGTAAGTCAAGCTGTGTATAAGTAAACTGTTTGTCAATAGAGTTGTTCCCATAAAGATTCTCCTCTTTGCTCTGTTTTTAGCTGTGGCATGCTACTGATGCTATAGGATAAGGAAACATAGCTTTTTTTTTTACCTTAAAATGCATATGTGTATATACATAAGTGTATAAATATGTATAAACACAACTATAATTTGAAATAATTTTTTCTTTATTAAACTAACTCAAAGCATTGTGTATTTGACCAGATTTTTAAGCCATAAACTTTTCAATTTTTTTCTTTTGNGTCACATCTCATGCCTTTCATTTGGCTTAATTGTTTCATTGTAGATGACGAGCATCTCTCTGTAGGATGCTGAGAGGGTAAAACAGCATTTCTTTGCCTCTGGCCTCATTCCCAGTCTCGCATCTAAGGAATAGCTGCTGGCCCTGCCCCAATCCCATCCTGGTGTTTGGATCATGCTGCTGTCAGCCAGGTCCTTTGGCACAGGATTACTGAATATGTTTCCACCTTCTTCTGGCAGGATTCCTTTCAATGAAGATCCCAATCCCAATACTCATTCATCAGGACCCTCCACCCCTCTGAAAAACCAAACCTATTCCTTTTCACCTTCCAAGTCCTACAGTCGACAGTCCTCTTCTTCTGACACAGATTTGAGTTTGACACCCAAAACTGGTAAGGCACTTCCACCCACTTTTTGTTTAAGTTGTGTTTCTCTTTTTGTATTTTCATTCAATCCCTTTTTGCTTTTTGGCATTTAAATTATCAAAATGATGTGAAAATTGGAGACCTCACATAGCACACCTCAAGCTCAAAAGGGTTTCTGTAGGGTCAAAATTTCAATCCTGCCTGTATTTCTACTGTCCTGGATAACCTGAAAATTACTTTTGTACCACAAATGTATTCAAGTGAAAAAAAAAACATCTCAGAGCATTAAGGGAGTCCTAAGTAATTGCCTTTTTCTTATTTCCTCCATTTCATATCACAGATCATAGGAGTGTATTTCTCACCATAATATGTTAAGGATGGTGTCACTAAAAGTATGTAGCCTTCAAGCCTAGTGTGTTGTGCTTTAAGTTTACTGCATACATTTATCTAATTTTAAACTCCCTTTTGCAAATGCAATACTAGAAATGTAGGAGCCACTGTCTTTTTATTCCCTTGGTATAGGGAAATAGCTTTACATACACAGTATACACTTTCAAAGTAACTTAAATTACATTAGAGGTAATCCAGCCGTCTTCAAAAAGCATTTTTCTTTATTGCTTTATCATAATTTTTTCAACTTGTCGTTTCCTCCCTCCTTATTTATTAGTCTGTGGTTAGAATCATGTCAGTGATAATGTCAGCACAACTCCAAGAACTGTTGTCTGTTTATTCTTCATGATGTGACCAATGCCCTGAATTTTGCTACCATAGGGCAAAGTATTTTGCAGAATTGTTTACAGAAGTTTGGTTAGTTTTTAAATGATGTTTTAAATTGCGGTATTTGAAGCTCAGCGCATTCTTGGCTCCATCTATTTAGACAATTTTTAAGCATATTAAAGTAGTTGATTCAGCTTTACTTGATAGCACCCCTTTCAAGAATTTTTCCTAGCAGATAAATAGAATATTGCATTCAAATGGAGTTGTATTAAGTATTTTATGCATTTATTCCCTAGATATGTTAAAAATATTCCCAGTCAGGAAGCTGTCTTTCTTAGTCCTGTCTTCTCTGTCCCATTTTTAAAACAAACAAGCAAAAGAAAGCACACTTTGTTTTTTTGTCTTTTTTAAAGGATGGCTGTCCTGTGGGTAACCTATGGTGGTCACTCATTTAAAGGACCTACAGATACAACTGGATGCTTATAACTTAGGAGCACCCCAAATTAATGTGCTTGGTTTACTGAATATTTGAAAACCTGTTTCTTTTGATCAGATTTTCTGTGGTAAAGATCATGTCATGGAAAGTATTTAAATGTAATATAGGTGGTCATCTTTATAGATGTAAGTGTTCTGAATTTAGGCATGTGGCAACTCACTGTGAATGTGTTCAGGTTTTAAAGCAGCAGGCTTATATATTTCCTGGCAATATTATGTAGGTGGATAAACCCTGTTGTCTTTAATCAGTTCATTCAGAACTGAAACAGATTGTGTACTTGGTGCCTCTTATTTGTAGGGATTTTTCAAGTATGTAAAGATATTTTTTAGCTATCTTTTTAGTAATAAAACAAATTTGGCATAGTTTTGCTTATTAGCACTGTCTTTTTGGCAGCTTTTAACTCAACTACTGCAACTTGTCCAAAGAGGATTTTCTGGTTACATTTAAAACTTCTGTATCTTGTTACAACAAACTCGATTTTGAATCTTAATAGATTACAAGTACAGTATCTCATGAGTCATTTGTTTTACCTTTTATCCAAAATTGGATGATGTGCAGAAGACACTTCCATAACATACTAAATTTAGTATCTTGTTCTTAACAATTACTGTTTATGTTTAGACCTCTGTTTTCATTTCCCAAGGCTATTACCAAGTTGAAATATTTCAGTGTGTCAGTTGGTGATCTTAGTGGTTAAACAAAGTTAAAGAAATGCAGACTTCTCATATGACACATCAACCATCACCAAATTCGAGATGCCCATTACTCAGATTGGCTGATGTGAAAAACAAAGTATTTTCTGCTGTTTCTGCAGTATATTATATTCTTCTTTATTTCTCAGTCAGGTGGTTAGTGTGCTGACGTGTCTGAGATGGAGACTAACCTGGAGAAACAGTGCAGATACCACGATTTCACAGTATGAGTAACAAAACACTGGAGGTTTAAACTTGGATCTGCTTAAGCATTTAGATTTCAATAGCTCCAAATCTGGAGAATATTACCTTGACGTCTTCTGTGAAATACAATTGTGCTTGTGTTATCCATTCTGGTCTATAAATACATTTGGTGAGAAAGCTTGTTTGGGTTTGAAGTTAGACTTCTGGGAGTAGGGGTATATTTTATGCCACTGCAAATGAACAGAATCAGGCTGACAAAAAGCATGATGTATTTTAATCAGACAATACATTTTGGTATGCCATAGCATATGTTTGGAGGAAATGGAGAAGGTGGGAACTCCTTTTCTTGGTGGGAACTTAGAATTCTACAAGATTTATTGCTCATAAAACAAATCCATTACCTCTTTGGAAAGTAACTTTTTCTACTGAGATAACGAAAGTGTTCAGATTGTGTGCAAAGACTCTGTTTTTTGGGTTTTACTCCATACTATTTGCTATTAAATTTTGTTTGACATTTAAAATAATGTTAAATTACCATGTCTCTAAAAAATTAATTTCAAAATAAAGTTAATCAGGTCATGATTTTTAAAAACATGCTTCTCGTGCATGTTGTGGAGCTGTATTGTCATTCCATTTCTTTGTATGTCGAGAAATAATTTGCAGTAAATGTTGATTCATTTAGAGAAAACAAAAATGCTTCATTTTGATTTCTTTTGTCCGTTTCTTTAGTCATCTTCTGAATCTACATCTTTGTCTCTATTACTTTCCTCCACAGCACCTTCCCCACAGGGACCTAGGATTTTCCTGTTTCCCAGCTCCCCTACACTCTCTTGTGATTCCCCACATCTTAAAAAGTCCTGTCTCCTCCTCTCGGGGTCTAGCATTAAACCTCTACACTCTAGCCATGTCAGCCCAGTTGTTCTGAGGAAAAGTGTTTCTTTCACTGAAGAGCTGCTTCTGGCTGCTTCTGGTAGGATCTATCTATTATGGCCTTTTAAACAAACTTTTAAGGAAATGTTGTTGTTATTTGATTAACACACAGATGCTTCTATAACCCTGGGTTTGCTCAGTTAGCCTCTGAAAACTGCTGGCTACATGACTATTCGTTCCGTCTCTCACCTCTGCCCCAGAAGCTTGAAACACCTTCAGAACTTCTTAGAGGATTTGAAACAATGTCATTTATGCTACAGAATTTCTTCTTTACCCTTGCAAAATATCCTTTGGTAATTGGACTGAAGTAATTTACTTGATTTGTAATCCCACACATTCTCTTCACCTTGTTGTTCCTGCATTTTGCATGGAGCAAATGCTCATTGTACTTGCTCATGAATTCATTCATAATTTGTTGAAATAATGGTTATCAGATGGCTACCAACTCTGCTTTTTAATTTAACCTTTTAAACAAAGCCCATGTTTTTTATTTTTACTGCCCACTTTTTCATTTCACTGACATGGATTATTTTCATAGATTTCAATTAAATAGTTGATATTACTGCCTTTTTTTTGTAGAAACTCTTTTGGTTAGTTTGTATTTTTTGAGTTTGTTTCATGTGTAGTATTTATGCTATGTTTGTCTGTATTTAATATTGTATAGTCCCTGACAAAGATGTTTAGAATCAATGCCAAATTGTAAAAGCAATTTAATCTTGTTTAATGGGACTATACAGATACTAATATTTTTGTTTCCTTATCCAAGAACAGCTAAAAATACTCGTTGAAAATTGTAGTGGTATTATAACTAATTATATGGTAATGTTAGCCTAGTAACTCTTGGAAATGAACGAATGAATTTAGGAATGCATTGACATACATTATTAAGTCTGATAGTATTTCTGGATCTCCTAGTCTTTGGTTAAAACAAATAACTGCACTTTGATGTATATTACAGTCTTGTTCATCTTTATCAGATGCTTGATCAGAAGAAAAAGGAAAGTAGCAAGGAATTGTTATGTTGAATTATTTACAAATTCTGTAAAAGAAAATATTGGCTTCATTTCCAGCTGTTTGCACTGTGGTGTTTGTATTTCATCCTGCTCCTGACACTTTTTTGTTCTTTATGCTCTGCTTTCCTCTGCTACTTAGGGGCTTATTTTTGCTTGGTCATGTTAGCCCTGATGGCTTTAGATACAAGGAATAGCAATGATAATGTGGTTTTAGGCATGAAATACTACCAAGAAAATCTGATTCACTAGCATTGTGTTTACTTTAGGAAAAACACAATCTTGGTGTGTGTTTACTTCAGTGATTTTTAACCACAGAGCCCATAATTTACTGTCAGACACATAACCTGCATCTCAACATGCTCTGTTAAGGGGACAGGTCCTTGATAGCAAATAATTCAGCAGCAAAGATGTTAGTGAATCTAATAAACTTTCTCTGCAGAAAAACTCCTGTGGTTAGGGGGTAAGGCTGGAGGTAAAAATCTGAAAGAAGGAAAGAGAGAATTATCATATTGTACAAAATTGGAGCTTATCTCATGTTCATTTGCAGATAATCTGCAGGTTATGTGTGCGCAAGTATAGTAATCAAATAAGTGTAGTTTTAAATGCTGAGCAGTAGCCCTTAGCTTATTTGAACGAATCAGATGAGTATTTCACCATGTAAAATAGTTCGTAATTTTTTCAGAGTTTATATTTCAAATCAAAGGATGTGCATTGCCTTTGTATTTTCTTCTTATTCCTAATCATGCATTATGTAACTGCTGCTGTAATTATGTGTACAGTCTCCTACTCGTAGTTACAAAAGGTGGTTTAGTTACCTGAAACTCACTGAAAACCAGATTTTTATTACTTCTATTAAATAAAAATATTGCAATAATATTAGTGAGAGATACATATCTATAGAGTAGTCTGACAGAGAGACTGTTTTTGATAAGGGCAGAAAATCTGATGATGTAAAAGCTTTGTGTGAAAAGTAGATCTATATTTAAATCATAGGCAAAAAGTCATAACAAGAAAATAAAAAAAAGTTGTATGTCACAGGGAAGAATTTTAAACCCACATCTTAAAGTTTTTATATTTTAAAGTTGATTTTAATTCAGGTGGACAGCAGAAAAAAAAGCTTAGATCGAGGGTGTTTGTCCAAATACTGTAAAATCACTGCTAGTCATGTGAAAATGAAAACCTAGAAGAACCCCCAAACCAAAATTAAATTTTGATGCTCTTTTTTTTTCCTTAAAAATTAAAATTATGGGGATAATTTGACTGTTTTCAATGACTCAATTTTATCTATTTTGAAATCACCCGTTGATTACAAATTATAATGTATGTTTCTTTGAATGTCTTTTGTACTGATACTCTTCAGGAATGGGCAGTGGGAGTGCTGGAAAAGAAGGGGGGCCATTTAAAACTCTTTTAAGACAACAGACTCAGTCAGCTCTGGAACAAAGGGTAAGGCATTTTATACTTCCATTTCTAATCTAGTGAAGTGAAAATTTATCTTTTAGTAAGTTGAATGTTTGCTGTTACTTCTGTTTGAAAACGTGTGATTTTAGGTCTGAAGTTACTACAAATGTTGACTGTTTAATAGCCCTTTTATACACAAATTATTTAAATATTAATACATTACTAAAGCATTAAGAAAAGTGGAGCAATTAACTGTGCACAGCACTCAAGTAATTCCAGTGGTATTAAGAAGTTACAGGAGAAATTACTGTTATGTGGTCTCTGTAAGGTACTGATGCACATTAAGTTTAATACTTGAGTAAATACGTGATGATAAAGTTTTTACAGAAGCCAAATTCAGAAACATTGGCATAGCTTTAAACAAAGTGGAAATCCCATTTGGAATTGGGAAAACTTTCACTTTTTGGCAATTGAATTCGTACATTGTGCCCCATTTCATGGAGTAGAAGGTAGCCTTTAATTGGGAATTTGAACCTGAACTACTTGCCAAGCAGTAAAAGATGTTTATAGATTTAAACTTTTCCTCTGTAGGACTAAAAATGCCATCTGTCATTATACTGAATAGACTATATGATGAAAATAGTGGTGTTAATTAATTGTTTACATTTGGAATGAGTAATTGCAACTTTTTTTTTATAAATTATATACTGCTTTGATCAAAGTGTTGATAATGAGGTGTCTTGAAGGAGGAAATGTGAGTATTTTCCTACTCAGAAATAAATTTAATTGCAATTTATGACTACCTAAACTAGTGACATAGGAGCATATACATTAGTTGAGAACAAAATCACTTACATCTGTGAAATGTAAGTGCCCAGCTGCTATTTTGATAAGTGGATGATTCTCTTCTCATTTCTTGTGTTATCCATGGCTAAGGGAGGATCTCCTCATAGGTTCTGTAGAAGGCGGGTATGTGAAAAACACTGTGTGACTCTTTCTAGCCCTTCTTGTACTGGGGATTCCTAAAGCATTATTTGAAATATTTTCTTTCTTTTTTTTTTTTTTTTTTTTTTTTTTTTTGTTTTTTCTATTTTTTTTTTATTTTTTTTTTTTTTTTTTTTGGTCAGGCTTTGCACATTTCTTTGTAAGCTTGTTTATGCAGATTTTTTTTAATTTGTTGTTTTCAAGAGAATTTTTTTAATCGGTGTATTTTGCATGCTGATACATTTCAGTTGAAATTTTTATTAAGATGTGAATACAAATCCATGGTTTTTTGTTTTTAATTTTTTAATTTGGCAGAAAGAATGCTTTAAAACGAGCCTTTTTTCTGTTTACTTTTGATTTGACATTCCTTGGCTGATCTTTTTATTTTCTTAGGAAACTTTTTAAAGATAATAAGAATGTAAATTAAGAGCCCTTAATGTATTTTTAGAGCTTGAATTATTTGGATATTATTTTGATAAGGTCTCTGTGTTGTCTAGTAGAAGAAAGTACTGTAAAATAGGATGGAGACATGTTAAGTCTATTATTGATGATGATTATGATGTAGCAGCAAAGCATATGGACAGTTAATTGATAAAAAATATGTTCATTCTGTCTTCTGAAAATTTCATATTTTGCTCTTTTGGTTACCTTAAAGTGGAGTTAACTAGAATGAATAACATCTGTAAGTTATTTTGTCTCTTTTAATATTAAGCACATAAACAGTGCACTCTACTTGTCTGGATTACTTAGGATAGCAAGTATTTGGGAAAACCAAGAATAGATTCAGTATGTATGATATATTTCCACATGTATTAGATATATCATAAAATCCCAGAATACTTTGAGTTCAAGGGACCTTAAAGATCATCTTATTCCAACCACCCTGCCATGGGCAGGGACACCTTCCACGAGACCAGGTTTCTCAAATAGTTCTTTTCAGTCTTACTTAGTTTCTTTGGGTTTATGGTAATGCTAAGGTACCTTAAAATAATTTAATTGCATGTCTCAACAGCTTTTTTTAATCAAATGTGGTTTTGGTGTATTACTTAAATAACCCTAACTGCAAACAGAGTTTGTTAGAAGGGTAATATTTCTCAGTTTCTTCCCTGAAAATAAACCTGTGGAAAATACAGCTGTGGAAAACTCATGTACATGTTACATTGTACATTAATAACTGTTAGCAATTCCCTGTATGTCTGTAGATAGCAAGAGTAACTGTAGCACAGCTTTCTTTCTGTATATTTTTCACTAAAAATATATACATTGTATTTCCATCAGTAGGAAAATTTGCGGTTATTTTACTCCTAAAAAATTAGCCTATGGTTTTGTAGAAATGGCCAAATGCTGCTCTCAATGGTATTTTGTGTCTCTGACTTCCACTTGGACAAATTCTGTTTTCGTCCTGTTTTTACATTCTGCAAGTGCTTGAGAGATCTTTTCTGCTGCCTTTTCAAAATGGGGATCTGTTGGCCTTCATTTCTGAAGGGCACTGCAGGAAATCTGTTGTGTTAAGAGTGCAGTTCTCTGGGAGATTCATTTGGCTGAAATCCTGACTTAAGCATCTTTTCTTTCCAGTGACTTCTTATCCACTCATCCCCTCAGTTCAGGTCAAGAAAAACTGTAAGGTTGTTTGGCCGCCTTGTGAGATGGCACAGTAAATGTGCTTAGAATAAAAATAATTAGCCAGGAAATGAACAATATCTTAATGTGGACCAGTTTGCTGCTCTGGTTCAGCTCAAAAAGCTCTGTGAGCATACCCGAGCATTACCTGAGGGAAGTGGTTTAATGATGGGAATGAGTGAATGGCTGGAATGGAATCAGAAAACTGCTTCAGCTGGCACTTACACCAAAGGATGTGTATGGAGCCTTGTTCCATGTGCTTCTTCATTGTTTTGTGTGTCTTTGAATGTACTTAAAAAAGAAGAGCACTAGCAATACATGTATGTGTATATACATTTTTAAACATTGTATTAAGCGAGTATTTGAGGATTTGAATGTAACCTTATCAAACTTGCCCCAAAAAATCTCTGTGCAGTTGTAAGGATTAAAACGGTGACAGTTCTTTCATGGTCTATGCAATCAATGACTGTAAAGTGGAATACTGAATTGGTATTGGTAAAATGATTGACCATCTTCAGTTGTAACTTGGAAATCATCCTTGTTTGTCATACACTGAAATACCTTGTGGTTGCATCACCTTGCTGTAGAGGTAGTTCTTGCAAATTGCAGTTAGAGAGGGGATTTATAATATGGGAACTGCATCTGTTTCTTATGAATTCTCTGTTTTCCCTGAAATAACTGTAGATTTATAATTTTGTACTATTACAGTTTACAACACATAATTGAGGCTGGAACTTGTATTTGACTAATATAATAATAAAATTCAAAAAAACCTCAAAATGAGATAAAGAAAAAAAAAGTAATCATATGAAGTGATGGAGTTCCATCTGTGTCAGAATGAGAGATTGTTAACAGAATCGTGTCAGAATGGTTCAGTGAGTCTGTTACCCAGATTTGTCTGTGGCTCAAATTAACTGATAGAACACCTTATTTTATCATGTATCATAATACAGGCTTAGGAGTATTGATATATTGATTGAGATAAAACCATGTTATTATTTGAGGTTTTACTCTTGGTTCCTAGTGTAGGGAATCAGGCAAACTGGAAGTCTGAACATGTTAAAATTACTTGCAGTACACAGCCTTATGGAAATGAACAGAAAATGAAAAGACTTCTGAATTTCCATATAGATTAAAAACTGTTGTATTTGCTTAAGCTTTAGAGCATGGAGTATTGTTTACTTTGGTCACTCCATACTGCTTCAGCACAGTGTAAATGTGAGTTTGTGTATATGTAAAATGTAAAGGTAGTATAGGCTTAATGGAATTTCATAAAGGTGGCACATTCAGTAAACTTTTTTATTGATTTCTGCAGTCCTGGGAAAGCAAATATTTTGAGTATTTCGACTATTCTGATAACTTGCAAAGCACTTTGCAGTCTGTTAGAACCTTCTGGGGGAATCTTTACTGTATCCCTCTCTAGAGATCCATTGCTGCTCCTGAAGACCCATCAGTCAAGCAGGATTGCAGAATTCTGGGGTGAAATCTTCCTGCTTTTTAATTGCATCATAAGGCAAAACTGCAGGGTTTGGGTTTTGGAATTGTTTTTCTTCTGGTTATTAATACTATGGTTGCTGATTTCAAAGTTTGCCTCCTAATTTTGAAAGTTTAAGCCAAATGAAAATCCAGAAAACATGAAGTTTGTAGGACCTTTTAAAAGTTTTAAGAGTTCCTATAACAAGGGTGGTAAGAATCCTGAAGTATTAATTTTGAAACCTACATTGGGCTTTAGTTTAAGATGACTTTTCATGCCATGTATTGCTGGAAGAACCTGATCCTCATTGAATCTGCAGCATGTGTGCTGTTCAGGTAGAAGCTCAGTTGAATTGTACTGTTTCCAAGTATGTGAGAAAGGAATCTATCCGGTACTTTCTCGCATATAAAATTATGGTATTTATTTGTTCCATTTAATCAGTTATGATTATACAAAACATGATTGCATGATTTTTTTTTTTTTTTCTTTCTGCATTTATAATTGCTGAACATGAATTACTGCCTTTCCCCCATAAGTGTGCTATTATGTATCTATTAGACATATCACAGAACATCTCTGGAGAAATTTAAAACTAGTTTTGGGCTCAATTTTTTTGAATATGACTTCTATTTCATCATATGGGTCTTGAAAAATTGCCGTTTATTACTTACTTTGCCTCTTTTATGAATTACAAGCTGGAGTAGTTGCTGAAACTTAACTCTTCATTCTACTTATAAACTGGTAAAAGGTTACTTATGCAAATTATTTGGAAGTGAATTACCTTAGTTTAAGAACTTACAGTTGTGTTTCAAGACCTATGCTTTATTTTAAAAGATGGATAATTACTTGTTATATTTAGAGCTTATGAGCAGAGCAGTCCTTTGATATTTTTTCAGTATGTTTTCCTGTAATAAGACATTTATCCCTCTTGGAAGACTTCAGTTTGTTTCACCCTGTGCTTCAGAATCAAACTGCAGTCAGTTGTAACAAGAACACCTAAAAATGGAGAAAAACAGTTATATTTTATCAGCTAATGAAAGTAGAATTCTGGTGTTTAGCAGCCATGGTAAAAGTGGATCAGTAGAGGTTTTGTTAACACAAATATGTAAAGTTTTGATTATTCTCACTGTTGTGCTGAGAAACAACTCTATGGGGGAAAAGTATTCTTTCACTGTGTAAAACCTCTGCTTTTCTGATACAATGGGTCCATGAGGACACATGGTTCTGTAGTGCTCAGTAAGCCTGAAGGACATGTCTGGCCCAGTGTAACTGCTTTGCTTGTATTTCAGGGAAATGATCAATTCATTGCATGCTAATTGGCACCCAGCAGTGGCTGATAAGCAGTCATTTAATGTTTGTTTTTAATCATAACAGGAATTCCCATTTTTTACCTTGACGACCTTCCCACCAGGCTTTCTTGTCCACGTTGGGGGTGTTGTCAGTGCTCGCTCAGTGAAGCTCCTGGATCGCATCCACAATCCTGGTATGTCAGCACAGGAATTACTTCCTTGCACAAGGCCTGTCATCTAACCTTGATAACATATCGGTGCTTGAATAGATACAGATCTGTTCTAACAATGTATATCAAAAGCAGTGCGTTTCAGACGATCATTTAAGCTTGAAAAATAAGTTACTCAAAGGTTATGTTTTTCGTGAGAAACATTTCAGCAAGTTAAAGTAGTAATAAAAGTACTTTGAATCAGTAACTTTGCACTGAAAACTTTGAATTATTGAGGCGGTTAATTAATTTTTTTTGCCATTTTTTGGTATTAAATGATGCAAGTTTTCCATTCAAACAAAAATGAGATTAAATGCTTGATCTTAACTATGAATGTTTTCTCATTTTCAGCTCCTTGAAATCCTTAAGGACTAATGACTACAAATTAGCTCACAACATGGTTTTTAACATTTACAGCTTTGTTTCTCTTCTTAAAAACCTTTACTGAACAGTACTTCAAGATTTTTATTTATTATTTTCCTGGGAACCCCAGTACTAGAACACGTGTATTTTGCATGTCCTTGTTCTAATGTTAGAGCTAAGTGACTTTTGACTCTGAAGACTTGGTTGGTTTAGTTACTGAGACCAGATGAGGAATGCTTTGCAAAAAGTTGGAGTTGACAGTACACTTAAAAATGCAGAGGAGAGTAAAAGTAGCACCTGTAGTGGTTTTGCATGCACTAGTCAGGAGTAATAAAAGGAAGTTTAGGCAAATACATCCTTAAAAACAAGTACAAAAAACTAGTATTTTCCTTTTCTTCCTATGGCCCAAGGCAAGCAGTTCTCCAAGCAGGTAGATCAGATTGTTGCTGATTTAAAGATTCAGTAAACTGGCAACATGAAATTAAATCCAAGACTTAATTTGAATTAGATCCTCCTACTTTAAGGGATTTTTTCAACTGTATTAGTACACAATATTGCTCTTTTGTTTTCCTATTTTAAGATCTATTTACACAGTGAAGATTAAAAGAAATGTCTAATATGTGAGTCTGTCTTTTCTTTGCCACAAAGTTTTTTAGGATTCTGTATTTTCAACAGATTTCTGATACAGGACTCCTATGTGCAAAATTTGCTATGTGATAGATGTAAGACAGAATGGGAAAAAAATCAATTTTGCTCAGAAGTTTTAAAAAGTAATTTCTTGCATTATGCACTCCTTTATTTTTACCAGCTTACTGGAAGCAGTATAAGACATAAGGCAAGATAGAGGTGTATGTTTGCACAGCTGCAGTGTTTCTGTGAGACTTGCAGATTGCTCCTGACAAGTGAATGTAAAATGCATGATCCTTGGAACTCAGTATATTGCAAAATAGTGAGAACAAAAGGGGGAATGAAGGCACATGGCTGTGGGAGGGAAGGTGGAGAAGTAGAAAAGAATTCTGATATAGTTATGATAGTGAAGCATTTGAATCAAGTAAGTCTGTAAAATATTAAAGGAAGCAAATAAACTGGCCAGTGAATAAATCAGGAAAACATGGAAGAGGAGAGAACATTTGAAGGTGGATTAAGAACTTGCCAATAAGACAAAATTGCCATATACTGTCCACTTTGGTCACCTAGTGCCAGATTGCTATAGCATGCTCCTCTTTCCTTTTCTATTTCAGCCTCTTATTAACTCTGCTGTCTGTGTCTTTCCAGTTCCTGTGGAGTGGTGTTGTCAATTGTGTTCTTGTTGGTAGTTTTTTTTCACTATTCTGCTTCTATAACTGATCTACTAATTTGCTGTTTTGAACTCAGCCTTTGTCGGAATTATGGGTAACACAAGATCATACAAACTGCTAGACTGGAATAGTTTCAATTCAGGTATTTTATTAGTCATTCAGTACTACATATGCTGACAGAAATTATGGCAGCTCAGTGAAGTTATTAGAAATGCTCTAGGATATTTAGGTTAATGCTTCAAATTTAAATCTATTTAATCATCAAATGCCTAAATGTCATGTTTTCATGTTGTTAAAGACTTTCTTTAAAATTACAAACAATTGTTTTAGTATAAAATAGTATTGCTAAGAATAATTTAATATCAATCTGGAAAGCTGAATGTTCAGATGTTTATTTGGTAGTGACTTTCAGCTCAGCATCCATGAAGGAAGTAATTTAGAGAAAGAGAATGGATTCTTCCTTACACAGTTGGGATCATTTCAGATGTGACTTTTTTTTTTTGTTTGAGTTGAGGTTTTTTTATGTAATGGGTTGGGGGTTTTTTTTGGCCTGTTGGTTTCATTTGGAGGGACTGTTGGTTTGGTTTTGTTTTGTTTTGCATGAGCTTGCACTTTCTTCAGCAAAGGCTTTCCTCCTTTTAATTTCAGGAAACTGGTGATTGTGTTTGTTTTTAATAATAGCTCTAAAATAATAGATGTATTGTAGATAATAATAGATGTAAAAATTGTCCAAGAAAAATAGAGAACTATCAGTTTAAAGAGAAGGGTAGTATGTAGCCCAGGATTTTTTGGTTCATAAATCTTGCATTGTAAAACGCAGCCAGTTTCAGGACATAAAACATAATTATTTGAACTTTTTAGTCACTTCATTACCTAGCTTGAAAAAAGCCCCAATATTCTTATTTTTTATGCAGTTTTAGTAATCAAAGTGTGTAATTTCCTTATACAGCTGTAGAAGGAATAGATGAATTGATGCAGTCTAGATGAAATAAAGACTTCTCCCTCTCATGTTTTCCCTCTGGAAAGGTAACATGCTGTGGAAGAGAGGCAGGTGTAACTTCTCTGCATATGACATCCAAGCCAGCAGACCTTGTCAAACTCCGATGTTTTTAAAGTTGGCACAATAAAAAAGTACAAAGCTGACCTCTGAGGGCTTATTTTCCCCAGAAACAAACTTTCCTTCTTGGTAATTCACTGTTGCCATGCAGCTCTGTGTCATACTCTAAAATTCAGTTTGAATGTACAGTTATTAAAAAGGAGATATTTTTCATTTTGCAAATTGTTCAAAAGTAGGGAGAGCCTAAAACTATTGGCTCATTTTTATTGTTCCTTGTTACAGTAAGCATCTTTTATTATGATTATGAGCTTTTCTGATTTTGTTGGTTTTCTTTGCATGTTCTAAAGTGATAATCTTTTAAAATTAACTTTCAGTATGAAAAGAATATTGTAAAATTCTCAGGTCTATGACTGGTACAGCATAGTCTGATCCAAGGTGTTAAAAATGTATCGAAATTTTTGTATATTGTGTGCAACCTTGAAAAGTTGGAATTCATTGTTGCTTCTTCCGGATTGTTTAGTAGGATGTTTTTATTGAAAGAATTTTATTAGAATAATGGAGTAAATGAGTTATGTACAGACCCTAAACATGCCTTGAACTAGGCTACAAAGTGATCCACAATGTAAGATTAGGAAGCTAAATGGAAGTCAGGAATTCAGTTCTTGACAGAACATCCAAAACTGTTGTCTAAATTTTTTAGAGATTACAGGAAAATGAATGTGCATATATATATATATATATATATATATTTAAAACCCCCATGTTTTACCCAGAGGTGCTTGTTACTGAAAAGTGTTGGTTGGAGTAGAGAGGTCTAAACCAAACAGTAATTGTAGAGTTAATACCTCCCTGAGAACTGGCTGTGTTTCTGTAGCCTTGATGTGTCAGTAGGTCTGTAGGAAGAGCTGTTTAATCCTACTGGTTTGGGACTGAGCAGGTTACATTCATATTCCTGGAAGTATGGGGTTTTTGCAGTGCAAAGTTTGCTGCTTGTGGACAGGGAATGTAATCACAACCATAAGTGGGCTAAATTATTTTCTTTTTGGAAAATGTTCAGGTTTCATTTCAGCTTGTTTAATAACCTGTATAGTGCAGAAAGATTTTTTTTTTTCTTGCCAATGGTTTAGTTGTATGTAAGATACAACAGGAGCATCCAATGATAGTGAAAAGTCAGAGATTTGAAGATGCTTGAATATCAGACACAAAAGTAAAGACTGACTATTTCATGAATGGAAAAGAAGCTGCTTAAACATCTGGGAATTGCATATAGTTCAATGAAGAATTGTTGAAATGTTTGTAAAATACAAAAAGGTGGGTATGAAGATGAATTTGCAAAAAAAAAGTAAAGAGTTGAGCAAAAATTCATAGAAAAGACAGCACATAATACAGTGGAAGATACACTCTGGTGCTGTCTCTGAGAAAGAATGTGCTATAAGTATAAAAACATGCAAGGAATCCTCAATCCAGAAAACTGGATCTTTGTTAAAAGTTTGGCACTGAGGTTAAACACAGAGCAGAAAGGCAGGCAGTGCAAGAACTTGTTGAATAGAGGCTTCTTTTCCATATGGCTGTTTCATAGCACCAACATAAAATTTCTCACATGATTAAATTTTGAACTCCTCACTGAGGAAGCTGCTCCAGCAGTGCATCTTCAGCTCCAGTGGTCAGAAACATGGAAAGATAAAAGATTGTTAAAAATTTCCTAAGCATCTCCTGAGCTATCTTGTGTGATATCCAGTCTTGCTGCTGGAGTATGAAATTCTCCAGAGTTAGTTTTGCATATGAGAAAATGCAAGAGGAAAGCTTGGCTATGTTTTGGTTCTGTAACTGAATGTTTTTCTTTCACAGAAATACAAACAGAGAATGTGCAAATTACATTTCAAGCTGCTTTCTGGGGTGTAAGTGTGGCCCATTTGTAGGAACACAGTAGGAAATGTCAGAATGTTCCTGTTAGTGTCTGACTAACATGGTCATCCTTCAGAAGGATGTGGTTATCCTTCAGAATTAGTAGGAAAAACCCCAAGATTTTAAGGTGGACCTCTTGCTTTTTCTTGGAGAATTTCCATGTTGACTTCTTGTCTATCAGTGTGTATTGATATGAAAATGGGAGGTTAAGGCAGTTGTCAGAGGCTTTTTCTGAGAAGAGTGAGGGGTGTGATGTTCTCTAGTAATAATTTACTCCAGTTTTCTGCAGCCTTTCCAGAGGATTGAATGTTCCTAAGTCATTTCTATGGTTAATGTGAGTGGTGTTTGAATATTCTTTCTGAAAGCAGATACACCCTTATGTTAATGAAGTAATTTTCATTGGGACTGTGCATTTTTGGGGGGTTTTTTTGGAGAGTTCTAAGTAGATATTTATGTAACTGAACAAAGGGGGGTCACTGTCAGTGAGCATAGAATAGTATTCACATGTTCTGTTAGAGCATTTAAAATCTTTGTTTAGAATTCTTTGCCTACCTAAGTAATGCTATTTAATCTGTTCATACTGATTTAAAACTCTCCCTAAATTCTGGCTAATGGTGTGAAAGCCAATATAAACTTTTCCTTGCATAAGTGCTCCAAAAAAGCCATTGCTTATTGCACAACTACGCTTTGGTTTTGAATTGATAGTACACAAGAGAGAGAACCTTGGTCTTGCAGAAAATTGTTATTTTTGCACGTAACTTGTCCTAATTTCAAAATATGGGGCTTGACTAAAACGGTGGTCTTCATAAAATTTCCTTCATGGATCTCATTGAGTTTTTTCAGCCTTCCGATGTTTGCTTCTGTGTTTGCAAACATACAGTTGTAGAACTATTTGCCTGGCTCAAAATACGTCATTGTTAGAAGAAAACCAGAATGATTCTGGTTGAATCAACTCCTTCCTAACTGCTACATAATTACAACTAAGCATGGCCATGTTAAATGTCTATACACAGTTTTGTAGGAAAATATACAGACAGAGAACACAAGTTCTAACTGACTGTAACGGGATTATAGGAATAACTGATAAATGTCAGTGGATAATATGAGGCACAAGAGATTTTCTTTTTAAGTCTCCTTGGATCCAGAAGTTAAAAGAGGCTTCTCTGCCTAGTTTGTCTTAAAACAAAATAAACAGTTGTGAGTGTATAGAAATAATGAATGCAGAGGTTCTGTGTTCCTGAGGAATGCAAACAAGGAATAGGAAATTCAGAGAGAGTGTAATTTCATGCCAAATAATGCCATCCCTTTCCTGCAGCAATAAAATAGATAAAATGTGGTTTAGAAAGCCCTGTCTTGTTACGGCATAGTGTCCCCAGCTTTGGGTAACAGCCCCTTTGTTGTAGTCACTGAAGCTTTTCATTGAAGATTGCTCATGTTTTAAAATAGGTTGTATTTATTGTGCCAAGGTGACAAAGCAGCAGAGACACAACATAGAATAGGTAGTTTCTTTATTACCTGCAGAGCCACCATTCTAGGATGAATGACTGTTTGAAATAATCACTAAAAGCTGAATTAACAAAGGCACATATTTATGCATGGAACTGATTGTCCAGAGGCAAATTTATATCCTATATTTAAAGTTTTTTTTTATTTTTGGGCAATATTTTTGGGCTCGTACAATTCTAAGTGTGATGCAATTTAAACCTTCATTTTTAAGTATTTAAAAGTGTTATTTAATAGTTTAATTTTTAATATATTTTGAATGTATTTTTTTTCTTCAAATGCCTTATCTTTTGACATTACATTTTTTATTTTATTTAAGTTGTATCACATGGTGGTTTCTTTTCCTTTAGCTCTACACTAAATTATTTCTGCTGCTTTGACATTATTGCAAGATTTTTTTTTTTAGACTAAACTGTTTTCAGCTTGTGCTGTTTCTATCAGACCATCATCTACAATTAAGAGAAAAAGTTATAGCCACTGTTGTGGCTGTATTAAGCCATAAGAGGAACACCCTTCTGCTTCTCCATCTTGGAGTGCATTTTGGGATTAAAGCTAACACTTCTCAACAGTGAGCTGCCACTGAAAGGAATGATGTATGGAATTTTCTGTACAGTTTCTCTTGGAGTCTTTTGGTGGTCATGTAGTGATTTGGCCTGACTGACCCAGTAGAAAACTGCCCTGCACATGAAAGGGTTTGTGTTTAATCAGCCAGCCAGTATCTCATCCTGTAAATGCAGTTTTAATCCTAAGTGTTCTTAAAATTGTCTCCTTAGTAATTGAAGAATTCCTTCAACTTTCAAGTCTTTTTTTGCTCATTCAGCAGTTTGGGTTTAAGAAGTGAGATGTGTGCTGCTCTCTGACTTCATCTGGCAGAAAAGCACTGGTTGTCAATGATATTTTGCAGGCTGGATGTTTCATTTGGAGTTTAACTGAATGTTATGGAGTTTAACTGAATGTAAGAGTAAGTGTACTTGTTCTCTTTGGATGTGGTTACACTTTTTCCTGCTGGTTTAGTGTATCCTAGTTTTCCTTTGATATATCCCTAATAATCTACTTCCTTCACTTTTTGTAACAAAGTTTTCATTTGTACATCTTTTAGTCTTAAAGATGAATATAGGGAGTAGTTTTTTTAAACAAAGATGGAGTGGCTTGAAAAATTTTTTTGAAAGTTTTTGGTTAATCTGCTGTAGATTTAGTTATTTGCTAAGTTTTTGGTTAATCTGCTGTAGATTTAGTTATTTGCTACCTGAATTTTGTGTTAATCTGTACAGACCAGAGAATTTGTGTTTCTGTGCAGTTACTTAGTTGAATGTTTTAGAAAATTGATAATGTCAATGTTTATGGGATAACCAGAAAGGATTAAATAGAACTTCAAGGTCCAGGGAGAGTTGCTTATAAACCTAACAAAGGTGTCAAAAAAACCCAACCAGCCAAACCTACAGAAAAATACCACACTTCTTTCTGTATAAGCTGTTATTAGGTTTTTCAGTAAGAAGATACAAAAATAAGGGAATATTGAAGGTGTGGGTAATGGCTTTGCCTAATGAAAGACTCAAAGATTGAATCTGCAAGAATATTATTGGCCTCCATTGCCATTTTTGAAATAACAGAACAATGAGTAATTTATAGATTGTGAAAATTTTCCTCAGATGATTGTCCTCCTCCTGTCAGAGTATTGTGTTATACACGTAAATATTTACTAAATTATACAATGTAAAATTGGTTGAAATTAATCAAACCAAATAGTTTCTACTTTGGAGTAATTTCCTCAGGATGTCTAAGGATTCAGCTTTAAGGATACAGCAGCTCTTGGGTATGAACTGTGTCATCAAGGGACCATTCTTCTTACTCTTTCTTCAGTTTTAAAAAATCTGTCTGGACTAGCAAAATGCAGCTTCTGGCTAAATCATGAAAGAACCTGTACAAGTGAACCTCTAGCAAATAACTTGGGAAAGGTGTTGCTTCTTACCAATCAGAAAGTGATAGTGTCTAGGTGAAGGATTTACAGAGGATATTGTCCCATGGATAGTACAGCTCAGCCTTGTATTTTAAAGGAGATGGGTGACTTGGTGGTGGATAGAGCTAATTCAAAGAACATTCCGGGTAAAAAAGTGCTGTTTGTATCTCATAACACTGCTGAATAAAATTAGTTTGGAAAGTTTCAGTTGGAGGAGGTTTGAGTTGACACGATTTTTATAGAAAACTGTACTGTTGACAGCATTGTTTCTCAAGTCCTCAACTATAGAAACAGTGTGCTTTGCTTCCACTTGGTTATAAATATCCTGCCAATTTGAAACATTAATAAAGTAAGTTTAATATTCAGCTTTTGGTTTCCCACAAAGGGCACATAATTAGCAGTGGAATTTCCTGCAAACTTTTCTGCTTAAAGTTGTAGAGAAACCTTGGTCCAAACTACTCGGTACATTTGCTAGAAAAGCTTGTGACTGGGTGCTCTGTATGCTTGCCTTTTTGCTTCCACCTAGAATCCAGGGCCATTACTTTCTGTAACCATTTCAGTGAGCTGCCATAGTTTTCAGTCTGTACTGTCACCTGATCCAAGCATGCGCCAAAATACCCACTGTTTCTGGCTCCTGTCTGCTGAATCTGCTTTGCAAACCCTTAGTTCTTAAGCTTTTGCCTTAGCAAAAAAAACCAACAGACACTCTCATGGAGTGTGCTGGACACATGCCATCCTGCTTCCCTAACTCCTCTAATTGTTTATGTAAATCCTTAGCTTTACTAAACTTGTAAATGCTATGACAGCATCCCCATGTGAAATTGTGTGGCACATGTGTCAAAAAAGGCTGCTTGTGAAAATATTTGTCAGAAGAATATGAATGCTACACATTGCACTGCATTCAGTGTTTTGTATCAACTTATTATTGAAATGTCATGGTGTTTGATTTTAATTGTAGACAATTATTTTGTGTTTTAATATGCAAAGGTAAGTTCATGTAAACTGTGAATGTACAGTATTTATATATAAACATAATTGTTATTTTTTGGCCTCTTTCTGGAACAAAAAAATAGTCAAATATCTTAAACAGAGGTCCCAGTCTTTTTTACAAACATTTGTTTATGCATGACTCTTACAGAAATATTTGTTCTTGTGCAATAAGAAATTGTTGGATTCTTTGAAAGATATTGGGCCTGATCCTGTTAACGCTGAAGACAGTGGCTGGAAAATACTTCTTAACTCTAATAAGAACGAAAATGATCCATTACATTTCTGTAGTTAATAGTTTTGTTAGTGCTGATGTTGAACGGATTCTTAGAATACTGGGTTATATGTTGTTTTAGCAAGACATGGTTTTAGCAACCTCAAAATAGTATGTGTGTGCTGTAATGATAAGGTATTCTTGTAGATGTTAGGTAAGAAAATTGTTAAGTCTCTTAATAATTTCATTAATTAAACTATAAATTTTCGTGGAGGAAAGCTAAATGTTTTCATAGAGTTTGGGACCCGTCACTACTTCTACCTTTTCTGTTCACTGTAAGGATCCCTGTTTCCTTTCAACATCTCATTCAATTTCAGTTTTCACTGTGGCTACATTCCTTTTCAATGTCATTCTTGTCTGTAATCTTAACCTTTATTTCACATCACTTTTTCTGTTTATCCTCAGTCACTTCACCTGTTGCTAACTCTCAAATCCTCATCATGACTTCACATTTTCTTGCTCTTTGTCATAGAAATGTCACTGGTGAAAAGCAGAAGCAGTTTTTGCCACATGGAACCAAAAGGTGTAAAAAGTTATGGTTTTGGAAACTGGTTTTTTGTCTAGAAAAAAGAGTACTTCTCCTTTGCAGGTGTTTTTCTGTGAAGTGCAAGAATTTGTGTGGCTGTTTAGTCAGTCCTTATAACTGGCTGCCTGTGATCCAGTCTCATTGAGCAGTTGTTTTTCTGCATGGTCAGAGAACCACTTTCGCTACTACTTAGACTTTTCATCTATAGAGAGAAACATATTGCTTATCAAAACAATCTCTGGCCCATGACTGGAGGGGGAAGGAGGAATTGCTCCCAAGATCCTTGTCCATTCCACCAAAAAGAGTTGAGAGAACTTCCACAGAATGTGCTTGTGGTCTCACATCTACCATACACTCTGAGTTTGTCAGATATTGTAGTCTGGCCTTACAATCCATTTCCAAAGATTCTCCTTCAATTCAACTACCCCTACTGCTGTTACCTGGTGGCAGCAGAAGCAGCCTCTGTCCAGAGGTGCACGTGCAAAGAGAAGACATTTCCCACTTTTTGTACCACAAATGGTTCTGAGAGCTGAGCTGGGGATCTCTAGCCCTGTGTTGTGATTATTTCCGTAGGATTCTCAAGTTTCCAAAGCTGAGAAGAGCAGGTGCTCCAGGAATCTAAGTCAGGATTGCTGAGTATCATCTTAAGCATTTATTTTCTCAGTCACTGAGTTAAACAGTGTTTTCATAGTGAGAGTTCAGTGCAGCACCTCAAGATTCTGCCAGTAATGCACTGAAACATGCTAAAATGAACTTGGCTATAACAGAACATGATTGATACAATTCTGGAAATCCTTTGTTTTGTGTCCTAATGTGTATATTTTTGTTGATTACAGAGAACATTCCTAAGAACTCTCACTGTAACATTTTTTCTATTCAGTGTTCATTTCTTAAAGCAAAGGTTGAATAAACTTCAGTCTGAGCATCCAGGCTGCTGCTGTGAGTTACACAAGCATTGCCATCTAAAGTTAGGTATAACTGAATATACAGACCTCTGTGTTCTTCCTTTTAATTAGAAAATGATTATTAGTTTAGTTTAGAAAAATGAAAGTCTAGTTCTAAATGCAAAGTTGAGGTAAATTCATGAATGAATACATCTTACTTTACAACATTTCTGTTTCAGTAACTTTTAAATTATGTGTATATCTGCATCTTGCATTTTTGTTTGTCATGTTGTCAGAGAACCAAGTGTATGATAATGGGGTTATCATACACTGTGTTGATAAATATTCCTGGTAGTACAAAATTGGTTCCAAATAAATGTCAGGTTTTGACCTTGATATTTAAATTATGATTCAGCAAGGAGAACTCAGTGGCCAGAAGTTTGTATCTGTGCTAGGTTCAGTTAATTTCAGGGAAATTCTATAAGAATGTCTCTACTCATAACCCTTGGTAGCATCTGAGTGCCTATTTTTTGTTACTGGTTTTCCTTTTTTGTGTCAACAATTAACACAGTTGCCAACTACATTCATTCATTGAAACAGGTAAGAAGTTCTGAGAGAAGAAACAGCTGACAAATTCGAGTTGTAAATTCAGTATTTGTTGACTCCATATGTAAAAAGCTTGCAAGACAAGAGTTTTAGTTATAGGAACTAATTGCTGAACAGTTAAAATAAATGGATTGCATGAACTTACTCTAGCAGCACAGTGGTTTTTTGTATTTTTGTATCTTGTAGTTTTCAAGAAAAGCAGGCAGGATATATTTAACATATAACCTTGAGGACAATAAAGGTAATTTGAATCCATTGGTGGGCATGGAGGGAAGGTGCAGTTTCCAGGATACTGGAAAAAAAAACCACTGACAACATACATCCTGTACTTCATGTTGTAAATGTAGAGGTAGTTTCAAATCCGTATGGCTTCTCACAGTTAGAAGTGCCACAGAACTGTTTGATTAGTGATACAGTCTTGAACAAATATGTTTAAAATATGATTAACAGAGAGAACTGCTCGCAGTAGGAAGAACTATTGAGGTTATTTCAAAGGTATCAAGTGTACAGCAAAGTCAGATACTAGTTTACTACTACAAATACTGTTTCATTACTGTTAAGTTTTTCAACATTACAGAGTATCTGTGATGCTCTGTTGCAAATTGCACACTGCTCTTGTGTTGTTGGAAACTGAGAGTGTGGTTTGGAACTAAAAATGTGTAGAGATTGGAATAGTATCTACAGTATTTTGGTGTTACGCGTCATATGGACAGCAATGAGTATGCAGTAATTTGTCAGAACCTGCTCACATGGGGGCGAAACAAGATAATTAGTGAAAAAGTCCCATTAGTGTTTGCTTGAAGTGTGATAAATAGGAAGGAAATAAAGTGTCCGGGTACAACAAAACACTTGAATATGCAAAACTAAACATTTCAGATTAATTGCATGAAGCTTTGTGTTGGCATAGTACAGAATAGTGAACTGATTTATACTTTGTCTTTCAGATGAACCAGAAACACGAGATGCCTGGTGGGCAGAAATCAGACAAGAAATAAAATCCCATGCCAAGGCATTGGGTTGTCATGCTGTAGTGGGCTACAGTGAATCAACCAGCATTTGGTAAATCATGATGATGACTTGATTTTCAAAATGCCACAGGAAACATACTTCATCATCAGTGGATTAAAAATTAATTATTGCAGCACAGTTGTTGGTACTGTCTGTTCTATAACTACTTCAGAGAGTTTAAGTGAGATTATCAAATTTCAGTACTAGGCGTTTTTTATATATGTTTAGGATGTGGAGTTTAAGTTTTTTCTAATGAATGTTACTATTTTTTCTTTAAAACTAAAGCCTACAATTTGCTTTGTAGTAACAATATTAATTTATCCATGAAGTTTTCTAACACTAATCTACCTAAATAATTAAGACTGTTCCTAAAAGTATACGTATTGAAGTTTCATTATTGGGTAACAACTGGCAGACCAGAACTTAAATGGAGAACTTCACATTTCAGGCCCAGAAAAAGCTTGTTCTGGGGCCAGGTGTGTCTGATGATATTAAACAGAAAATTACTCTGGTTCCCTATTTTGAATTGCTTTTGGGAAGTAATGAGCAAATTCAAACATCTGAATTTATTTTTTTTCAAGTTGATTTTCCCTAAATATTTTAAGATAAAAGCACTAAAGATTTGCTTCTTTAAGGAGAGAAGTTGAAAAAGTTTTGGTTAACCATGTTTACCTCAGAATTACTCCATCACTGAGGGATGAACACACTAAAATGAAGCATTTACTCCTTTGCTTGTTGGTCTCCTTGTAAAAAGCATGAATAGTTTGTATTATTTTTTCTTAACTATGGGGAAAGAATGTGCAGAGCATAGGCAATCAGTTATTGGGTTATTTGATGCTTGCATTTCTCTAAAGGAATTTAATGTGGTAGTGTTTGATTATTGATAAAATATTTATTGGAATTCCCATGCTTATTGCCAGTTCAGCTTTATTCCATGCTTAAAAGCACAAGCCTGTGTGTGTAAGTACTGGTCTGCCAAACATGTTATGTATGAAAAATTATTTTGGGAAGAGAAACAAGAAATTTTTAAAAGGCACATGTATCATTCTAGAAAATGTGGGAAAGATTTTCTGTATTTTTTTTTTCAATATAGTATTTTAAGTTCTGAATACAAGACGTTTGTTTCTTATTTAACAACTTGAGAAACAGTAATAAGCTCTGTGGTCATTCTGAGAGCTTTAACTCTGCTAAATCCTAAGTATACTTGGTTACGTAACATGCAAAATGTACCATTATTGTAGTTCTTCCTAGTAAAATTTTACTGTTTTGCCACTTCTTATCCTTCAAGAAGCACCCTTGTCAGTGTTGGGTTGTAACTTCATTTTGAAAATGGAATGTTAGTAAGATGCTGAGGCTCTCAACTTCCCTTTTACTTTGGTAAAAAATCATGCCTTGTTTTTTTTTAATGTTTGATTGGTTTGCTGTATTTCTTTGCATTGTTAACCATAAAACTGAAATTCATACTTAAACCTCGTTAGCCTTTCTGATGTTATATTATTTATAACATGAGTCAAAGCCCTTTAGTCTTTCTGTTCAATCCTTCTTCGTCTCGTACTTACGCAATGGTTATGGTTTAAGTACCAGAAGAGGATTGTTTGTGAGTTTTAATGGATAAAATTGCACAACTGCACAAAATTAGTGGTGATGTTGAACTTCATTGAGACTTGTATTAGCCTTTTAATCTGATAATTTTATGTAAAAGCACCACGAAGTAGTAGGAATTCACTCTGTTGTTATTCTTTTCTCTTATAGTGAAGAGGTCTGTATTTTGTCCGCGTCTGGCACAGCAGCAGTACTGAACCCTAGGTTCCTTCAGGATGGCACCATGGAAGGCTGTTTGGAACAAAGGTTGTCATGGCAGCCTGGCTTCTTTTCCATAGGGTCAGAGAAGGGAGAGGTTGATTTTTTTCCTCAGAGCCAAGATAGTTCTTCTCTATTAGGGTAGGTTACAGTGTTACAGTGCAGGATGCGGGACCAACCACTTTACTGCTTTTCACTAACAACAACCACCACAGGAGTAATGGAGCTCTGCACCAAATTAGATACTCTGTTTTTATTTCTAACAGTCTCAATAAGGTAACACGTTTGACTACTAACACAGATCATAACTCAGTTTTTTCCTTTGCTGCTCTTCAGGTCTCTTTCCTCAACTTTATATCACACTATAAAAAATAACAGATGTTTGATAACTTACATAAGCCAAAAGTGGCTGTGTCTGTAATATGTGTATATATGCTCCATTAAATACTATTTTTGTGTATATATGCTCTCTAAATATTCTTCAAGAGCTGCATGAGAGATAAAATAGCTTGGTAATAAAGCAAATATGATGCCAGATTTTTCAAAAATAGGTATGTGTTAGTTGAAGTTGATGAACAAAACCATGAAACTGAAGGCCAAACATTAAGTTTCCCTTTGCTTCTGCTCTTGCAAATAAAATTTGAAGAATGAGTATTGCCACAAAGTTATTTTTGGGGAAAAAAGATCAGTTAATGCATATTGGTAATTTATTATGTATTCAGCAGTATAGTAATCAAATATTTCAAGGGATTATTATTTCAAGGGATTGTCAGCAAGGCTATTTATTACACTTTAGCACTTGCATTGCTTTTTCCGTAATAAACCAGTCAAGATAGTATTATTTATTATTCTTTTACTTCGTTAGCAGAAGACCATTGTCTTCTAGTGTAGATAGTTTTAAAAACTGTAGCCAGAACTAAAATACTTGTTTTTGTAGTCACTATATGATGGAGAGAAAGAAAAATTATGTTCATAATATAAAGAAAACAGCACTTTTATCAAAATATGTATTTTGGTGCTACTAAGAGTCTTGGCATAGATTAGAAATGCCAGAGGGAGGTAAAACAGGTAAACAGACAAAGCTCATGCTTTGCCAAATCCCAAATATATTTGCCATAGTCTTATGATAACTAATGTTCCAAATCTCAGATTTGCTTAAGCACCTCTTCAAAATCACTGTGGAGAATTGTTTACGTGAAACAGAATCAATTTGCAGTGATGCAGTTGATCTTTTCTTTCCCTGTGGTCATTCCTGGGTATTGCTCATGGGGGAGAGAGACTAAGTGTTCTAAGCAAATAACCTGATACCTTATCTTAGGAAATAATCTTGCTATTCTTTTCACAATGTTAATATATATTGTGCTGCTTCTCAGTAGGATGATTGGTTTGTTGTTTGTATTCTGCACATCAGGTTTTTATAGGGTTTTGGAGACAATGAATGTAAAAGAGACTTTTTGATGTGTTTGGTACAGTAAATTCTTTGTACAACTGTTGTACCATGGATTATATTTAGAAGTTATGCTAAAAGTCAGTTCAGTAATGATACAGGTTTATATAAATTGTTGGTCACTGAATGTCGTTTTTCTCAATTCCCTGCATAAGAAGTTTCAGTGCAAGTTTTATTTATAGCATTTTAGCAAGTAGTGTGCAGCCTTTTCTTCCTCTAATTCGCATATTGCAATACTTGTCACATTGGTATAATGGAGCAGAGTTTAGCTGTGGTGTATGATTTAAGTAGGTATCTGTAGGTGTTTATACACATGTGCACTTACTGATCATTGTTAACAAGATGCAGATGTTTTAAGTATGTTCTCCATCATGTATTTTTAGGATTGAGGAAGCTTCACCACCAGGTTGTGGATTTTGCCATATCCCATATGATGAATTGAACATGCCCTTCCCTGCTCACCTCACTTACTGTTACAACTGCAGGAAGCAAAAAGTTCCTGATGTCCTTTTCACCACAATTGACCTTCCTGTAGAGGCAATAGTTATTGGGAAGGGATGTCTTATTCAAGCCAGGTATCTGTCAAAATATTTCCTAAATCTAGTAAAGTTTTGGAGATCTTTGAAAGAATTCCTGTTGCTAAAATCCAATGTATCATCAAACCTCATATTATAAAACATAGAATTGGTATGTGTTCTTGAATAAAATTTCTCTCTGAAAGTATCAGTGTACTGGTGTGGGCTTTGAATTTCAGCTTGTAGGACTAAACCCAAAGAGTGGAAGATGACTAAACATAGTCAGAGATGGGATTGCTATGCTCTTTCTTTTATTCTTTTCAGCTAAGTATGGTTAATGCTTTGGCTGTGAGGGCACTTGGGTTTGGTTTGGTTTGGGGTTTTTTTACTTCCTTCCAAGGTGTGTCTTGAATAACTGTATTAATAGGAATTTTAAAAGTTCTGCCACTAGAAATTACTGTAGTAATTTTCTATGCTTGTACCTGAAGTGTTTGAGGTTTGCAGCAAGAGAAATAGATGTTTGCATTGGGGGTCTTACTAGAAGAAATGCTGAAAATAGAAGTTTTCAGATGACACTGTCTAAAGGCGTTCTTGTAAAGAACTGGCATTTTATTTTACTCTTGCAGCAATCTAGAAGAATTGAAAAGAAGCTGTATTAGGTTATACAGTGAGGAAAAAAAATTGCTAAATACCCTGTGATCCCTTTCAATCTTCACAAATCCATTAAAGCTCTGTCTGTGCTGGTTTGTGTTGCCAGGTTGTGCCGTCTGAAGAAGAAAGCTCAGGCTGAAGCAAATGCAACCTCTATCAGTAATCTCTTGCCATTCATGGAGTATGAGGTGCATACACAACTGATGAACAAACTCAAGCTGAGAGGAATGAATGCCCTCTTTGGGCTGAGAATTCAGATCACTGTGGGGGAAAATATGCTGATGGGTTTGGCAGTAAGTACAGTTGGAATCCTGGGATTCTTTTGCTTTCTTACAGTATTTTTTCAGGAAGGACATGCAGGTGTTGTGGGATTTGGAGTAACCAGACATACTAAAATGTCATTTTTAAGAGCAAGGTATCTTAATTATTGTAAAATCAGAACAGACTTGTCTTTCATAATCAGCAGAAGAAGATTCAAATCTCTTGAAAATGGTAGAAGACAAGATGATAGAAAGGGGATGAGAGGAAAAGAAACTTTAAACAGTTTAATGGCACAAATTGTAGAATGTATTCAGGTACCATCATTTACCTGTCAAAGAGATCCCTGTTCCTCAAATTGAACTGCAGTTCCATGACAAATAAGGTCGATTAAGTCTCTCAGTAAATCTTTTGGTTATTTGGCAACAAGGGCAACATCTGTTGCCTCTTCTTTGATGGAACTGAAGAAATAAATGATAGATTTGAAGTGTCTTAGAGAAAGTCAAGAAATGTTCATTAACAATATTTTCTAACCCCACTCTGTCATGCTAGGTTAGAATAGTGAAATGTGCTGCATCTTCCTGCATCAGAGGGTGCTTGGGTAATTCTGGCTGGCATCTTTTGTCTTTCATGATCTGTTTCTTGTAAATAGAAAACGGGTTGTCACAAGCTCAGTGATGCTGTAAATGGTTTGGCCAAGTTTTAAATCTTCAAAAACTGTAAAAAACTATTTGCTTATGCAAAACATACTGGAGCAGAGGCTTTCATTTTTAGTTTGTTTGAAATTTCTAGGCAAGATTAAGAGTTTCACCCTGAAAAATGAGAAGGAGGGAGTTTTTTAAAAGAAGAGTGAAGTTTTTTCATAAGTGAACAGAAGAGAGAGATCCATTTATTTATTTGCAAGAGACGATGCTGTAATTGGCATGTTACAATACTGTTTTAGCATAAGCATTACGCAAAGCTTTGTATGAAAATATTAGGAATTCATGCTTATATAATTGTCTTTTTCTTCGTGACTTTTTAAAAGTCTGCAACAGGTGTGTATTTAGCAGCTTTGCCAACACCTGGGGGTATTCAGATTGCTGGGAAGACTCCAAATGATGGCACCTATGAGCAACATATATCCCATATGCAAAAGAAAATAAATGATACAATAGCAAAAAACAAGGAACTTTATGAGATTAATCCTCCAGTAAGTAAATCTTTTATTCTTAAAAATAAAACATTCTGAATAAAATATATACACTGTATATCCATGTTTTCTTACTGAGTCATTCAGAACATAAGTTTATTTACGAATAGAGATACAGACTTTTTTCACTGTATTTTGGAAAGCTGCTGGAATTTTCAGATCTCTTTAGCCACACAGCCAAATCAGTTTGGTCTTATTTAGATATATTTCTCAGTAGAATACTTTTCAGAATGACCTGATTCTTAGAATTGTTAACAAATTGTGTACAGTTGAAATTATTTTTAAGCTGTGCAGAATATCTGTTAATTCTTACATTCTTTTTAGGAGCTACCTGAAGAAATCATTGGGTCTCCCATTCCAGAGCCAAGACAACGTTCCAGGCTATTGAGATCTCAGTCAGAAAGCTCTGATGAAGTTACAGAACTTGACCTTTCACATGGGAAGAAGGATGCTTTTGTCTTGGAGGTGATAAACATTTTCACTACTCATGTTCGTACTTTTCTTCTCCTGAAATATATATTAAAAAAAAAAGTTTTCTTACTCATTTCCAAGAACAGTTCCTAAATTGTGTATGATTTTTCCCTTTTGTATCAATAGAAAAAGTGAAGTATTAGATTTTGCTATGTCTCTCTTTTTCTTACTCTATTTGCTTAAGGCACAGCTCTATTATGTGTGCAGACAATATCTGAAAAACAATTGTCCTGCTGTTCATGAACATGTAGAAATCTCTAGAATAATAATTTAAAACTCTTAAGAAATGTCCTTCTGACTGCTTCAAGCAGCAGATCAGACTAATCAAAAATTTAAGATCTATTTTTAGAAACACTGAGGTTCTCTGTTGCGACACTTTATATTTAGCAAAGAAAAAGATAGTATTTTCTTCCTGTTTCAAAGCTCTTACTGTTGTAGTTGAACATTCAGAATTATTAGTTTCTAGAATGGGTTTTATTCAAAGCATTCAAAACCTGCATGTGCCAAGAGAGAGCACGTAAAAGAAGATTTTCTGAATTTCAGCTATTGCTTTTCACAATTTAAGAATTCAAAACTTCTGACAATACCTTCCAGTTCTTTCTACAGCTGCAACTAGAAAGAACAACACCTATAGATAAATAAAGAACATACATTTCTTTTACCTCTGTATTCACTAAAGTTCAAAGATGTGATTGAATAGTGTTCATTTTGAAGTCTTTAATACTCCAGCAAGTATTAAAGAAAGGCTGCAGTTTTGATCATCTTGTAGTACAAATGCCTATCACTGACTAAAAACCACTTTAAAATACAGCCTGTAATTGCAGCCTAAGGTACATTTAAGACTTTGTTAATCTTCAGAAATCACCATCTTCATAGAAAATAATTTGGAAGAAAGGTTGTAGATAGGGAGAATGAGGGAGCACTGTAACAGCAGTTTGTTTGAAAACAGAGGTATGAAAGGAGAGTGAAAAAATAATAGGTTGGGAGAGGTTGGGATAGTAAATTTAGGTTGGTTGGTGCGTTTGCAAAAAGGGTTGAATACCTGTGTAAAAAATAGAGGATTTTGTAAGGCATTTATAGATAAAAAGGACTTTTTATCTGTGGAATCTCTTACTACTTCTTTTTTGAGAAATTGGATATTTGATTGATGATTAATTGGGTATCAGAAACAATATTCCATAAGACTTAGTTAAACTCCTGACTAAGCTTTCGAGAGTAAAATCATTGTTCACTGGAGCTATGTAAGGAAAAGTAGTAAAAATTTCATTGTGATGAGGATATGCTGAAAGAGGCTGGGAAGGCAGTTATGAGAGGCAAAGATGTCTGGGTTGGTTTTGTTTAGTTTTTGGGTTGTTTTTTGAAGGAAAAAAAAAGACAACCCTTTTACATGGAGAGCAGGAAGGAGACACATTACTTGACAGAGAACCCTTCAATACTGGAGCTAAATTATAAACCATTTCTGAAACACTTGATAAGAAAATACTGGAAGTTAGAGGTAAATTTGGATCTCTTGCAGGTCAATAAGACAGGATGAATGTAAAGACACAACAGAAGTATTTACAGAAGGTAGCAGGGCTCTCAGTCTGATCTAAAATAAGAGTGTTTAAAGGTTGGATGGAATAGAGGTTATTTTATTTCTTTCTGAAACTTCTTACTGGCACAGCAACATGATTTTCTCAATTATTCCCTTTTCCAGATTGATGATACAGATGCAATGGAAGATGTGCATTCTTTACTGACTGATGTTCCACCACCTTCTGGTATAGTTATAGCCATATTTTTCTAATTCATGCTTTAGAATGCAAAATGACAAAATATGACTAGTTTTATTAAAAATTATTTTTAAAGTTCCAAGAGAACTGACAGTATTACTGTTTCTGAAGATTTCTAGACTAATTACAAATTTGTAGGTTCCAGGTTAATGAAAGTAGAATTGAGAGCTAATTATTGCCTGGTATCAGTTGTCTTCATGCTATTTATCATTGTATAGATATGTATACCTTCCCCAACAGAACTCCTGGATCTGGATAAGAGGCAAATGTAGTTGTCCATTACATAGAAATTACTCTGGACATTTGATTTGTCCTTGTCCTCCCTCTTGTCATTGTGAATTTCCCTGTGTTTCTTCTGAGCAAGTCTTAGTTTCCTTCCTAATAACTGGTATCAGTGTTAATAATTTTGAGTTGTGTTGAACTCAGAACTATCCTTGTAGTTATCTATTACTATCACCAAATCTTTTATTCCTCGCTGATTATCCAGTCCTGCTGCAGTTGATTTTATTGCCCTAAATGAAGGCCATCAGCAATCATCTTGTTTTATCCTCTTCAGCATATGTTATAAATGTGTTTGAAGCATAAAATCCAAAATTACAGATGTCTTCACTGTGAAAATTAAGCATTTTTGTCCCTCTTTTTCTAGTCTTATATTTACATTTCCTTTGATGATGCTTCATTCTTAGTTTGTTAAAGGAGACCAAGGATCTTTCCAAATGTCCAAAGTAGATGGATCAGTCAGGTGCCTTTTGTCTGTGTGCTTGTTGAGAGCTTGTGAACAGTGACTGTTCCTTAGGAAACTGATATCAGCTCCTCTGCAGTCTTGTTTTTCCATCTGCCCATGAACTCCCTTTTCTGGAATAGTTGCTATGGATCAGTAATAGAGATACCTGCACTAGGGAAATTAGTAATAGAGATACCTGTACTGGGGAAATTACTCGGACCAGTCACCTTATTACTTGAAGATTAAAGAATGTTCTTCTCTGGTAGTGGAGTAAGTTCTTCTCTGGTAAGTGGAGTTCAATGCCAATTAGCTGTTTGACCTTTTGCCTATTCTGTGGTTTACTGGAATTTTTCATTTGCCTTTTTGTTCAGTATCTCCTTCAGACACTTGTTCAAGACAAATAAACAAGGGACTAGTTTTCTGCTATTGTGGAAAGCTCTACTACACTGCTGTAAAAAGAAAAGCATGTTTTCTGCTCTCATGTTATTATTTCTGCATAACCTTTCTAAATCTTACTTGATTCTTCAACAGAATTTCTGCTTTTGATGCTCTGAAAGACAATCTATTAATATTTATACCCTCTGCAAGCTGCTACACAATTTCTTTTCTAGCTTATTTTGTGCTTTTATATAAGCCCTACTAGACTGGCCTCTTTTCTGCTTATTTAACTGTATCTTCAGGCTTTCAGAATTGCTGATTTGCTGTTAACAACTTATTTTACTCTGCCGTTTCGTGATTATACTTCTGTATTTAATTTGCATTCAGTCACTGCAGTAATTCCTTTACAGCCTTTTCTGTACTCTCTGTTAAAGGTTGGCTTTTTAGCTTTTCCTATCACACCTTTTAAAAAGATTTCCTCATTGGTGCATAGTTTATCTAATAGAAATAGGGAAATAGGCAGAGCAGTTGTGCATTTTGGGTATTGGCCCGTCCTACAAGAATTCTACATTTGTTTTTTGAATGTTGATCTCATTTCTGGTGTATTATTCAATATTCAAAACCACATTAGGGAAAATACTTGAAAAACCTTGTCACATATGTTTCCTTTACAAGTATTTTTATATTGCAGTATATAAAATAGATTTTTTCCCAAATATTTTCTTCACAGGTTTTTACAGTTGCAACACAGAAATTATGCCTGGTATAAATAACTGGACACCAGAAATTCAAGTAAGGTTATTCAAAACTGAAACTTTTTGCTAAATTGTATTGAAATATGCTGTAGTAATTTAAATGTATATTTTGAAAGATAAATTCAAAGGATACCCTTGTGACAGAAATAAAAGTAGTGTTTTGGTAAGAACAATAGGGTATGAGAACTTGTTTCTTTGTTGGTTTTTTTAATGCTGTTATGTAACAAAGAACCTAATACAGAAATATGAAAGTAATTACAGTAAATATGAACTTCAAGGTTTTGGTTTTTTAAAAGGTTTGGCTAGGTTTGAAGCCCCTTAAAGGAAACAGATTATTGACTGTGTTGCTTAGCTAACATATTTTGTTACTTAGTTAACATATGTGTTAACATATTTTACATTCTTTTCCTTCTTTATGAATTTGCGTTCAAGACACTGGATAAAATATATTGGCATATGTTGGCAAAAAAATAAACACGTTTGTTTCTAATTCAGATGTTCACAGCAGTAAGAGTGTCCAGATTAAGCAACATTAACCCAACAAATCAAACACTCAATAAGAACTTTAATGATATCTGTGAGAATCTGTTGAAGGTAAGAATCTTGTTTAAAATACTTTTTTAAGTGTTCAAATGGAAGCCAAGTAAAATTCAGCTATACTGGAAATAACATGTGCCTCATAATTTTGAAAATAGACTGCAAAGTGTATGTAATTAGTTTCTGAGTTGCTATAAAGATAGGTTCAGCCTTTTTTAGTATATTAGGGATTTCCAAAGCTTTTGGAATCTGAAGAAGTCCTTTGACTGGCAGTGTACTCTAGAAACAGAAAGACAGCTCCACAGTAGATTGCATTCTGTCCTGACTTTTCGCACATGTAATTCTTCTTCAAGAAAAAATTAATATCATTAGATGACTTCTATTATGAAGAGAGTTTTGATCCTTAATTTCTCTGAAATAAACCTTTCTTTTTTTCTGAGTAACACAAAATAATATCCTGTCTTCAACAGAGTTTGTATTTTAAACTCCGGTCTATGATTCCCTGCTGTCTTTGCCATGTAAACTTTACAGTTGCTCTACCAGAGGATGAATTAGTTCAGGTAAGTGAATTGCTGCTTTTAACTTCCAGCACATAGGCATGGCCCTAATTAACATTTGCTGCTCAGGGTAAACTGGTCTAGGATTTACTGCTAGGTCTGGTGAATTCTTAGATGGTTTTTTTCCCTATTATGTTTCTATGCAAAGAACTGCTTGTTTGTAAAATTATTTTTCAGATTGCAGAAGAGATCAATTTACCTAATATGCCAAATATTTCTGATTTGCAGATTGCAGTCACAGCTGTTGCCATTACATACGACAAAAACCAAGCACTACAAGCCAGTAAAGCACCTACAGAAAAATCACAGCAAAGAGGTAAATATTGTGAGGCATCTTTCCTTTTTTATCCCCAGTGCCTAATGAGTCTGGATTTTAATTTCAGTTACGTATACAGATCACAGACCACAGAATATTCTGAGTTGAAAGGGACCCACAAGGATCATCAAGTCCAAATATACATATTTTTGCAGGGAGGTTCTGTAGAGTTCATGTACTTGACCTCCAGCAGGATGACTTACTTATCAGGTATTAGCTATTTATTTTACATAATCGACAAATTTATCGTACTTTCTTATTCTATCTATGATACTACTTTGATTATTTTTCTGTAAAAGGTTGGCATAACAGATAATGACATTTCTGTTGTATTTTGGAACATGTGGTATAAATCATCAGAGAATACTTGTTCTTATAAGTAAAAATTTTGTCCATACTTCAAGAAGGCAGAAAATAAATTATTCCTAATACTTAAAAGAAAAAAACCAACCTTCTTAAAATCCTTAAGCAGGTCAGTAATGGTTTTGGAGCTCAGTGAAGCACATGGAGGGAATGGAAGAGACTACTGTGATCTGCATATGTCACCTTGCTAATGAAGTACCATCTTATGCTAGAAATGTATGTGTGCAGTCTGGAAGTGGGAATTCAGGCAGAACTCTGAGGATACTCAATTCTTCAGAATGGAATTAGGTAGTAGAACAGAGCCATATGTTTCTAAAACATTAGTTATAGCTGACTTCTTCAATAGTAACAGTAAAGTCTTTTCTTTCGTGTGAAATAAGTGTTAATTTTTATTATAGTGGCTGACTTAGATCCAACTGCAGAATCAAATTTAAATTCCATGAATGGACTTTATGTTTTCCTAAAAATTCCAAATCCTTTTCAGTGGAACACAAGTTCCGTTCAATGTTGCAGCTGGATGTGTTGTCATACACCTCTTTCTGCAGAACTGCATCACTTTATGCACATGCTGAAAATACCTGTTCAAGTCAGACCTGACTAAATTGACTCTGCTTTTAATTACTGGCAAATCTTATTATCAATTGGTTAATTATCAATTGGCCATGTTTTCTTTGTTGAAGCATCTACAGACAATGAAGAACAGCTACAATTTCCCTTGGAGCTTTGCTCTGATCCCCTTTCTTCTCAACCATTCTCTCCAGCTAAAGGTCAGTTAAGGGGAAGAATGTTAAACCGTTGTTTTTTCTTGATTTTGAGTTCTGCTCTTTCATGGTTGCAGGGGCTTTAAAATATTTGTACTTTCACAGGCTTTAAATGTGCTTTGCTGCCTAAGCATGATGGGTATATTTACTCGTGACATCAAATATTTTGAGAGTCACAGAAGATAGCTTGGCTGATCATTCTGTCTATATTTCCTGTAGTAGTTCTGTCTTTGCATTTAGAGTATTGAAGATGCTGCAAACCACTGGGTGTTGGGTGTCATTTGACATAATTACAAATTACTTAATAATTAGGCTTGTCTCATACTGTAAATGGCCCATATAAAATACCTCCATGTTTTCTCAGCCTCACATAATTAATCTCATTGTTTCCATGATTGGAAATACTTTATCTACCAAATACTGGTTGCATGCAAATTTCCTTTAAGTGAAAGGAGCCTAAACTTGTACAGTAAGTAATCTGTACAGTGCAGCACATTGTAGCTGTTAAACAGCTGCTTTATTTTACCTGAGATAGAGCTGCATGGTTGTCACAGTTCTTCTATGATTGCATTAAAAATTCAGTTCATTGAAAGCAGCTTAATTCCTTCTCCCTTGTTGGATTATCTACCAAACTGGTTACTGAGAGGAAATTAAATATCTGGGAATTACTGTAAATGTTTGAGCTCCCTTTTTTGCCTGTTACATCAGTTGTGTAAAGAAGGGTGCCTACGACACTTACTTGTATTTTCAGTGGCCAGATTAATTTCCGCAAAAATATTCTTATTGGTTTTTTTTTTTTTAAAGCTTAACTTTTAATTGGCTACATTTTTTATTTTGAAAAAGAGAAGCTGTCCAGAAATTTCTGCTGGTGTCTCTCCACCCATTACTGGACTGAGCTCTCTGTGTGCTGGGCACTGACCAGTGGAGGGCAGCCTGTTCCCATGTATCCCTTTTCCTGATGTTCTCCACATTGCATTTCGCGCTGTAGACAGAACCTTTCAGCCAGAAAATTATTCCATCTGTCATTTCTTCACAAGTTCATTGTAGTTACATTTACTTAGCAGGTTATTTAATATATTTTTACTTTTCTGTAGGATTGTTGTTTTAGAAATATTTTAAAATATTTGTTTACAGTCTTATACCGTTATTTTAAAATAAACATTAAAATTGCAAGGTAGATTTAGTAAAGTGAATTATTTATACCAACTCTGTTATCAAAGTACACTGTATACTATATAGAGGGTGGGTTTTTTCATACTTTACTCTAAAATCTTTTATAAGGGTCATAGAATCATGGAGTAGTTTGAGTTGGAAGGGACCTTAAAGATCATCTCATTCCAACCCCCTGCCGTGGGCAGGGACACCTTCCACTAGACCAGGTAGCTCTGAGCCCCATCCAACCCAGCCTTGAACACTTTCAGGGATGGGGCAGCCACAACTTCCCTGGGCAACCTCTGCCAGGGCTTCACCATCCTCACAGGGAAGAATTCCTTCCTAATATCTAATCTAAACATACTGTCTGTCAGTTTGGAGCCATTCCCCCTTGTCCTGTCACTCCACGCCCTTGTAAATAGTCACTCCCATATTTCTTGGAAGCTGTTGTCCTGTACTACCTGACTCTGCTTAATAGATTATCTGAACGGATTTAATTTTGTTTTATTAGAAGTCCTGGAGGGTGCAAGTTCCCACACAGGTATTCCTGCTGCTCAGAGAGGTGAGTTTCCTTAATTTAACCATCTGCCAGAACAGAATGAGCATTCTTGGGATATTGGTATACCCTTTTTGGATTGTGTCTTAATCCAGGAAGTGTTTACTATTTAACTGAGAATGCATGCTCTGGTGTGGCTTAATGATATCCTAATATTTTGACGTGGTTTTTGATTATAAAAGTTAGATTTGTTAATAATAACAGCCTCTCTGTCAGATACATTGATATAACTTTATCTGACAGAAAATTAGTCCCCAGGAAGAGAGCTGTTTTGCCTGTGTTAATTTCAAGTTAGCATGTGTTCCGCCCGTTTCTTCAGGATAATGAAGAAACAGTGTTTGCAACCCCCCCCTTTTTTTTAAAGATATGCAAACACCCCTGCAACTAATACCAAAAGTCATAGCAGAAACAACTCTTACTTCTTATTGTAATGATAAGGGAGGGGTGTTGGAGGGAGGATGCTGGGGCAAAGACTCTTTTATAAGGAAAATTCATTTGTGTTTAAAACAGAGGTGTTGTTTCAGCTTGTGACTCTTATCCTCATCACCAAAGCTTTTTTTTTTTAGTCTGTAGGTGAGTTATTGATAAAGACAGTTGGGAAGTTTAAATCCTGATCAGCAGCTCTTTGTAAGGAAAAAAAAAAGCAATGAAAATGAAAACTAAAAAAGGCTTAAATAAATTTTAAAAAGCCATAACTTAAAACCTAAATTGAGATAAAAAAACCTAATCTAGCATAAGTCCTTAATGACTGTATTTGCATGTTTTTTCAGTGCTGAAGTCCCACTCAGGCAGTTGGTTCAGAGCTGGGACATCACCAGAAATCGGTACTTTGGTTTGGACAAGTCCAAACCTATCCTGTAACTTTTCCTTTTAAACAGACCTGCAAAAGGATGGTTGTTCTCTCTCAGACACAAATCATTGCTTCCTCAAAAAGGAGCATTGAGATGAGCAAGAGACATCATCCATATATTTTTTTTCTGTTTTTTTTTCTTTTGTTTTTCTGTCTGTGTTTCCAGCAACGTCAGTTGATTACAGTTCCTTTGCAGACAGATGCAACAGCTGGATAGAGCTCATTAAACTGAAAGCTCAGACCATAAGGCGCGGATCAATTAAGACAAGTAGGCGGCTGTTTCTACCACGTTCTGATAATCTGAGACATATCTCTGATTTCCCAGTGGTGACTTAGTGGAGTGCCCTGCCCAGCAGTAGCATTGCAGATCACATATAGA
Organism: Gymnorhina tibicen; assembly: GCA_013399875.1. Classification (NCBI taxonomy): domain Eukaryota; kingdom Metazoa; phylum Chordata; class Aves; order Passeriformes; family Artamidae; genus Gymnorhina; species Gymnorhina tibicen. Next base: position 1,182,132 of record VXAZ01009915.1, read on the forward strand.
ATGAATTCCTGAGTGTGAAAACTGCCGACATTGTTCTGTAAGCTCACATAGGGTTGATGAACCAGTAGCATAAAAAGCAAAATAAAGTCTTGCTGTAATTAGTTCTCCATACATGTGTACGCCTACTAATTGTATAACATCCACTGCATGGATGTAGGTGTATGTATGATCTTGGAAAATTGGGGGTGAGAAACAGGAAGCAATCACCAAGGGGACAGTCAAGGCAATGGTCACTAAATTAGCAAGTGGTGAGTTGGTTTTTAGTAGTTCTTTGGCCACAGGTCTGACTATCTTGCTTAAATTAGCAGAGATTAATACCTGTTTTAATGGAAAATGCTGCACTGGAGAAACACAACAACTTTCACACTTCCTATAATTTGTTCCTCCAGCAGAATACATGTTTCAAAATGTTGGCACTTTTTTCTTTACCTTCACATTATAACTGATTGTTGTATGTGCAGCTGCTCGCCTCAATGTTTTTCTTTTGCAGGAATGCCACTCTTCCAAATAAATGACATTTCAGCTTCTTGTCTCCTTTTGCATGCTTTGCATGATGATTTCCTTTCTCACGTATATGGCTGAGCATCACAGGCAGCTGAATGTTGTCACCAAGCTATGTGGAAAACCATAAAGAAGAGTTTTTGTGTTTTGAGGAACAATGATGGATCTTGATAGTTATTTTCTCCTGTTTTTTTCCCATTTTTCAGCTACTTCCCTTGAAAAAGCAAGTCCATTGGCTGAGGGATACTTACGGCACCGTTCTGTCCCGTCATGCACCAATTCCACTGTCTCAGTTGTTAAGATGACACCTCTTTCCTTTCTCCCTGGGGCGAAAATAACCAAATATCTCGGGATAATCAATATGTTTTTTATACGAGAAACCACTTCTTTGCGTGAGGTGAGCTGTGTGGCAGGGATTCATTTTATGTCAGGGAATGATTTTTTGTTAATTGTAAGAATCAGAGGTTTGAGTTGAGGTGTGGCACAGGCAGGGAGGAATTTGTGTTACTTGTGGGAAGGTGCTGAGTGCGGAGCAAGTTCCATTGTACTGCTCTTGTCATGGAGCACACAAAGCTGTTTTGTGTTTGGCACTGTTAGGAAGGGGTTACTTAATAATTGCCATTGCTGTTGAATTGGATAGAGCATGAAACCAGTGCGTTCTTAAACAGAACTATATGGATAAAATGGGTCTTTGACCAACAGTGGTAGAAGTTGGGATCATTTGAACCCAAATTAAATGCCAAAGAAAAAAATAAGTCATCCATTCTTCTCTCATTTAGCACGCTCAGTGATGAACTTTCACAGTGTATTTGGATTTTAAAATTCTTTGGTTAATATAACATTGCCCATATCATAGATAATGTTATGCTAATTTTAAACATTACATTCTGTGCATTCTGTGTAACAAAACTTTGTGTGATGAGCATCAAAAATTACACCATGGAGTCCATGACCACACAACCAGTTTAGAGGTGATGTTCAAACCATGATCTCCAGTCTGCATCTGGAAAACAAATAATCCTCTGAGCATGCCAAAACGCAAGCCATGTTCCTTATAATTTTCCTATCCTTTTGGGAAGGAGCTGCATCTTTGCCTTTGGCCACAGAAATAGAGTGTACCTCTTGCCTGGTTTGTCAGTGCTGAAGAGTGTTGTTTTTTCCTAATTACACATTGCTAAAATTACAGAGCAGATGTTAATAAAAATGATCAGGCTTCCTGAAAATGGGCTGTGAGCTCTCTAGAGAAACTTGGATCAGACAAACATTTTGTTTGCATCTTGCAAGTTACTTTTAACTTTCCCTTTTAACTTGAGAAATCCAAGTGTGAAAAGGACCATGTTTTCAAAAGGATGTCAGAGCAGGGAAATGGTTACAGGACACTTCTGTACTAAGTGCGGATTCTGTAGGTACAAATTCAATAGCTGATAAGCTTTGGGATCTGTGATAGCAGATCCCAACAAGGACAGGTCACTCAAGTGTTTGATTCAGCTCCTCCATGAAGCTGGAATGTTGCACAGTCCCTGGGATGCTGTCACTGTGCTCTTTCCAGCACACAGGGGAGCTAATTTAAATTATTTCAGCTACATAGGCTGAGTCACAAACTACTCTTACTACAGGATTGCCTGGAGTTATAATGGAGTCAGAGCAGTCATTATATCCAACTCCAGCAATGTGGTCCTACAAGAAAGTAATTATCAGCATTTGTGTTTGTATTGCTTTATGTTTTGCTTGTAGTAGTGCTGAAATATATACCAAAATCTATGAAAAATTAATAATTTCAAGTTAAGAGTAATCCATTGTTCTTAGGCTTTGCTGTTTACAGGTGGGTGTTTACAATCGTTTTGTTACCTGTTGTCATCCAATGTTGTATTAGGTTTATAATGCATATTTTTTCCCCATCAGTTGCTGTACCTTTAAAAGACTTGGACAAAATCAAAATTCCATGAGAATTAGGAACTTGTATTGAATTTTGATTTCTTGCTGCAGTTGACTTCATTCCTGCTTTATGCTAGGTTTGATAAAATTATACTTGTCCTTTTTGTTTGTAAATTTTCATCCAAGATATGTTTTTTTATGCTTTTATGAGTCTGTTCAGGGTACATTATATGTTTAGGAATGAGCACAGCCCTTAGAAATTCAGCTTAGTTCAACCTCTTCTTCTACCTGCCTCTTCCATTTCTTCCAGTGGCACACACACACCAGAGACATGTGGGAAGTCTACTGGTCTTGCCTTTCACTTGAATTTTGAAATTTTATATGTATTTTGAACCAACTGTGAGCTCTGTTTTGATCAGTTTCTTTTCTCAGCATTTTCTGTGGATTTTTATTTCTTTGGTTAGTTGCCTGGTTTGTGTGCAGTAGGTTTTTCCCCACAATGTACTTGCTCACATTCTTTCATAAGGATTTTCTAGGAAAATCCATACTTGGTTGTTTTCCTTCTCCTTTCACATTTATTTAAATTCTTCAGTTTCACACCAAAGAAGTAAAAATGCCCCACAAGCACCATCGCGTCAAAAAACTTAATGAAATGAGATGGCTACAAGTTCCTTTGGGCTTCAGGGGGGAAAATAAAAAAAATAAATAGCTTGAATAGCTCAAGTCTCTGCTCTGTCCCTTGCTTACTTTTTATTTTGAGGGATCATTTCTTTAGTGAGTGTTGAGAACTAATGACAGTCATTAACATACATGAAGTTGCAGTAATCAAAGATAATGGTCACTCCTTACTGGGAATTTCCAAGAATTTCATAGAACCATAGAATGGTTTGAATTGGAAGGGACCTTAAAAACCCTCTCGTTCCACTCCCCTGCCATGGGCAGGAACACCTTCCACTAGACCAGGGTGCTCCAAGCCCCGTCCCTGGCCTTGGACATTTCCAGGGATCGAGGGGAAGCCACAGCTTCTCTGGGTGGGCTCCATCATAGGGAGGAATTTCTTCCCAATATCCAATCTATACCTGTCATTTTGAAGCTATTCCCCCTTGTCCTGTCGCTTCAGGCCCCTGTAAATGGTCTCTCTCCATTTGATTTGTAACTGTGACCCATTAAACAGTGGATGGCTTTAGAGTTCTTCACACCATTTAGGATTCACTAAATTATTCAGCTGATAAATATGTAAGAGGAGCACTCAGCATCTTGTAGCTAGACCTAATATAACATGTAATGTATATTTTTTCCATTCTAGGAGGGTGGTGTCAGTGGTTTCCTCCATGCTTTTATTGCTGAAGTGTTTGCCATGGTGAGAGCTCATGTTGCAGCTCTGGGAGGGAATGCAGTTGTGTCATACATAATGAAGCAGTGTGTTTTCATGGAGAACCCAAACAAAAATCAGGTACATTAGGATGTGAAATAAAAGTGCTGTTGTGGTTAGTATGATACAAATATGCATTTTATGTCTTTAAAAACCAGCAGTGTTGTAGAGCCATACCTGCACAACATTTCTTGATATTTCAGGATAATGTTTGAAGAATCCAAGAGTGTTCTTGTATTAACACAAAATTATGAGGCTGCTTCATAAATACCCAGATGGGTAAAAGAACTGAGCTTGCTAGAATGAAGTAAATTGCAGGAAATAGTTGCACTGTAGTGCAGAACACTTGGTATTTCTGAGGTTGCAGTGTAGGATTTCCATCCTAGCTCCACGTAAAAATACCTGGAGTTGCTGATGTAAAGTGCTCCATTTTGTACATAAAGGGACAAACCTTAATTTGTAAAGACAATAACAGAATATTCAGTAAATTAAGTATGTTCAAAACAGTAATGAAAGCAAGTACAGATACCCAGATATTTCATCTGTGGTGGTCTTCCAAGAATCCATCTGCATGTTTGGTAGCACGCAAGTGAGCAGATAGAAAAGAAAGTATGGTATAGGTTGCCTCACCAAAAAATTCAAATAATTTGTCCTTCTACCAATCTCTGTTGACTTTTCTGTGTAGTTATATCTAGCAGATATAAGTAAACATAAAATATATTATTGCTTAATGTTTGGTAACTGGATATTGTCTTTTTTCCCAGGCTCAGTGTTTGATAAATGTCAGTGGTGATGCCGTCATCTTTGTCCGTGAATCCGAGCTAGAAATGCTGCCAGTGCAGCCTTCTACAACTGCTCCTCAGCCCACAACTTCTGCAGATGTCACAACATGAAGGCAGAACAAGTGAAGTAGTCTCTGCTAAATATAAAGATTATTTAAAATGTGAGAATGTTTAGGTTTGCGTCTTCAAAGTCAGTATCTCTCCATGACATTCATAGCCAAAATCCAAGACAATCACTTTTTTTGTTGTTGTCATATAACTTATGTGAGTCAGAGCAGTGAACTGGCAGATGTGCTCTGGTTCTTTTGGTACTATTCCTGGCCTCTGTGAAACCAGGCAGCAGGTGAAGCACTGGTAGGAGAACATGGATTAGAATAGCGGGCATCACATGGAACTGTGGAAGGAAGGAAAAATTCTGTTGCATTTTTGAGCTGTTCAGTGGGACCATGATAAGTTGTCATTCAGAACTATGTCTGAGTGTTGTCAGAGCTGATTTGCAGCTCAGGCCAGGGTGGGAGGGAGGTGACTGAGAAGTCTGTGTTGGAAACCTTTGATGAAGAAGGGAGTGATTTGTGTGCAGGCCAAGAAAATATGGGCTGGACTCTGAAATTCCCTTACATCCTAGAGTGTGAAGAGGAAAAAGCAGTACCAAAAAGTTACAGTTTGAATTTCTGCACATTAAAAGTACTTTTTTCTTGGATTGTTGTTGTTTTTATATTTGAGGGGTGGGGGGTGTTACTTGTTTTTTTAATTATCTTTTAAAAGCTGCCAGACCACCATGCTGTGACCCTGGGCATCGCTGTGGTGGAAAAAAAACCCCAGAACACAACAAACAGTTTTAGGGTGTGTCTGGTGCTATCACAAGGTACTCACTTCAGTAATGACAAAGCGGGTCTTTTTGTTATTTAGGACTTTGTGAAAGAATTGTCCTGAGGTTCATTTTCTTAAGGCAGGATCTGTTTCAAGGATGACATAAACAGTCCCCCAAAAATCAGTTGTGCAGAGGTTATCCTGCAGCCTCCTTCCTGTTTAAATGCCTGGCTAATTGGAGATTGATGTATGTGTGTGACAGTGGTTCCTGCAGGTTGCCTTTGTGTTTGGGGTTTTGTTTGGGGTTTTTTTGGTTTTTGTTCTTTTCCAGTGCTGTAGCTGGGAAACAAGGGTACTGCAAAGACAGGAAATTTGTCATTTCCAGTAAATGTCTGAAATGTGGTGATACTCAATTGTAAAAAAAAAAAAAAGCAAACTTTGATTTGAAGATGCATTCTTACATAATTCTGACAATATTGTACATGGAACTTGAACAAGATGTAAACTTGAATGTAAATATTATGTTTAGTGTTGAAATTAAACAATGGCATGATTATTTGTTAAAACTGAATATTTCATTGTAAATGAGCATGAAAATCATTCTTGCACAATAAATCTCTTTATAAAATTCACTCTCGTAATTTATGTGCATTAGGTAAGTGTGTAAGCTGGATGTACTAAAGATGTCCCACCCCCATTCTCCTCAGAGGAGTATTTTTTCTATAGAATGTTACAACCTCATCTGTATCCTGGGCTGCATCCAAAGCCCTGTGGGCAGCAGGGGAGGGGGGGGATTTGCCCCTCTGCCCCACTCTGGTGAGACCTCACCTGCAGAGCTGCCTCCAGCCCTGGGGTCCCAAAACAGGAAGGACATGGAGCTGCTGGAGTGAATCCAGAGGGGGCACCAAGATGATCAGAGGGCTGGAACACCTCTGCTGTGAGGAAAGGCTGAGAGAATTGGCATTGTTCCGCCTGGAGAAGAGAAGGCTTTGGGGTGACCTAATTGTGGCCTTCCAGTTCCTGAAGAGAGCCTACAAGAAAGATGGAGAGAGACTATTTACAAGGGCCTGGAATGACAGGACAAGGGGAAATGACTTCAAACTGACAGAGAGTAGGTTTAGACTGGATATTAGGAAGAAACTCCTCCCTGTGAGGGTGGTGAGGCCCTGGCACAGGTTGCCCAGGAAAGGTGTGGCTGCCTCATCCCTGGAAGAGTTCAGGGCTGGGTTGGATGGGGCTCTGAGCAACCTGGGATAGTGGAAGGTATCTGCTCCCAGCGTGCACCCAACAGCCCCTGAACCCCCTCCTCAACACCTCCCCTCTCTTTCGAACAGATGAACTTTTAAAGTCTGTCCAACCCAAACCATTCTATGATCCTGCAATTCTGGTATTTTGGGAGTTAATTATCCTTTATATTTGAAGTGTTTGAATTTGGCCCTTAGCAGAACACATCACTATCACTTCCCATGAGTGACACCTCCGGTGTTTCACAAAATGACTTAGTGGCATTTCTCCATTTCACAGCTACATTAACCGAGATGGAGAGGGGAGAATCAATGTGCCAAGGATGTACTGGGGGCTGGGGGAGAAGCTAGTCTTGCTCCAGGCATCGAAACAACATCCTTGTCAGTAGTGTGACAAATGACAATCAGCCAAACAGAGATCTGTGTGGTGCTGGGTCTGCTGTCATTGCACCTATGGCATGAACACATCTGAAAAACAGTCTGCACCAATACAGCTGGAGTTAATGATGTACTACTACTACTAATTTACTGTGTGTATCAGTCAATGGGCAAATTGCTGAGTGAAAGGCGGAGTCTGAATTTTTTTTTTAATTTTTGGAAATGGGAATAATAATTCATTTGCACATTTTTTAGCATAAACATGCGCACTCATTAAATGACACACATTTATTTTTGTTGCAAAAACATTTCCATTAATGTGTACAGATATTTCTCCTTAAATTGTAGGAAGGAGAAGAGCTGGGGTGATTCCAGTTTTGGCTTAATTTTCTTAAAATCCTATGTTTGTAACACTTCAACCAAGGTGAAGCTTAGCCTGGAAACCTTGTGATTTTTTGAAATGTCAAAGTAATTACAACTTTGTGAGCCGAATATTAACCCCTAAAGAGCTCTTAAATATTGAGGGAGTGCAACAGAGACCCTGAGAAGCTTTGCAGAGATGACATTATCTCCTGGCATGCACTGTAAAAGCCAGAGAAGCAAGTGAAAGCACTTAGAGGCAGAAACCCTTCCTCTTCCTGCCTTCCCTCTCTGCCCAATCTATCCATGCTTGTCTTCTCCCTACCAGGCATCTTCCCTTCCCGGGATTATGCCCTGGGCTGCATTTCCCCTTCCTCCTGTTCCTGGAGAGTTTGGTTAACCACAATTAGGCAACAACACATGCACTTACCTTCTGCTTTTGCTCAGCACAGGGGAGAGGAATTTGCCATGTTTCCATTGGGAAATGATGGGTTCTGTTCACACCTCTTGTGGAACAGCAGAGTTCTCTGCATTGCAGAACTGTAATTCAGTTCCCAATTTTTTACTGAAATTGGTGATCTATTTATACTTTGGCCTCAGTCCAAGTGCAATTCTCTGTCCAGGTGCTGTTCACGTGAGTGGAAATGGCTGAGAGGAGGTGAAATGAATAGTTGTTTGTTATTAAATTGTCCTTCCTCTCTGTCCCCCAGTGCTCAGCTCCTGCCCTGGTGCTATGAGCTGCAAGCCTCAGCACCAATTCACTCTATCACTTGGAGCTCTGTGTGCAAAGTGATCAGAGCATGCTGCTCTGGAGGGATCTCTTTTTCATGTCAGAAACCTGCAAACAGACACTAAATTGTCACTTCTACTTTACATATGTGTCTTGGTTTGAAAGACAGGTGTCTGCTAAGGAAAGCAGGAGCCTCCCTTGGAATGGAAAATATGACCCCCTTCCCTCCAAATTATTATAACTTTGAAATTAAGGGGCTTTCAGGCAAAGATATGGGAAAAAGAATAACAGTTCGTTACTAGTATGTGTAAGTATAACAAGGCAAAACAAACAACAACAATGGCAGTAACAACAAACAGAACCAGAACCCAGCGCCAGCCCTCTCGGCCACAGGCCCTTTCCCCTTCGGTGCAGTTACGCTCAGAGCCGGCAGGGGGCGGTGTTGGTTCCCGGCTGGGCAGGGCAGGTGCGATGATTCCCCCGCGCCTGCAGGGGGCGCTGTGGCGCGAGTTCAGTCTCCTCTCTGCATGTGGCGATGGCGGCTTGGGTGGCAGAAGAGACAGAGAAAAGGGGCTCCCCTTAAAAAACTTGCGGGGAGCAGCCGGTCTCAGTGCCATTCTGGATGGCCAGCGGGGCTGTAGCACGAACCTCAGAGGAGCAGGCTGGAGCAGCAGAGGTGAGCACACCTGGAGTGGCAAACAAAGTGTAGCAAAAACCCCGAAGTGGTGGCAGGAGCCACGGGAGTGTGGGCAGACGTGGGGTGTCAAATGAAAGTGTAGCAAAAAACCTGAATCAGCAACAGAAAACAGCAGGACTGGGCAGTGGCAGCCAGGCTCCCACAAGCAGCCGGGAAACACTCCCTGCAGAGAGGGGTAGGGGGTCAGGGTCCCGGGCTTCCCTCGAGGCACCCAAGCAGATGGGTCCTCCCAGTGAGGTCGGGTGCAGAAAAGGTCCCAGTTCAATGACTGCTGTTGCAGGCAGAAGCTCACCCTCGGTAAGGAGAAGCAGTGAAGGGCAAAACTCCGCAGTGGCAGCGAATCCTCTGGGCAGCAGTGGTCTGGCACCAAAACCACGAAACTGTCTCCACTCCGATCCCGAGAGCAAGAGAGGACTGAGCCCAGCCCCTGACCCTCAGCCAAGTCTCGCTGTATTTTTGCACTTTCCAAGAGAAAACCCCTCCAGCTACCAGGCTAACTCCCCAGCTAAGAGACTACAGCCAACTGCACCCCTTTCCCCTCCTCCCTCTCCTGGCCACATCTCTTGTCTCTCTTAAGTACCCATCATTCCCATCAACAAATGGGAGAAAACTTCCCTGAGGAAAAGAAAAAAAGGAAAAATCCTAGCCTCAGTCACTTGTCCTACAAATAAACGGACATTATTTTAATAATGTAATTAGAGTGGCACCAAATTCAATGAAGTTGTTCACTTCCTTGGAAGAAAGGTTTATTATGATTTGTCTGAACTCATCATAGAGTTTAGACTTTAAAAAACCCAAGCAGACCCCTCTGAAAAAAAGGGGTTTGTACTACGGCAATTAAATCAGCATCCAGACTAAATGGGAATGTGAAAATAGCCTGGACAGAAATTTGCTCAGATCCCAGCGCAAGCAATAATTCACATATATGTGCATTGATTTAACCTGATATTCTTCAATAAAAGAATTACATGGTCTCATTTAATTTAGTGAACCACAAAGTCCTTAGTTTCTGCAATCAAAAAGGTGTATGGGACAAGCAGCTGATCTCTTGAGCACCCTGCCTGTACTTTAGAGACAGATTTGACACTTCTCAAAGCAGTTGCCCAAGCCATTAGGAAGTCTGACAGTAGAGGCTGGGAGTGATTAATGACTTCGGTGGGTTAAGCATAGATTGGTTTGATATCAAATAGCTGCTCTGAGGAAGATACCAACAGTGTGTCATTAATTTCTTTGCAGCTCATTCTATTACAAACTTGCACAGCCAACTGGTTTCAAATACCTTCTGCAAAGTGAATCAGTGTGCTGGATCCTGTCAGTGTGATCTGTTTGCTTTCTTTGAAGCCTTCTGTGAGTTTTTTGACAGAATTTAAGAGCACAGTTCAAGCCCAGTCAATGAAACATCAATGTAGATACTACAGCACAATGTAGACCTTCTAAGGAAATATGGGATGCCTTCCTGTGGTGGTGGAACTCAAGAATGTTAAGGTTTAAGTAAAAAGGATGCTGCAATTGGGCAAATACAAAAGAAGGTGCATGGGTTTAGTGCCTTGTTTGTTCAAGATGAACAGTGTCACATCTTCTGTAAGAGCTTTAAGGAAATCAGAATAAATCTTTCATGATAAATTTAAAAGATGGCACTTAAAAAGGGAAAGAGTTTGAGTGTTGCTCTTCCTTTATGGCATACTTGTCCATGGAATAACACAGGGGCAGTTTTTTCCACTGTCTGCCCAGGTTTCATCTGGGATAGAGTTATCAGTGGGATAGGGCACTGAGTGAGTGGCTGTGTGGTACTCAATTGCTGGCTGGGGTTAAATGACAACACATGTCTTGTGATGCTACTGGAGAAGGGAAAAAAGTATACACTGCAATGACAACCACAGATATTTTTGGCTGGCTAGACACAGATTTAATTCATGTGGTTTGCTTGAATGTATAATTGTGATATTAATTTTCATCATGTTTCCCAAATACAAATGCAAGTGCAGAAACAGAAGACCAAATTGGCAGCCAATGAAATGCAGTTAATGCACAGGAAATATCTCAGACTAAAGTAATTTGCAGATTATGAGAATGGATGGGAGTGAAGCAGCAAGAGAAAAGGAAAATATGGTATATGAAGATGACAAGAAATCAAATGAAATACAGATTTTACTTCTATGCATTTAACCAGCTATGCTTACTTTTCCCCTAAGAAAATCTCATACTATATTAGCCCTGACTACCTTAATTACAGGGAATTCAAATATTTTTGACTGTTCTCTGGCATCATGTCCAAAAAAATTCATCAGTTGCTAAAATGAGGGGACTGAAGGCACCTGAAGCCTCAGAACAGTCAGAATTAGTGAAAAAAATGCAGTCATGCAAAGGATAAAAGTGTATATGGCTGGAATGAAGAGGGGTGCTGATACAACTTCTGAGTAGTGACATCTGAGCTGTAAATCTTCAAACATCTAGAACAGACTGGAAAATTATGATTTTTGGGATTAAGGAAACTTCTGAAAATTAACTCTTAGCCTTAGATGGATAAGGCAGTAAAATACTCACAAAACCTATTTTCTTCCTTAGCTTCCCAGTTTATCAAGGGAGGGGATTCTGCCCCTCTGCTCCCCTCTGGTGAGACCTCACCTGCAGAGCTGCATCCAGCCCTGGGGTCCCAGCACAGGAAGGACATGGAGCTGCTGGACCAAGTGCAGAGGAGGGACAGCAAGGTGATCAGAGGGCTGGAACAGCTCTGCTGTGAGAATTGGGATTGCTCAGCCTGGAGAAGAGGTGGCTTCAGGGTGACCTAATTGTGGCCTTCCAGTACCTGAAGGGAGCCTACAGGATGGAGAAGGGACTATTTGCAAGGGCCTGGAGTGACAGGATAAGGAGGAATGGAGAGTAAGTTTAGATTACATATTGGGAAGAAATTCTTCCCTGTGAGGGTGGTGAGGCCCTGGCACAGGTTGCCGAGAGAAGCTGTGGATGCCCCATCCCTGGAAGTGTTCAAGGCCAGGTTGGATGGGGCTCTCAGCAACCTGGTCTGGTGGAAGGTGTCCCTGCCTGTGGCAGGAGGGGTGGAACTGGATGATGTTAAAAGTCTCTTTCAGCTCAAGCCATTCTGGGATTCTGTCAAATATATTTGTGCTATTTCTGGATGTACACAATCATGAACATAAATGAGCAGTGCAAACATATTTGTGCTGTGGGAATTCCTACCTAAAGATGCAAACGTGTATCTGACCTCATGGGGTTTTAACTGCTGAAAAATTCTAGTTAATGCTTGGAGTTGACCCAGCAAAAAGTCGAGAGGCACAACTGGATGACTTGCAGAGAAACAAGGGCAAAACCTGCTGCTCCTGAAAACTAGGTTACAGAATTGAATTGGAAATCAAACTCTGGTCTGATATAGAGGTAACACAAAAGCCAATAAAACAGCGAGTAGCTGATATCACAGTAATTATGTTATTTTTCAAATATTTTAACTTATGCTTGGGTTAATTTCTATCCTATGAGAAAATTGAGTTAAGTGAATTGGTTAGGACAGTGCTGTACGGTGCTCAAATTCTCCCCAGTTAACAATCAGGGGAAAGAAAATCTTAACAGACACAATGAAAATCAACTTAAACTCTAAAAGCTCCCCATTTTTTTTCCACACTGTGACAAATGTTTCAGTTCTGTGTGAAATTAGGTAATATGCTTGGTAGAAGTTGGTCTAAAAGATCCCTTTTTTATTAGAAAGGATGATGGGTAGTCGGCTCAGAAATGTCTTGCTGAATTTCTCTAGGTTTAATATGATCTTCCTATGGTTTTATAAGAGTATTTTAGAGCTACTGAATCATTTGAGTTGTGAGTAATTAACCCCTCTGGAAATCTGACTCCTGAGGGCGTCTCATGTTGAATAATCATAAAATGAATCACTGGAATTAGACATGGGAATATTTTGAACTCATCACCCAAAAATCTGGAGACACTGTTTGGACATACACTGACTGAAAACCCAAGGGAATCTGCTCCTGTGATCTGTGTCATGCAGGAAAAAACCCAGTATTTGAATTAATCTAGATGGCACCCAAGGCAGAACAGCAAAGGCTATAGCTAAATCCTAGGGCTGAAATTTTGCCTGACTGTAGCCCTTGTCCATGCTCCAAACCTAGCCTCTGACCCCAGTGACAGAACATCCTTTGTTACATCAGTTCTGTGCCGATGAAAAGCATCACTTGCAGATTTACCCAGCTGTCCTTCCACATTAATTTCCTCTTCAGCCTCTATTAACAAACTTATCCTCTTAACAGATGCCAACAAAGCTCCCAAATTTCTGTCTGAGGAGTTATCTGCTTATTCAGCATTTACAGTTTGGAAAATCCGTGGAAGGAAAAGAAATGCAAGATGTTTGCAAGATGTTTGATGTTTGTAATTACTGTAACTGCAAAACACAGCACATTATTTGTTCCAGTAATAGGTCTCAGCAGCAACAGTGTTTGCCTGTCTTCCAGGTCTCAGCTGTGGGAAGTATTTTGACAGCTCAGTCCACAGCGTGGAACTACATGTGGGCAGAGTTGTGTTTTCTTTTTGCTGCTGAAGAGAGACTTTCAAGTTTGCCCCAAATCTTGGGCATGTGAGCACATTCTCCTTCTAAAATACGTCCTTACACTCTCCCTCCCTTCTGAGGGAGGGAAGTTGATATCTACATTGGTGCTTACTAGTATCACCCTCTGGAAATGCTTCCTCTGCTCCTGGTGGGACACCACAATATCAGTTATGGCTTCCTGTCACAGAGCTGTGACAGCTGGGACCGTAAGATAAAATTTGACTCTGAGCCTGGAGCCAGTGAGCCTCCCCCCCACTTCCATTATTGCTCAGGCCCCTTTGGATGTAGGCACTGAGCTTGCCTTAGGCTTTTCCAGGGGCACATTCCACCCATTTCTGGCATCAGCTGCTATAAATCATGACCCCTGGAATGGGGAGAGCACCCTAGCAGCCCATCATGTTGCAATGAAACCTCCCTGACAGACATTTCCCCTCTTTTTTGGGAAGAGAAAGTAGGTGATGATGTGGGCTGACATCCCATACAGGCACCACCCAACCATCACTGCAGGATGTGTGAGACCTCCAGTTTACACTCATGAACTAGAAATAGAAGCCAAATCTAAACCCAGTTCAAACCTAGAAGAAGTTGAAGGCAAGCATTTAGAGAATCCAGGGTCAGCTTAGAGAAATCCACCCTCCATCTCGCAAATCATGGGCTCACTGTTCACTTGGAGTGACAGGCTCCTTCTCTTTTATACTCTGCAGAGTCCAGGCAGCTTCAGTTTGAGGATTCACAATGTTTTGATTTCCATTTCCCTCTCTTAAGACAACTCTAGAAAGAGATAGCCATGTCTTTCTTTTTCTCTCAGTTTGTGATTACAGTGACTAAAATAATAGCTTTCACCACAATTTACAGTTTCCTCATGTCCTGACATGAAAAGCGTGGTGGTTTCATGTAGTTTGGTTAAATGGCCTACATTTCAAAGCTGTTTCAAAACACTGCATGGCACTTCACTATGCATTTTTTCCCAACATTTTTTCAGGAATATCATGTCTGTTTGAATCTTCAAGTCCGCAGAAGTCATCATACTATCAAGTAAGAACTTTATTTTAATAATTGATTTTTGAATGGAACTCAGTAATGTGTTACCTCAATTCAGACTGTGTATTTTACACAGCAGTCTATATTTTGACCCTTCCAGTTCAGCAGAAATGTTAATGATGATAGACTTGCACCTGCTACCAGGTGACTGATTATTTGCACATCAAAGATTTTGTTCTTTGCTCCATTACTGATACACTGGCAATTTTCTGTTACCCTCTCAAAGAATTATTCTTTGTGCAACAGTGTTAAAATATAGTAAACTTATGATGTCAAATTTTCCACAAAGCAAATAGGCAGGTTGAAAAGTATGCTGAGTCTCCAAGTAAGAGCTTTGTTGATATTTATCTTCCCAACCAGTTTATGTTATCTATTAGACTCTGTCCCACCAGCTGGCTGAATTTATGACTTGTGAAACTTTCCTTCTACATGACAGATATCACAGTGTGACATTTGTAAGACAGCCATCCATCTCTTGGGTCTCTTCTCAAGAGAGAAAACTGTTATTTCCCTGCCTTTCAAATGGTTTACAAGACTAATCTCAAAACAGAGTGAAAGCACAGCCCCTCAAATCTTTTCAAAGGGATTCATAGTTGAATAAGTCACTTGAGAAAAATAAGAATGACAAAGCTCCAAAACTAAAGATGTGTGTGTGTCTGGAGTCCATGGTGGGATCACATTATTTGACAACAGTGAAAGAGCTGTTGTGGTCTGGGATGCAAAGTATGGCTGAAGTTCAGCAGAGGAATGTGCATGTTGGTCCCTGGTTCTGTATTTCTTGTGAGTTTTTAGTCACGGTGTTGATGTCATCTTTGGGCAATAACTGCAAATCCCTGTGGGAGGGTGCTTTCCTTTGGAAACTGCACCCAGTCACCGGATATTTCCCTCTTCCTTCACTAGCACTTTGTATTGTCACCCAGCATGAAAAATAATACTCCAGCTGTTTTCAAGTTCATCTGTGTCCTTTGGTGGACAATTTCTGTGCCGAGCCTTGCTTTTATCTTAATTATATTTGTGAAGAGACAGAATAAATTTTTCATTAGTGTTTGCCCATTAACCCATAAACTTTAAATTGTCTGCCTGAGTCCCAATGAAGTGATGCTGCTTAAATTTGGAGGCCATTAAAAAAAATCATTATAATCTTGAAGCACTTCACTAATATTAGCTGTTGGTGCATGCAGCAGTTTGAATCACAGCTGAATTTCTCTGGAATGTGTCTCCCACAGCACTGCACTAGGCTTGAAGGAGTCCCTGTTACAAATCTAGCTCAGTCATCAGTCAAATCTTTTCAAGTCTCTGTCTGTTTTCTCTGTCAAATGGAGATAAGGGTAATGACAACTTTATTTCAGAAAAATTTAAATCACTTCTGAGGCCTACTTAAAAATGCAAGGAGGTCCTGGTTCTGGTTCCAGTATACCAATGTTGCTGTATGCATATTGCTGCTGCATACATATGTCAATCAATATATTTGGAAAGACTGTTATGAGGCCAGTATGTAAATTTTGTCTTCAATGTATGGGTTAATGGAAAATCTGGCTAATGCAAACCTGACACTCAACCCGAACTCTACACAGAACTCAGCACTCTGCACTGGTTCTGTGCCTGAGGTCTCCATCTGGCCAGGCTCTTTCATTTCCCATCACTGAAGCCTTGGCTTTTTGCTCAATTTTAAGTCAGATTTCCATTTTTACTGTGGATGCTGGATCTGGTTTTGCCCATGATCCTGCACCCTTCAGAGCAATAGCTTATGCTCAGGATCTGAGTGTTTGCCAGAGGAGGCTACTGACAGCCAGAGTATTTGTGAGGCTTCTTTTTAGATGCTTGTCTGTCCAGGCTTTGAGGGTTTCAGCCACACTTGCTGAAAGCTGTCTTTAAACACATTTCTGCATCCTCTTTTTTTGCTTCATCCTTTTCTCAATCACCTTTTCCAGGGTGGACAGCCAAACAAATCACATAATTCAGATCTGCTATTAATTCTCAGTAGCAGAGAGGTCTCCTGATGCCTCACACAAATTCAAGTTTCTCCCTAGTAAGAGCTAAGGATCATTTGTTATAAGAAGAAAAGATAGAGCAACAACATTAACAAGCTTTTGCCTCTCTTCTGTTTTTCTTCTATTCACTTCATCCTGGTCTAGAGGGATTACTTATTGTGAGACTAAATTTATTATGTCCCCCTCTATATCAGACACAACCTTCTCATGAACAGGATTGTTAACCAATACTAAATTATGAATGATGGCTTCCTGACAGCAATGGCTCAAATCAAAACTTCAGCAAATGTCAGTCAGACATGAGGTCAGAATCTGTTTGTGTCCCCAAGGAAAAGGAACTGCACTTACAAGGGAAGAGCCTGTTTGCTTCAGAGATGTGCTTGTAGTCTTTGTGCATGTGGGTGTGCATGTTCTATTGTGCCTTTTATATGCATTTTATTTCCTTCATAAATAGTGCATTATACAATAGGACCTTCCAGCCACAATATCTTTGGCATGACAGTTCTAATACATAAAGTCATAGAATAGTTTGGGTTGGAAGAGCCTAAAAGATCATCCAGTTCCAACTCTCTGCTGTGGGCAGGGACACCTTCCACTATCCCAGGTTGCTCAGAGCCCCATCCAACCTGGCCTTGAACACTGCCAGGGATGGGGCATCCACAGCTTCTGTTGGCAAGCTATGCCAGGGCCTCACCACCCTCTCAGTAAAGAATTTCTTCTGTAAATCTAACATTATTTTCCCTCTCTTTCAGTCTGAACCCATTCCCCCTTGTCTCACCACTACAGTTCCTGATGAAGAGTCCCTCTTCAGCTTCCTTTTAGGTCTTTTCAGATACTGGAAGGCTGCCATGAGGTCTCCACGCAACCTTCTCTTCTCTAGGCTGAACAGAACTTAATTGATACTAATCCAGCAAGTCCCTTATCTTTCTGAGTAGCTGTTTTTGTGAGTAAACCCCTTAACTTCAGCATAGCTTGCTCCTGTTAACATTGAGGACAAATTCATAGAGCTGCACAGGTAGGAATTTCACCCAGAATTTCACTGTACTTACTTATCTTCACCTTACTGTTGCTCCTGCCCATCTATCCTGCCCATCCATGTCTTTCATGGATATTTTTACATGCATTAAAACACACTAAAGAGGCATCTTGAAGCCAGTGCTGTAGAACAGAAGTCTGGTCTTTATGGCTTCCCTAGAGATACTGTAATAATGTGCAGCAGCAATCGTAAAGTTGTAAAAAATTGCCTGTATTCCTCCATTTAATGAGAAAACCTTCTGTCCATGCAAAACCAAAAAGCAAAGTGCATGTGGCTAGTGCCTTGATATGTTCCTTATCACTTACTCCTGCATGTTCTCACTCATACTTGTTCCACCTTTTTACCAGCCAACATCACTGTTTGCATAAAAAGATGTTTTGAAAGTCCTTTCAACACTGCTAGTAAAAGAGGTTCTCTGTTTTAGAGAATGAGCTCTGTCTTTCATCAGTAAATAATTTTCCCCCATTTGATGCTTCATTCTTGTGCATTCTGACTCCTCTCTGCAGCTGGAAGGATGACTATAGATGTTGTCACAGTAATGATACTATTACAGTATGACAGCTGAGGAGAAAATCATGTGGCAAAACTGGTAGTATTTTTTCAGAGCATAACTGGTAATATTTTTTCAGAGAACAACAAGCCAGGTGAAAACTGATTAGCTTTTGGATACCATGACTTCACAGGAATTAATTTGATATTGTAGTTACAATTCTCCCCTCCAATAGGATTAAACTGTCTGTCAAATTAGGGGCTTAAAATGCTCTATCAATGAGAATACACATTTGTGGGTGGTTTCAACAGAGCTGCAGAGTAAATTCTGATAGGGAGAGGCATAATGGGAATTTGCCAACAGGGCAACTGTACATCCATTCATGGAGTTTACGGTGTTTGTGCTGTTCTTACAGAGGGATATTCAGATGCCAGTTTTTAGCACTATGTCAACAGAAGGAATTCAGAGAAATCAGCCTGTTCACAGGTGACACCACACAAAAGCTGGTCTACAATAATAGTTCAGACAGGTGATGATTTCCGAATATTTTTGTGTTGTACACTGGGTCCAAAAAAAATGTACCAAAGGAGCACTGGTTATTTACGGCAGTGGGGAATAAGGGCTGGAGTTCCACACAGAATGCCTACTTTTCTTTTGGATTCGTTTTCCCTTGGAAAACAAATCCAGTTTGCACATAGACTACTAATGGAGCATGAAATACTCGCAGAACAGAAGGCACAGTGTAGAGCAAGAAATTTTAGTCAGGTGGTAACTGAGTGCATTGGGAAGATAATGGATTTGCCAGGTATATGGCATGGTAACATTTTCAGCAACTAAAAGAATGGCATACACTGAAAGCTGATTCCAGTGCAACTCCTCTGCTAAATTCTGCAGAACAGAAAGTGTGTGGGATGCTGAAGTGGAAGGAAATTCCCTGTTATTTTGGAAGTGAGAGAGCTGCAAGAGTGCAAAGACGAGGTACAAGAGGGTGCCTGTAAGAGTACACAATACTCCAAATAAAGGCAGGCAAAACCTGGATATTTTCAAGGATGTAAATCTAATCTTCGCGTGTGTTTTGGGCTGTGAGCAAGGGAAAGAAGAAAACCTGGATTCTATCGCTTGGGAAAGGTGTTGGCTGAGCAGAACGTCAGCTCCACCCGCAGGGGCAGCGGGGGAATGCAACAGGGAACGGAGGGGATCCTGCTGGTGCATTTTGGAGGGAAACCGGGAAAATGACAGCACGGTGTTTTCCTTCTGATCCGTGAATAGTCACTCTGTTTCACCTGAGAATTTAAAAGGCATTTTATTCCATGCTGTCACTCGTTGCTGTTCTCTGTGCTGCTTTTTAAAGGCACCTCTCAGGAACAACTTTTTTTTTTTTTTTTTGCTGCGGTGGGCAGACCCTGCCCAGGATACCTGGCCCTTCTGGTTGGGATCTTACTTGGAACCAAGTAATGGAGGTGAAGTTAAACTCACCATCAATTCTCACTAAAATGGAGTTCAACAGAGTAGAATCATGCCTGAATATCAAATTTCTGCTTCGATTTAAAGATATGGATTGTTGATCATAACATCTCTACATCTTCTCAACAACTGCAAAGTGTCACTGAAGTACTTCAGGCTATTTGTTTGTTAGCCAGATTAATTTTTGGCAGTTTATTCTTACCTCCTGCTTATTCTCCACCTGCAGCTGTTATTCCCAGCAGAAAGCAGTGGTGTGCTGCTCTTCAGAGCTCACTGACAGGGAAAGGACAGCAACTGATAATGCTGCCTAGAAACAGATTTGACTCCAGAGTAACAGACCTGGCTTTGAGCTTGTCCTGGTGTGTCTGTAATTCCCACCTGTGCAAGAGCAGAACAAGGCCAGGCATTTTCAGTTCCCCATGCCAAGTCAGTGGCAACATAACAAGCTCCACCTCATGTCTGTCTTGATCCATGCGGCTCCTTGAGGGCGGCAGGCAGGATATGGTGATGGAGTTACTGCCATGGCACTAGACAGACCATGGACTGCTATGAAATCAGTGAACAGCCTGGGAGCTTCATGATGAAACAGATTTAGAAAACAAGGGAGGAAAGGCTTAGGAATATCTCACAGGATCACAAATAAAAGATATCCCAAAATCTTGTGTGTATTGGGTGTACTTTAACTTAGTTCATTGCAAGCAGTTTGGATATTGAAAGAGTAAGTCACTCCTACTTTCTCGTGTTCTTTTCCTCTTTCTTATTCCAAAGCAATACACAGCCTCTAGTTTGTCTCTCTTCTCAATCAAAGGTGAGCAAAGAGTCAGGATCTAATTTGGGATACAGTTCTGTACATTTCAATCACTTTTTTTGTTTTACTTTTAATGGCCCTAGCTAACTATGTTTTGAATTAGTCTCCAGAGACTGAATGGTTCTATTTGTTTTTAATAGATGTGACTGAACAGATTTTGGTTTATTCTGCTGTTGATAAATAGTTTCCTCACCAAAATGAAAATATTTATCTGGCTCTAAATATTTTTTTTTTCTAGAGGTTAATCAAAATGCCTTGCTCAGTTTCTTTTCCCATTTTTGTCCAGAGAAAACAGCTATTAACACTCCAGAGAGCTCTAGCATATCAAATATGAATGAAAAGAATATTTCTTACGCAATTACATGCTTCTGGCATTTTTATGTTCATTAGACATCATGAAGTTAATGTTCTGTTTGTCAGTGTATATTTCTACAGAGCGACACACCGTGAAAGTGAATGTTTTTCCTTCTCTTAAGCACTGAAAGTGCATTGGGATTTCCAAGTTTATTTTTTTACTGAGCACTAAGTATCTGTTGGGATCTCTAGCTGAAAACACTGTTGAAACACCCAGCTAGTATTTATAGTTATTTTATTGTTGCCTTATGGCCAGGAGATACTAAACTAATTGTGTCAAACTTTCTTCTTGATTTCATTCTTTCACCCAATCCCTTAATTACCACTCAACCCTGAAAGTTGCCCCAAAGTAGCCAAGTCTCCATGTGCTGAAAGTCTGGAAAGCAGCTGGCTACTAACTCATACAAAACTCTTCCTAGGGTTATGTGGTAGTCTGAAGTGTTTTTCAGTGGGTCTGAAAGGTATGTCTGGAGATGCTGAACACAAATGGATGGTATCAGCCTGGGCTGAATCTGCCAGGGACTAGAGACTGGGCTCTGAAACCAGGATTTGCCTCTGAGATACTGAGAGGACCTGAACATGTCTCCCATGTTTCAGCCTACCTGATTAGCACAGAGAAGTGCTTTCTACTGCTGGAGTCACTCTGTTGGCATGAAATGATGACACTGGTGATGTAGGAGGGCTGAGGGCTGTGCATGTGGCACCCTCATCCTGGTGTGCAGATGGATTCCCAATGGGAAGCCTGAGCTGGGCATTGCTGTAGGTGTGCAAGGTTCATACTGCTGCTCCTTGGTTTGTGGTGGCTTCTCTACCAACTCTCCCTCCCTCTGAGCACTGCAGCAACAACCCCAGAGGGCTGGAACACCCAGCAACCACCCCCATTCCACCAGAGGGTATAACCCTCAGTGTGTTCTCTTCAAAGACCCAACCACACTAGTGGGCACAGAAAATCATAGAATATCCCGAACTGGAAGAAACCATCCGAAAGGATCATCAAAATCCAACTCCTGCTTCTGCACAGGACAACCCCAAGAATCCCACCGTGTGCCTGAGAGTGTTGTCCAAATGCTTCTTGAACTTTTTTAGGGTTGGTACCATAAGCACTTCCCTGGGGAGCCTGTTACAGTGCCCACCACCATCTGGGTGAAGAACCTTTTCATAATATCCAACCTAAACCTCTCCTGACACAGCTTCATGTCAATCCCTCAGGTCTTTTCACTGGTCACCAAGGAGATGAGATGAGTTTTTGCCCCTCTGCTTCCCCTCACGAGGAAGCTGCAGAACAGCTATGAGGTCTCCCTCCCCTCAATCTCCTCTTCTCCCAGCTGAACAGAACAAGTGCCCTCAGCCGCTCCTCGTAAGAGCTGCTGCTTTGGAATCGGTATTGCTGGAAGTGGCACGCTCTGATTTTGTGTTTGCCATGCTCCCGGCTTGCTACATTCTCCCAAAAGTATCTTAACCCACAGGATGTACTTTGTGCAGGATGCACTTTGACTGGGCGGGCGCGGTGGCCCCGGCCCCGGGGCTCCTGGCTTGAACCCGGGGCAGATACGGACTGCTCGGGGCGGCCCGCGGGGAGTCACGGTGCGGGGACGGTGCGGGTCGGCGTCGCCGACACCGTCGGGCAGGGGTCGGTGCCCGCCAGGGCGCGCTGTAGACCGGTGCGGCCTCTGCCGGGGAAGAGAACCAGGCGCCGCGAGGGAGGGTGGGTCGGTGGGTGCCGGCGGCGACGCCCGGAGCAGGACCTCCCTCCCTCTCTTCCTCCCTGCGCTTCGCTCCGCTCGGTCCCCGCGGTGAGGCGGGAGCGGGCGTGGCGCCGGAGCGGAGCTCCGCAGCAGCTAGGTCTCCGCTCCCTCCCCCACCGGCGGCTGCGGGCCAGGCAGCGGGGCCGGAGCACCCCGCGGCCGGGGCCGGGTGGAAATTTACCGGGTCGGTCCTCAGCAAGGCAGCGAGAGAGGGACTCGGCAGAAGACGGAAGGGAGGGCGGGGAGCAGCGGAGCATCATCTGGCGGGGAACGCGAGGGACCAAATGACTGTGAGGAAGGGCGGTAGCCGCCACCGCCGCCGAGAGAGGAGCGAGCCGCGGCGCAGCGGCAGCAGCAGCCCCGCTCCCCTCGGCCTGCTGGGCGGCGATGGCGGCGGGCGGCGGCGGGGCTGAGCTGAGCTGAGCCGGGCTCCCCGCCCGCGGGCGCCGCATGGCGCGGGCCTGATGCCGGAGCGCGGCCCGGCGCCGCGGCGGCGCTGCGGGAGCAGGAGGAGGATGGCGGGGCTGGCGTGGAAGTGGCCGCGCACCCGCCTGCCCATGGGCGCCAGTGCCCTGGGCGTCTTCGTCCTCTGCTGGCTTTACGTGTTCCCCGTCTACCGGCTACCCGACGAGAAGGAAATCGTGCAGGGGGTGCTGCTGCAGCAGGGCAAGGCGTGGAGGAGGAACCAGACTGCGGTCGCCCTGTTCAGGTACCACCGCACGCGGCCCAAGGGCAGCCGGGGACGGGCAGCCGCGCGAATCCGCGGCCCGGAGCCCACCTGGGCGCCCTTCTCATCCCCCCGAGCCCCAAACTTTATTCTTTCTTCCCCGACCCTTTGTTTTTTCCCAGCGGGCGGCAGGCAGGGAGGCAGGGCCCTTTCTGCCCAGCAAAACTTTTTTTGGGGTGGCTCCGTTCGCTGCGGGGAGGAGAAGGGACTCGGCACAGGAGATGGAGGCTTATCCTCGCAGGGTTACCTTTCCAAGGGGGATGAGGTTTCCGGGGATTGCGGCGGTTGCCCGCACAATGGGATGCTTCTTGCTTCCCGGATATCAGTGGCACCGGCAGCCCCTGTGGCTGCTAACAAAGCCCAGGGCTGCCAGCCAGGCTTCCCTCGGTGCTGGGGACTTCCAGCTTGCTGTCAGGAGAAAGCCCGGCTTGTGGAGCTCCCCGAGATGCGCAGGGGAAGGTTTGCGTGGATGTGCATTCGTGTCAGCATGCCCGCTCTGAGCAGCACTTGGGAAGCTCCGCGCTGGTCGTTTATTATAGAAGCGACGTGAGAAGGCACCTTTTTTCTCCTCTTCCCTTTTGACATGGCTGAGAAATGGCGATAATCCTTGGGGCCCATTTCACCTTGCCCAGCTGCACAGGAGAGGAGGGATGTTGCAGCCAGGCTGCCACAGCAGAGAGCGGTCGCGAACCGACAGGGTCCCTGCAGCGGGGAGGATTTTTTTAATCACTCCGCTTTAAAAGCATGTGCAATGGAGATTGCATCCCCTCAAAAATTTCTCACGTGTTTGGGAAAAATACAGGGAATTGGAAGAGAGGTAGATTTCCCTTCCTTTCCCGGAGGGAAGCTGGTTTATTTTTCTCCCTGTCCTCCAAGTAGCAAATTAAAGATCAGAGTGAGTGGTAATCAAACTGCTTCCAAAAAAAACCTCTTTAGTAAAATTAATCAGATCCAAAATTCAAGGGACTTATTTTCCCTTTTAAAAATATTTTTGATTGGTTTTAAGTGGCGTACAGTTTTATTTGAAGTTCTTCAGTATTTTCTGAATGTATTCGCCTTTGTCATAAACTGGAGCTGATGTGGCCGCTTAACATCTTGTCTGCTGGGATAACAGAAACTACAGTTCTTGAAAGGCACATTCTTCCATTAGCCCCCAAAGCCTGCAGGAAATCTGAGCAATGATAGGTGATAAGCAGGTGTGTGTTAATATTATTAGGCAGGCCTGGAAAAAGTCCTCCCTTTAATACAGAACTAGCAATAAGGTACAGATGCAGGATCCCTCTCCTAAAGCACTTAACTAACACTAGAAGCTATGTTGATCTTCTTGAATATTAATTGATCTTGATCCTGTGCACCATAGATCCCCATTTTTGGGAGTTGATGAATCCAGCTTTTTAAAAAATTACCCCACAGGCTATGTAGGAAAAAGTTAGGTCTGTCAGTTGTCATGTTTGTAAACCAAATGTTTAAAGATTGGTAGTTGTGCTGCAGTTTCAGTTTACAAAACAGTTTTAGACCATTTCCACCACATGGTTTAGTGACAAAAACTCTGTGTGGCTTATCAGCTATTCCACTTGCCCATATGTTTTTCTACTCTCTAAGTATAATGATTATCTCAGAGATGCTATTGAAGAGATTCTCATGCAATAAAAGGAGCTGTTGTTTCTTGTCTGTGTCTCTTGTCTGTGATGAGTTGGTGCAGCACTAAATACAATGAGCTTTAAACCAATCTGCTTCAAAAATAAAGTTTTTAAGATAAATTGTATGCTGGAGATATGTACTGAGTATAGTAAACTATGTTATTCCAACAGTTGTGATGTAGAAGTCTATTTTTGCTGCTTAAATTTGCTTCTTTTCATGATAGAAGATTTTGAAGTTGAAGCCCGTGTCAGGCAAGCTGCTGTATATTTGAGGTTAGCAAAAACTCTTTGCTCTGGTCCTGCTGTCCCTAAGCAAGCTTGCTGTAAAAACTCCAAATTTCACTTTCTGTTGGAAAATTCCAGTAAATGTCAGTCTCTGTTTGAATGGGAAAGGTGGGATAGAGCTTCACAGAAAACCTGCATGTGAACTTTCAAGTAATATGGCTTTCCATAATAGTCTAATATTAAGTGTGCTTTAATGTATTATTAATAAAATATTATTTAAGAACAGTGTTCTCCCTAGCCCTCCTGACATGTTCTAGTTAACAAACACTTTTGGTTTTACTCAGTTTGAAGCATAAATTGGAATTCATCTGTGCTAAAAATCTACATGCAAATATTCATAGTACTGCTTTGTGTAATACAGTGGCATTTGCGGTATTGTATAGCCAGGTTCTTGCTACACAGAGCAAACACCTGATAGGTTTGGAACTTTCTCCTCCTATAAACTCACTGGACTCCTATTGCTGAAGTAGATGTTGGATAATTAACTTGATGAAATCATACTTTTCAAACCTCAGAAGGGCTATCACCCCTTTGCCTTCTGTACCTGGATCAAGGACAACTTCACTAAGTGGCTTAGCAAGGTCAACAAAACCATCTGGGTAATTTGGGGTAGTTTGGGTTGAACCCTGGCAACCAAGTGGTAGCTCCTCAATTTCCACTGCTGTTTCCTTCTCCTCTCTGTACAGCCAGAAACCTTATGAAAAGATCTGACCCCTGTAAACCCTTGCTTATGCAAGAACCCGGACTGGCCTGGTTCTTGTGGAATGATTCGATGGGGGCTTTGTGTTTGAATGAGGATTTTCAGAACTGGTTTTCAAATATAAATACCTGTATAAATACATGTATAAATAGTCATGGATTCCTTTAAATTTCAAGACACTAGTGGTTCAGGGTAGTCAAACTGTGAAAGCATCTCCTGTCTGACAAATGCTGAATATTCTGTCAGATGGTAAAACTGCTTGATTTTGAAGTGCAAAGTGGTCAAAATAGGAGTAAGATAGCCGTTAGTGGCTCTAATGATGGATGTGTCTAATCTGCCTACAGTATAATGGCTTGTCATCCTCTGAGGTGGTTAATGTTATTGAGCCCTAACTGTTTTTACAGATTGCTTAGGGGTTTTTTTAGGGCCTAGTGCTGCTGAGATTATTTAGGAAAAAATGGTTTTAATTGTTGTCTGTTATTCACTAAAGTAAATTACAAACACTAATACCTTTAGGATGGTTTTATTAAAAATACTGTAATTCATTAAAGGCAGAACTGGATCTTCCTATCTGCCTTACAAGCTCCATACAACCACAAATCCCAAGCACTGTGTGTTTATATGACACTTCTTTCATTTGTTTGTAGAGGGTGGACTTCCTCTAGGGAGTGAATATGCTTGTGGGGGGCAGTGGGTTTTGGCCTGTCAGGAGTCCCACTGAAGGGGTTGGACGATGATTAGTGTCTTAAAAATTCTTCAGGAAGAGATGGGACAACCCCTGCGAGACAACAGAAAAGCTTCCCTTGAGATTTAGCTTGTGTTCTTGCTTCTGCTGTTGCAGTTTCGTGTGATGCTGAAAGGTCACCAGGGATTATTCTGGAGGTGACTTGATTAAACTAGTGACAGATGTCCCCTGTGAACTCACTGTTCATGACGTGACTCCAATCCAGAGCATCTGCTACAACTTGTCTTTGCTGTCCAGTGATGTCCCCTCTGACATGGCCAAACTCGCTATGCTCTACCTTGGCCAGAGGCTTCTCCCCTCCTTTCCATCAGATTTGTCCTCTTGTCCATTTTCCATGGACAGAGCAGAGAAGCTACTGCCCTGAAATCACACAGCAGGGTCGGTGGCTGAACTGGACAGAATATCCAGACTCTGGCGATTGCAGTATGAATATGAAAAGACTGTGAAGCCTCTCCTACTGTTGGCTTTGTGTGCCTTGCAAAAATCCTGCTCTGTTCCCAGTGTGCCAGAGGTGCTTTCTTCACTGTAACTTCCTCTGTCAGCTGCTCTCTGCCAGCTGTTCCTGTCTGTACCTGGAGTGCAGTCACACAAGGAGCATCCCCCTGTGCACATAACTGTTCATTCTGGATTTCATTAACACAGAACTAGAATTCCAGGTCACTTCCACAGCCAGGTAAGACAGATGCTATTGCTGAGTCAGCAAGGTTTTCCTTAGTTCAGAGGGCTTTTTTTTCCTTCTCTTTTTTTGTCAGCACTGCAAATTACATGAGTGTTGGGATCCTCACTGTGCTCTTTCAAGGCAAATCTGATATTAAACTTTGTATTGCTCTGGTTGACTTTAGATGAGAGTTTGGCCCTTCTTAAACAGCTTCATCAGATACAGAATTATTCCTGCTTTCATTAGACACATGTGAAGGACAAAGTTAGGAGTAGACCTGGGAGATGCTGGATTAGGTTAGTTCTGCCTCTGTGGCCCAAGAAGCCCTGCCCAGAAACTAATGGATATGCCCACATGTTGAGAACCAAATCCAGTTCATTTTTCTGTCCTGAGTAGGTGTTGCTCCTGCCTGGCTGTGTCTTCATCAACATTTCACTTGATTTTGTTGTTGTTGCTGTTGTATTTGCTTCATTGGTGATAAATGGAGTATTTGTAATTTGTGGTTTCCAGCTGAGATGAAAAGTTGTTTTGGTGAAGAAGAACAATTTTGAAGAGCAGGTTAAAGGTGAGAGGAAAGAAATGTTCTTATTCCATGTTATTATTTGGAGGCTGTGATGAAGAAAGCAAGCTGTAGAGAGGTTTGGCTCCATATCTTCAAGGTGGATACCTGAATGACATGAATACAATGAGAATTAGTTATCTGAGTTAGCTCACAGTGTCTTTGCAGATGAGAGCTGTGCTGGCAAGACAGGAATTGATTTAAATTCCTGAGTTCCAGCTCCTGCTCTCATCCTTCCTTGACCCTAAGTAGCATTTTCTTACAGACTTTGATTCGCAATCCTAATGAAACAGGCTGTTGAGATGTGTAGTATCTTGCAAAGTGTTGGATTGCTGCTTTCCTTTGGATTTGTAAAAACCCCAGTCTGCTAGTATTATGGGAGGATGTAGCCAGCTCCCTAAGGCTCTTTTCCTGTTAGCTGGGAGCAGCTGAAGGCCCACAGCCAGGCACTGGGGAACAGGAGGAACAGAGAATTTGTTGGAATTTAGGTTACCCAGCTGGGGTCCTGAAAGTCTGGTATGTACATACCCATACACTGCTTGGATGTATGTATTTTCCCATCTATGTTTTCCCTTTCTTTGCTGTGTAGTGGATGGAATGGGCACTGAATCATCCATACAATGTAGCAACAAGTGATTTATTCCTCTAGTTGTAATTTTCATCTTCAGAGCAGCCAAGAGTGTTGCTCCCATTTGACGTGTGTTCAATGACATATATGAAAATTCCTATTTTGAGGCTAGTCCCTATTAGGTAAATGCATGGAAAATAAATTTTCTTTTTCCCTTTAGAATTTGTCTTTCCCCAGTGTGGATGAACCTCATTGAAATGAGGAAGCTATTCGGACTGCAGTCTTCGGTTGTTCCAGTTTTCTGAGCACCACAAATACTTAAATTTTAAATCCCTGGATATACATTAATCTTTTTCTGTATGCTGCCTGGGGTTCTCAAAATGTAAGGAAATTGCTCCTAATGCTAAATCATCTTAACATAGCTGCATGCAGTTAAATTCAGACTGAAGCACATTAATCCAAGCTAAGTAGTGTTTGTAAACTTCAGTGTAGATTCAGGTTTTGTCATGTCACAATTTTTACATACAGAAGACCAGAGATTCTTCTCCCAGGTCTTGGAGTTTAACCTGATTTGTGGGACAAGGCTCTGATAAGTCCCTGGACCCTGGCAAAGCGTTTTTTCTGTAAAGTAATTGCTACAGAAGCTCTGAGCTTCATGAAGAAGCTGTGCCTGTTTCCTTGACCTTAGTGGTAGTTGAAATTTTTAACAAAGTGAATTGTATTGTGGAGAACTAAATCCCAGCTTTCACCAGGATTCTGGAGGTCACTTTCCACTGCTGCATTCAGGATAAAGGTGAAAGTTGTGAAGTTAGATTGTTATACAATATTTTATGGCTAGCAGAATGGTCTGGGGTTTTTGTTGTTATTGCATTAAATCAACAGACTTTTATTTTGACTTGTCGTGTTCCATTTGCTGGAAAATGCCCTCCTGAATTTCTTGGTTTAGAAATTCTCTTTTCAAATGGAGATATGGCTACAGTGAGGCTTTTAAAGCTCCTGGGAACAGCTGACTAGAAATGGTTAACTTTTTTTTTGTCTTCCATGTTTGCTGAGTGTGGCAGTATACTAGGGACAAAGAAATGAAACCACTCATATCCAGCAAGAAAGTGAAGTATTTAATTAAATAAATGCCCACTTATATGTGTAATCACATAAGGTGATTGGTCAGTGATCACCCACCCCCTAGGGTGACTGGCTAAAGTCTTACAACACCCATTTCAATAACATTTCACCAGTGTATCATAAACAAAACTTAGACAAACACCAGGTGTTCAGATAGTTATACAAAAACCATCTTACTGTTTTCATAGCTTGCATTAGAAAGGAAAGATTCACACAAAATATTGCAAGAAGCTGGAAAAACCTTTATAACAGCCCTTTTTGTATCCACAATTCCCTCTTTTTGTTTAAAGACCAAAAGGGTATCGTTTGCAACCTTCTGCGGGTCCCTTGCAGACAGGAGAACAAACACAATATAAGGGGTCTGCTCGGTAGTTACCGAACAGAGCCCAAATCAGATACTAGTTTAAAGTGGGCAGAAAGACTCTCCAGCAGTGCCATGGGTGATACATCTAATGAACCAATTCGACATCACAATTCTAGCAGGTATTGATCCTAAATAGAAGTTTACATCAGTTATTAATTCTAAACATAGCCTTAAGGGTTTTAACTTTCTGACTCCATAACAAAGAAAACTTAAAGTTCAGTCTCTGCTTGTGGAAGGACCATCCGCCTGATGGTCGATATCCTGGTCATCATCAGAAGGATCGTTTGGTTGATGGGCTGCATTCTGGTCATCATTTGGAGGTTGCCTGTTCTGCCTCTGGTGCTGCAGGTCAGGACGAACGCATCTTGCAGGCAGCCACCGTACCCCAGTATCTGTGGAAACGCAAGCATAGCCATGGCCCCAAGCAATAAGCTCATGTGGGCCTTCCCACGTGTTAGTAAGTAGGTCCCATATCCAAACTTTCGCCCGGGGCAGGTGCTTCTCGCCTGAAGACTGCAATGAG